>KK118731.1:114564-159224 GCA_000611955.2 Stegodyphus mimosarum | reverse complement strand
TTTGTCGTCTTGGACCTCGAGGACTTCCTTTCCTATCAACAAAACCCGGGCGAATACACTTACCTCTTAAATGAACTCGGGTGTGCCACTAAAGACCTCTTCACGGTCAGATCCAGGATTTTAGGACCCCTTAATCCCTTTCAGGAACTCAATCCCAAAGAACAAAAGACGAATACATGGCCCTACCAACAACAACAAAATAATTTCTTCTTTAGACCTAATATTATGACTTATGAGTCATCGGACCGGTCTATTTTAGGGAATAACCATTTTTGGTTCTAAAAAAGCCAAACGAAACAAAACAAAACAAAAAATAGCTTACCCTTCAGCCTTTTCGAGGCACTCTATGTATAAAAGGCGTAATGCATTTCTGCCATTTTGAGCACAACTTCTTGTTGTCAGGAGCTACTGCATCCAAGAGCCATGAAATCTAGACTATCTATTGCCATTCGTTTCCGGTTCGAGAAGACGACTCCTGTCACGTTTTACTTTATTGCAGGAACATTGTGCTTCCAACTGTCAGAGATCCTTGCCTGCATTCACCAAAAAGGAATTAGGATCAGTAAAAGAGGACAATTGACTCTTCAAAATTTTATTTCTCAAGCCCCTTTCCCATTCAAATCCAAATAGATTTCTATTTTTAGAAACATGATATCTCAGAACAAAAAGAGGAAGGAGTTAATGATGGCAGAGGACATCATAAGGCAAAAGAGATGTTTGGGCATCATAAGGGCACTGAAAAAGTATTGAACTCTAACTCCAAAGCAGACACTGTCAGCAGACCAAACGGGAACACTAGTGCCAGCATTAGTAGTGATTCCGGCCTGGGTGGCATTTTAAAAGTAATTAAATTAATAAAAGAAATTAGTAATATATTTCAGGGCATGTCTCTGTATAGGATAATGAGTCAACTGAATAGTAGAATGCCTGATATGCAAGCTGCACCTAATGCAATTGACAAGTTATTTATTCTGTTTGAAATTTTTGAAAATGTATTTGGTTCTAAGAATGTGTCTAAATAATGTCTAGTAATGTTTTTAATTGCACACATATTATTACTTGGAACGCGAATGGATTGTTTAGGAGGCTTAATGAACTCCGAGATTTCATAAATGAGTACAATCCTGACATCATGTTCCTACAAGAACACAAGCTTGGCCCTGCCACTCCTATTTATGTGCATCACTATTGTCTATAGATATGATCGTCCTCCCTCCACTAGAAACACTAGAGGGGGCGGAACAGCTATCCTGATAAAACGCTGCATCCCCCACTATCCATTTACAATTCCACAGCTTTCGGTCGTTGAGGCCTCAGCTATTTCACTCACTACAAACACTTCCACAACATACACCTTTGTGTTCATTTATATCCCGCCTGGACGTAATGCGCAAACAGTCCTGGCTGATCTACAAATATTACTATCGCTCGGCAATAACATCATCATAGGTGGAGACCTAAACGCTAGACACCGAGAATGGAACTGCTATAACTCAAATGACATTATATGTCTAATCTATAATTTGGCCACCTCGGCTAGATTACGCATAGCAGCTCTTAAAACCCCAACACGGTATGCTGCTGGTTCTTAGGGAATTATCGACTTCTTCCTGTTCAGAAATACCAGCGTTCCGCTGGATATTTCTGTGCTGAATGAGTTCTCGTCTGACCATAATCCGGTCAGGTTAAGTCTGGATATCAGCAGCTATACCACAGCAGACACCAGAGACTTTAAAACTGACTGGCAGAATTTTTCCAAAGCTCTGCACAACATTCGCTATGACATTCCAACGATACACACGGGGGATGGCATTGGTATTTTCATACAGGATCTTACCAAGAACATTACTGATGCATATAATAACGCACGCACAGAAGTGCCGATCCGGCGCATTTACAGAGACAAGGAGCTTGAAAAATTAATTAAACAACGAAACGCAGCCAGAAGGAAATTTCAGAGAACCAGATTCAGGCTGAATAAGGAGACTTTTAATAGATTATGCAGTGCGGTTAAGTCTCTTACTAACTTACAAGCACAACGCAACTGGACCAACCACCTCAATTCCTTTTCTGCAGAGGATAATTCCCTGTGGAAAACAATTGCGAGGTTTATTAAATGCTACCCTAATATTCCGCCCTTAAAAGGCCTCAAGGAATCCATTACACTGAAACTGAGAAGGCCGAACGTTTAGCACAGATGCTGGAGTTTCAGTTTTGCACCAACAACATTCAAGATGACACTACAGAACACCTAGTTAATAGTTTTCACTCCTCTTTAACGAACGGCCCTTGCAGATACAACATTGTCCCTGCCCTTCCATCGGAGGTGTCTGGCTATGTCAAACGTCATACAAACAAGAAGAATCCTGGACTGGATGCTGTTACCAACATAATGATCAAAACTTTCCGATGAAAATCATCTTCCTCACCAAGATCTGCAACAAAATACTCGAATGGCAGCACTACCCTAATCCATGGAAGGTGGCCAAAGTTATCCCAATTCACAAGCCTGGTAAGCAGTCAGCTCTTGCGGAATCTTATCGACCTATTAGCCTGCTGTCATCTCTGAGTAAGATAATGGAGGCAGTTTTACTCACAAGAATCAATAATAACTTAGAGGAGAAGAACTTACTTATCCCGTTCCAGTTCGGATTCAAGAAACAATTGGGCAGCTGTAATCAGCTATACCGGGTAGTAGAAACCCTCTCGGAAGGCATGCACAGCCGAAAAGTCACTGGTGGAATATTTATTGACATAGCCAAGGCCTTTAACAGGGTATGGCTGGACGCACTTATTTACAAATTACACGGTCTGGGTTTCCCAGACTACATCATTAACATCACTATCTAGGCGGTAGACACTTTTTAGTTCACGTAGCTGGCTCTAATTCCACTCTCCGCCCCACTAGGGCTGGGGTCCCCCAGGGGTACCTTTTGGGCCCTACACTTTTTAATATCTACGTGAACGACATACCTACAACACCAAACACCACCTTAGCTATGTATGCTGATGACAAAGCAATCCTTGCTCAAAGCGCATTTATTGGTTCAGTTATCCAACAATTACAAAATTACATACATGCACTTGAGACTTGGCTGGTACGATGAAAAATTCAAGTCAATGTATCCAAAACGCGGGCAAGCCTATTCACGAAAAAGAGAAAAATTCACAAAAACCTGGTGTTCTACAATACTCCAATTCCCTGGGCCAAGCAGGTCCCGTACTTGGGGGTGATCCTCCACAAAACTCTTTCATGGGCTCCATATATACACTCTATCATTCAAAAGTTTCGGTTGCGTAAAGCTAAACTCCACCCAATAATTGCTCGAAACAGCGTTTCATCTATCGACAATAAGTTACTTACTTATAAATCCTTTCTGCTTCCACTTTTCTGTTATGCCTGCCCGGTATGGGCATATTCTAGAAATACAAAGTTACAAAGTTATCGTATGAGGCTCCAAGCCGCCCAGAGCAGTACACTGCGTCAAATTGCTGGCGTTGAGCGGTACGTTAAGAATTCTTATTTACATGATGAGTTATGGGTCGAGCTATTAAGGACCCACTATTATAAAATTGCCAAAAAATTTCATCAGAGGCAAAGTGCTATCTCCAACCCGTCAATTAAAATTACCGATTATGACTTTAACGATATTAATAACATGTATCGTACGCTTGCTATTCTCAACACTTGGATCATGTAATCTTGTCATATTCTACTGCTTGTACATGTTTTATGTTTATTTCCTTTTGATTTACGAATTGTAATTACTTATATACCCTGTCAATTATTATTTCCTCCTTTTGTAGCATCTCTGCTTGTGTATTGTGCTTGTCTGTTGTATGAGTTACTCTGATTATCAGCTTGATTTGATTTGCATATTACTTTTGTCTAATTTACCCTCTTAGTTTCAGCTATCTAAGTCACCGGCTCGAACAGTTTCACACATTTTAGGCACATTTACACTTTACATTAGTTATTAATGCTCAAGCAAATTCTAATCACCCCACTACATTATATTCATTTGTTACTTTTTATGAATTCCATTCGGTTGGTTTATATCACTGTTAGAAACACCACAACATATTCTACATGGGGTATAGCCTTTGACCCAGGTATCCAGGTGTACGGACTCTGGATGTAAGAGGACATCATTAAAAATTAACAAAGAGTTTTTTTTTTAAATTTGTGTTTCAGATTTTCTCTGTAACGAATTAGAAATTGGTTCAAGAATGTACTCGTGGTTATCTATATAAACAGTCCTGGTTCCGCTTCAGATCATTGCGTGGTGTTGAAGATTATTGAATGCAACATACATGGCTTTCCAGTGTAGATTATTTTTTACATAAATGGAGGATCTTTTCGAATCTTTGCTTTCAAGAGACATACAGCAGATGGGAACTCCATATGGATTTTATTTTTGCGTCATGACTCACGATTGTGTTGCGACTTTTGTTTGAACTGATATAGGGATCGTTCTTAGGTACTCTTAAATGATGACGGGGTAGGGGTGTAGAAACAATGATAGTTAACCACTATGACCTTTCAAACATCAAGTGAACAAATTTCCTCCTATTGAACTACAGTGTCTTTTAAAATCATTCAATGGCCTTTCCATTCAAAATAACTCGAGCTTTTTCCACGAGATCACGATGGGTGTCAAGCTTCCTAGATCTTGGATCTTGATTTTGCTGCTCGCAGTCAAACCAATAGCTCATCACGGAAAGCCGTATATATATGATGTAAGCCTGATTTCTCGTCTGTCAGGAAGAAAGACTTCGAAAATGCAAAACAGAATATCTGTCTGTCTGTCTGTCTGAGACCTAATAAACCATCGTTTTGTGTTGTGATTTGAGTTGTATATGTGATTTAGGTTTCTGATCAGGAAAAATTCTTGTTTATATTTAAAATTGAGTGTATCAATTGAATGTGTTTTTATCGTAAGCTTGGTAAGTAACATTGACGTTTTTTAAACGTCTTCTGTATCTAACTTTTGTTGTTTGGAATTGTGTTAAAGGGAATTCGTATATACCGTATGTTTTCCTTAAGGAGTTAAACATTTGAATTTAATTTAGTTTATGTTCTTTAATTAACGCTTTAATTTTTATTAAAAGGAACCTGGCCTTTTCCTTAAAAAGGCAATTATGCTGTCAGTATAAATGAATGTTTGTTGATGGAAAATCTACTGAGTTTTAAAATTTCTAGAATTTTCTTTCGAAACGTAGCTCACAATTTAATTTGGATTTGTATATATTGATATGCATAATATATTATATTCTGTAAATTCTTCCTTTTTTTCGCAACTTATTTGGAAATTGAACATAGAAGTAAAGTAATTTTGTAAATTTAAGCGTCGTTTTGTTTATCTATTTATTAATCATTATTGTTATTATTATTAATCATTGTTAATAGCAATATTTTGATATGTAGCAGTTGTTTGAAATAAAATACGTAAGAGGAAAATAAAATATATGTTATTGATAGCATTAGCATAGCAGTTATATTATACGGATAGCATAGCAATTATATTGTGTTCAAGTTATATTTTTTTGTGACAGTGATACGATTTCAAAGAATGTAATTTTAAAATCACTATATAGTGCACGACTTTTGAATTAAAATTTTTATACTGTGATTAGAATTATGATATTGATGAAAAATGTATCAACTTAAATATTCAGTTTTTACTCTAAATTTTGATTAAAATGATGGTTTAAATCAGGAATTACCAACTTTCTTGTGCACTGACCACTGTTAAAAGACTGGTGCTTTTCATCGAAACTCCTGCACTTTTCTTGTAATATTTATTTAAGATACAGTATAATCACAATACAAATAATTGCTTGGAAATAGCATAAATATAATAATTCCATATAATATATATTTCAATAAATATTCCAATATATATTTCCAAAAAAAAAATGGAGATATGAAAAATTGCCAACTGCTTGGCACGATTTTCAAAACCGCTAACTGGGCGCACTCTTGCATCTTGTCTTCTGAATTTGCAGACTCTCCTGAAGACATACCTAAAAGTGCTACATTTAAAATGGTGAAAAACTGAAATAAATACAAAAACATTGTTGAAAAAAAAATTAAACTGAAAATCCATGCGAAAAACATAATAATTTTAAAAACTGAAAATCGTTTTAAAAAACATAGTAAGTTTCAAAAACTTTTAAGTCATTACAAAACATTGAAAAATTAAAATACTTTCACATACCTTGATTAAAAAAAAAAGGCTGTTTTCCACAAATCATCTCGCTTTTTTTAAAATTAAAATGAATACAGCCCTGTTACATCGTATGAGACAGTGTTACCATGAAAATTATGAAAAATCTTTTCATCAGGCATTGGATCAAGTAAAGTGTGTGTGGGGGGGATAAATGCATGCAGTGTTGGCAATAAAGAAAGCTTCTAAAAATCATTCTTAATGGAGTGGTCATGTCTTGCTCCACATAAATACATACAAATATAAATCGGAAATTTCTACTGTTTGCTTTGTAGAATTTCCAAGAAATTTTTGAGTTTCTTCCCACACACCCTCAGTATACACACCTGTTACTAAGAACATGTATGTCAAACTGTGGTTTACCTGTAAGTGCCAAAATCCTTCACCTCCCAGACATTCATAAGCAGCCCATCAGTCAGAAATGATTGTGGTACAGGCAAGACCCATTCACTAATTACATCAAGCAAGCAGGCACTCGTTCAATTTGGAACCACTCTAAAAAAAATCTATGCGCGTCTCTTCCAATTCCTCCAAATGCCTCTCTTTCTTTTACGGGCCTGCCTCTTCTATACTCCATCTTCCCAAACTTACCTTCATCCACCTCAACAGTCTTACCCACACCTCCAAGTCTTGTAACTATCTCTCACCATAATAACATAAGTACAAATTTCTCTACAGAAATTATACCAATCAGATTACCCGTGATTAGAAACATTCAAATCTTTGATGGCATATTTCTGAGGATACTTTCTAAACCACTTTTGCATCTCTAACAAAAATGTATACATGTCCAAAACAAATTTAAATACTTTACTTACACACCTCATGCCTTTCCTCTTTCACATGAGACTGATTCTTACAAAACCATCTTTTGCTGCCTAACCCATCTTCGCTTTGCATCTTTCCCTTCCTTTCTCTTAATTTCGTGCTTTTCCAACATTTCGGGCCTGTATACGATGATCCAATCGAAGCCTCTTTTATACACCTTTCTAACATAGCATTTTGTAAAGCAGGCAATATGCCAAAAAACCTTTCAGAATGCTCAGCCATATTTCAACATGCATTCATTCACATTCCCAACAATACTAATATCACTGGATTCCATTGTGAGTGCCTAAAAATTTTTGTAAAGGAAAAGGAATTTACCTGAAAAGATGTTATCTTCTCTTGTAAGCTTGGCTGAAGAACGAAGAGTAATGGGTTTTCGAATAATTTTTTGAAATAACTGCTTCTCTCTTATGTATTCCCATCTAGACCAATCAGAACTTCTCGATCTAAAATACATTCTGAGCGTACACGAAAATGCTCTGAAATGCGCTCTCCTGTTCAAAAATTGGTTTGGATACCACAGTTGGCACACTTATGAATTTTGTAAAGTGCAGCCCCCCCAAGCCAAATAAGTAGGCGTTTCTTTATCTGACTAAAAAATAGCTTTATACATTAATGTTTTTAATTTTTTATATTGTTAGTATTTTTTAAATTACAAACTTTTAGATTTACACTTTCAGAAACAAAATAATAGGTCCTAATTGCACTGAAGTTTGATTTTAGTTAATGTAACTGCGTGATTCATTGGGGTAATTTTTTTAAAAATATTTTGCATAAAATTGCTTTAATCACCACGTTCAACCTATTTCTTGTTTTCTGTACTAAATTATTGACTTGACAAAAGCTTATTTCTACTAGGTGAGAAAAGTCAATGCTGCTGAGTAACAACTTTCATTTTGGGATATTTCTCTGGGATGACTTTTAAATTCTGAACTAGAGCGAAGCGTATGAATAAGACTTTTGGTTGAACACCCTCTTTCAATGCAAGCAATTCTTGCATCATAATATCAAGATTGGATGTATCGTATTTCAGCAGTCTGTGAGCCATACTGGCACATTCATTTTTTAGTGTCTTGGCAGCAAACATTAAAATATTCTCTTAAATTTTGTAAGTGGTTGGTATGCAACTATGTATCTTCCGAGAAAGTTTTGCATCCCTCACAATTTTTCAATTGTGTTTTCTTGTGTGCCGCCTTTTTATATTATGCGTTTTATGTAAAAAATTCATATATTTTAAAAAAGTCATATTCGTTTTGAAAATATATTAAATAATTTTTCTTAATTTTTTCTTTATTATTCCATGTAAGTTCTTCCTTGCCACATGATGTTATTTTACATCAGTAAACAAATAAGCATCAAGTATTTATTAAATATGGGTAAAATATTAATATTGCTTTTGTGATCAGTATGCTTTTTATTGTGATAAATTGCCCACGCATGTTGGGCTGTCAGTTCTCTATAAATCCTCTGTAAAATTTTATTGATCCCAGCCAAAAGGTCAATACTGACCCATTTGGGAACCTCTGTTATTTGTTTCAAATTGTTTTTAACTAATTTCATTACATTTTAAATTTCCTTCAAATTTTATATTGGTGAAATCGCAAGAAGGGAAAGAAAGCTTTCATTTATTGCAATACTTTCAAACATAAAAAAGTATAATTAATATGCATGGTAAACATAGCAGATGATTTACATATTTAGAATGAACCTACAAAACCTGAGTTAAATCTTCTTAGAAAACTTTGCAGGTTTGTAAATTGGATTCAGAGTTCAGATTCAATAATAATTGATTGAAAACATTAATTGAAAATTGTTTGACATGGAATTTGCTTAATTTTTGTTTTGCTAAAAGAATTAGAAATGCAGCTTTTTTGTTAAGATTTTGGCATCAAAGATAGCTCTGTAGAATTTTCTTTCATTTCAAAATTAATCTATGTCATGTTTCTTTTATTATGCTCCTAATACATATACTTACATAACAAAGAAAACCTTTCTGCCCATCATAATATTAAAATTGGGGGGTCTCAATTAGAAGATAGAAATAAAGTAAAACCATAGTTTTATTATTCTTAATCTAAATTTAATATTGTATCCTACATAAGCAGCCCAAAACCATGGTACACCATAGTTTAAGACATGGGCTGCTGATTTTATACATTTTTGAATTAAATCACGCATGATTTTCACCAAAACATCATGTTTTTCCATAATTTCGGGCATATAACATTTTTTTAATGTGTTTTTTAATTTTTTAAGCCCACCCAAAAAATTATAGGTGAAGTTTTCATTAATTTTAATGAAAAAAGATATAAAATACTTAAAAAAGAACAAAAACATAAAAATAACTAAAACATCAAGTATTTTTTACATTTTTTTCAAACCCTAAAATTCAAATGAGATAAAAAATATTAAAATTTAAGAAGAAAACAATGATTTTTACAGGGTCATCAACCCTGCCTGAAAAAAATTGAAAGAAATTTTTAAAAATCCAGGGGGTAATATTTCTTGCCTGAAAATATATAAAAAATCCAGGTCTTAATTTCGGCCAAAATTGGTAGAAGGCCCTTAATTTTAATCATCTGAAATTTCTGTCTGTTTTTATGACTACCATTTTGAGTGTAAACTAACATTTTGGAGGAATATTTTTGGTAATTCGCTAACAAATATGATATCTTTTGAATGGGTTCATGGGTTAAAAATTTATTCCTGTTTCTAATATAAACAGTGGGATACTCAAGTTTCTGGGCAACAAGTGAAACATGAGCATTTCAAAATTCTTTCATTTTTTCTAATGAAGAGTTCTTAAACAACTTCTTGTTTTGGGGGATGTGAGTTCTTTTATTAAATGGTTCTAAATTTGGTGACTATTCAACATTTTGGTGATTGCAAGATCAGTTTCTATCGAAAATTTTTAATTCAGAGATCTGGGGATTTTTTTGACAATTTTTTTAAACATTAAAACATTGATAAATTTCATTAAAATAATGGGAATATATTGAAATTATATTCAAGAAATAACATTAATATAAAACATTTTAAGTTTTCACTGTCATTGGCATTGTATGTCCATATGGTTTCTGATATGTGTAGATTTGACCTTCTGCTCAAAATGAGAGTACCGTGACTCATACCATATGACCCATAGTTCATATAGTTTCAGATGTACCTTGTAAACACGCTACAGAGCATTATTAAACAACATGTTGATATTTTGGTAATTCCAGGAATTTAGACTCAGTAGCAAAAAACCTTCTGGCCCTGGACAGACACTCGCGAAAGAGGCTGCCGGCCTCAGCAGTAAGCGTGCGCTTCTCATAGTGAAAAGGTAAAGAATCAATGTCATAAATTTCATGTATTTTAAACTATGAAATTTTATTATACTGTGATTTTAATAGTGCTTTTTAATAAATATTTAAAAAAAAATTAAAAAAAATGTGGCCATGTAAATCTACAATGACTAACTACCTAATTTAATTATTTGTAACTGACTGCTCACCCTTAAAAGTTATATGTGTATTAAAGCAAGTTATTGCCTTTCACTAATCCTTACCATGGTCACAAGCTACAACACAAAAGTGTAAAAATCAATGTAAAACTTATTCCTTCCAGCTAGTCAGACTTTGATACAAAACAACTTATGTATCACCTCTGGTGCTTTAGTGGCTTATTGGAACCTTAAAGTATGTTAACTGGGTTATAACCCCAGGAACTCTATACGAAGCTACGACACTAACTGCGTCAGATAGACAGAGCCCAACTTTCAAAAGTAGCCAGCCATGCCTACATCAGACTTTCAGGTTTGTTCTGATCGGCAGGTATGTCTGTAGGAGAGAAACAGCGGTGGCAACAGCCGATCTTCTGTAACGAATCATGCTGATTATGATTTTACTTTTCATTTTAACTTATGCTGTTTGACATAAAATCTACCTTCTATTTACTAAAGTTCTAGTCTGAGCAAGCACATGATAAAATGAGGCGTAAAAGAAAAAATCAACATAAAGCTAATTGTTAGTAAAGCATAAATAAATTGTCGCTAATATTCTTTCAAATATGTCCACCTATTATAAAATATTTAATGCTACTTGATAAATTTTATAACGTTGATTTTATTTTTAAATTTGTTTTATGAAATTATTTTTAATAATAATGCATCCTAGTTACAGATATGATTTATTCTTAGGATGGTATTTTAAAATTGAAGTTAGCTGTAGATAATATCTTTAATTGAATTTTTTTTATAATTAATGGACCTTAAAGTTCTTAAAAGTATTTAATTTCCCTGTGCAGAAATATGTACAAACCCTGTTTATTGTGCTGAATTAGCTGGCTGCATCAAGTTCTCGAAAGAGAAATGGAGTCACAAATTGACATTGGGGAGTGCATCTGCTGCACATCAACACCCGCTCATACAAGCAATGCTGTACCAGCCACCATTTGTGATGTTGCTTGAATTGTTCATTCATCCACCCTATTCGATAGATCTGACTCTCAGGTTTCAAATTCACACATTTTCAAACTTGAAGGGACATCTTATATGTGTCGGATTATGAAATGATTACTTGTGTCCAGAGGTTTCTAGATCAGAAAGATGACTCATTATATTGATGTTTTGCCACAATGTTGACAATGTGTAATTAATGAACATGGATTCTGTATCGAATAAATGTTGTTAGATCTCTAACAGCTGTTTCCTTTATGAGGAATTCTATGAACTTTTTTAACAATCTAGTATATTTGTTGGTTTCAAGGAAAATTATCATAGAATAATGACTATAAGAATTAAACTTACGTGATATGGCAGTCTGCATTATAATGAAAGATTTTGCATTGAAAAAAATTGATATTTATATAGAATAAAGTGTTTATACTCTCATGTATTTAATATTAAACTTTACAAAAAATCATTTTTAGATATGTTTGGATAAAATATGTTTCTAAAGAAACTGAAAACTGCAAAATGAAATATCTAAAACAGTCACGAAAAATATACTGAATGACTGCAAAAATCTAGGTAAAACAGTTGAGCAGATATCCTCATTAGCTTTTAATATTATTCTCCACTGGTGCGCAATTTCTAATACATCCATGTTTAATCGTTGGAAATCTTTCAAAAAGACTTCCATCTTTGCTGTTCTCTTATCACAGAAGCTTGGATATGTGAAATGTCAGAAAATCTGTGCTTTTTTATCGCAGATTTTAATTTTCGGAGTTTTTGGTAAGATTGGGAAAATATAAATAGCAGCATATCTTGGTAATTTGGTAGTTAATGAGGAACTCCTGCACATGCTTAGCAATGTGAGGTCACATGTTGTTGTATAAAAGGAACTGAGAGATACTTTTTAGGTGAATCAGTGTCCCCCCTTTTTTTCTAACCTTTTTTTTGATTAAAGCCATGCATGTGAATAAAGGTAATCAGTATTATCTTTGCCTCTACTTTTGGAAATGCAACCTTTTTGGTTTGGTTACGAGGAACTGACACTTTTCATTCTTTGCCAGTTAATTTTTGTATCATCTCAGAAGCAACAAATTTTGTCTCTGATCATGATGAACTGGGATATCTGTCATGCAGATGGAGTCACCACACAATCCCATTCACTGTTGTTTTTGATTTTGGGTTAGATGATAAAGGGCAAACTTTGAACAATTTTGCATTTATCCAAATCCTTCATGGCAGAGGTTCTGATGATTTTGGGAGAAATATCCAGTTCTTCCACCATCATTTGGGCAAACAAACACCAATTTGATATCAATAATGCTACGAATTCAGTCTACATTTGCCACCATTCTATTTGTTCTTTATCTCCAACACAATGATAATCTTTAATGGTTTCTCATCTTTTCTGGAAATTTGCGAAACATTTGTTTGCATATTGAAAAAAATTTTTAATTGCTAGAAAAGATGCATAAAGAGAAGCAAATTGGTATAAATTAGCCGAAACATCTGGGAAGGCTTCAAATTAAAAGGATGTATAAACATTTTGTTGTGGGTTGTTGCTACAAAACATAAATGTTATCTAGCTTATCTTAATATTGATTAAGAATCAATGTCATAAATTGCATGTATTTTAAACCATGAAATCAGACTGTGATTTTAATAGGGCTTTTTTTACAAATATTTTAAAAAATAAATAAAATTTATTTTGCTATGTACATCTACAATAGTTAAGGGTATCTAATACCTAATTTAATTATTTGTAACTGATTGCTTACCTTTAAAGTTATCTCTGCATATTAAAGCAAGTTATTGCCTTTCATTAACTTTTACCGTGATCACAAATGCAACACAAAAATGTAAAAATTAATGTAAAACTTATTCCTTACAGCTAGTGAGACTTTAATGCAAAACAACTTATCACCTCTGGTGTTTTAGTGGTTTATTTTTACCATAAAGTATATTAACTGGCTTACAACTCCAGGAACTCTACACGGAGCTACGACTCTTAACTCTATCAGACAGACAGAGAGAACTATATTTCAAAACTTGCCAACCGTGCATACGTCAGGCTTTCATGTTTGTTCTGATCAGCAGGTGTCTCTCTAGGCAAGAAGCAGTGATGGCAACAGCCAGGCTTCTGTTACAAATCATGCTGATTATGATTTTACTTCTCATTTTAACTTATGCTGTTTGACATCAAATCTACCTGCTATTTACTAAACTGCTAGACTGAGCAAGTATATGACAAAATGAGACATACAAGAAAAAAATCAACATAAAGCTAACTGTTAGTAAAGTATGAATTAAATGTCGCTAATCTTCTTTCAAATATGTCCACCTATTATAAGTTAAATATATTTAATGCCACTCAACAAATTTTATAAAGTTGATTTTATTCTCAATATATATATAATTATGTTTAATAAAACCGCGTCTTCCCCACTGATCTATTTTAGTCTTAGGATGGTATTACAAAAGTGAATTTCAGGTATAGAAAATATCTTTAATTGAATTTATTCAGTTCCCGTTTGCTGATAGGTCCTTAATGTTTTTCATTAATAGTTCTTAAAAGTCCTTAAAAGTTATAAATTTCCATGTGAAGACGTGTGTAATCTGCTACACTAGTGAATTTGATTGTAGGTGGTAAGTTAATTTTTTTTTTACGTTCTAGTTTGTCCATCCAATCTAAAGACTTGAATTGTGTCTGACTCTCTGTTGAACCCTCCCAAAAAGTTGCTATTTACTGGTGACTAATTTTTTTGCCAATCTAAGACACAAAAGACAAAGCCATTTTCAAAAATGGTGGCACAGTAAGAATTATATAAAATAACAACCAAGTAACGAAATTAGAAAACATGTAAAAACATTCATAGTAAACATTTAACTTTTTTTTCCTGCTGTTCTGGACACAGCAATCTGTTTTCAGCTTAAAAAAACATTAGAGAATTCCAGGAACTCGGCGTCATGAACATCTTGGCAGTATGCTCACTGTCGTTTCTCCATGTACACTGCGCAAAAAAAAAGGAAAGTTTTATAATTCCCGTTTTACTGGGCTGATTGACTCAGCACTTGTATTATATATTGTATCCATCCTTATTATATTATGTATATATCTCCTCTCACCTTTGCATATATTTTGTATCTTGTTATGCCTTTTGACAAGACAGGTGTCAGTTTAACATTTCAAATTGTTCTAACTTGACCATTATTCACCTGTCCTTTAATTCTTTTCCCCTTGTAAATTTTTTACTGAAGGAGTTAATCCAACTTCTTGTTTATTTTTCCATTTGTTGTATATCTCTCTTTCAGGATATTAGTCACCGGCTTGAAAGGCTTTCACCAGATGCTTCTTCCATTAGTCGACTCTGTTTCACTACACCTTTAAATTCTTATCTCATATTAACTTGTTATTAATAATTTAATGTTAATGTCATGCTTAACTTTATTATCTTTGTATTATAATTTAACAATTTACCTTAAAGTCATTTGTGACAAAATTTATTATGTAACTTGCTACTTAACTTAAATTTCTTCATATAGCTCAATTGTTTTTTTAAAATTTAGAAATTTTCTTTGTGTTAATGCATACATAATTAGTAATTTTTAATTTTGTTTGATAGGATTAGGGCCTTTGGCCCAGGTACCTGGGTACACCATTCCTCCGTGAAACAGTGATGAAATTAAGCTTGCGTTTTTCATGTCTCGAAAGCCCGACTTCGGATATGTATTAGATTTATATATAGCAGTGCTCTAACATAGGTATTTTAACAGAAAATCAGACCTTTTTGAAATAACACATAATTTTTTTTTCATGTTTTGATTCTACGATTCAAATTATGCCAAAGCGCCAAGTTTTGTAAAATAGCACAAATTGTTTTTCAAAAAATTAGCTCTCAAATTTTAGCTCCTCAATGTTAATTGAGTTTGGTATATATTTATTAATATCTCTTCTTTTATTAAACTTACTTGATTCTTCCTTTCCCATTTCAAAATTTAGGTTCATTCCAAATAAAATTTGCCCATTTATTATGATTTTTTTTAAAAATTTGTATTTTTAAATAATTTTTATAAATTTTTTGAAAAAAAAATTAATTATAATCTACAAAAGTTTTTCCATCATCTTAAAATAGATGTATTTCTAAGCATTACAAAAAATTAGTTTTTTTTTTTTTTAAATTTCCGAAGATATATATGAATTTATATATTGCCTCATTTTGAAATTTGGCAAATTTGTTGAAAGTGATAACAGCATCAAATGTAGTTTAAGCACTTTGTTAAAATTATTTGAAAGTGGGAGCAATGTGACTTTTTTTTTTCCCGTTCATGCTAAATGTAAAAGTAAAAATAAAATAGGTGGCCATATATTAAGAAATTCGCCTATAAATTATTTTTTTGCACAAACTGAAAAAAATATGCCAAGCTGAGTTTTTGAATTTCTCCGTAAATTTGCACCAAATTTTACAAAATTTAATATTTAGGCAAAAATTGAATTGTAGAATCAAAATATGGAAAAAAATTGGTATGTCATATCAGAAAAAGTCTAATTTTGTGTCAAAATGTCTGTATTAGAACAACACTATATATAAATCTAATATATATCCTAAGTTGCACTTTCAAGACATAAAAAACGCAATTTGAATTTCGTCAATTGGCCCAGTAGAACAGAAGATTTAAAACTGTCCCATTTTTTTTCTTTGCAAGTGTACATAGCAATCTGTTTTTGCTTAAAAAAAAAAAAAGAGAGAGAGAATTGCACAAATTTAGCATTGCATATGCTGGTGTTTTTCTTTGTACATATTGATCTGTTTTTTTTTTATTAAAAAATGTTAGAGCACAAATTGCAGCATTGCACTCAAATTCAATCATTTAAGAAATACAGCATTATGGAATGTGAGTTTGCGTTCTTTACTGTTCAGTAAAATGCCATATTTTTGAAGGAGTGAAACCCTTTCTTTTTGATCATGTAGCAAACTGCCAAGTTCTTTTATGGTTCTTTACAGTTGGGGGGGGATCATTAAATACAACAAAAATAAATACTAGTGACTGACATTCGTGTGCTGCATGACTGACATTCGTCTACATGCAAATGTATATTATTGAATATAGCGTGAAATTTTACAAACATATCAATGTTCTAATCATCTGTCTGTTCATGTCCTTGCATTTGTGCTGATGAGTTTTAAAAATATAACCACATTAAAAATATTTCGTTTTTGATGCAGTTGGTGGTATGAGATAGAGAAAAATTCTCCGGCAGAAATATGTGTATGGTTGTGGAATGTGAATACTGATGAATGCCATATTTTATGTAAAATTTTTGTCAACATGAAATGCGAGGAATTCTTTTCCATAAATTTTATGTCCAGTATGTGTATTGATTGTTATTGATTGATGTCATTGTTTATGTGTATTGATTGATGTTTATGTGTATTGAAAACTTATTTGAATAACAACTGTTTGTAATGAGACAAATTGTGGTATTTGTTCCATAATTGCAAACAATTTTCAAAATTATAAAATAATTAAGAAAAGAGAGATTTAATAAAAGCAACTATAAAGCAATCTAATATTTATTGTTTTTATTTTGTATGTTTCCCTCTGACCTCATTTTATCTCTCATTCTTATTTTTTATTATTAGCAGCATTAGGGTACTTTTCCTGCTCCTGCAATGTTTTTGGGTGTGTTCCTTTTCTCAGCAGTTTACGATTTATTTATTTGTGGTGTGAAAAGCTTGAATGATTTTTATGAGTGACTGTAATTAAAAGCTGCAGGATGATCACTTCACACTGAATTATTTTTATAATTTTATTTGTGCCGTCATGGGTTATCATATGCAATCTATCAAACATCTTTGGGACAGCGCTGAATGGAAGAACTAATGCCAAAGTGGCACTGCCTGTCAACATTTTGACTCCTAATTAGTAGAATTTGTGTGGCATTGCCTACATCCGAAGGCCAAAATGTTTTCTGTTATGCTGGCAGAAATATGTAAATTTATGTTTCTTGTCTAGTGTTCTCTTTCATTCAGCTTACGATATTTTAGTAATAAACAATAAAATAAACTTTTTAAATTATAAATGCTATTGTAATAATAAAATAATGCTATGAAATAAGTAGTATGTAAGTGCTAGATATGTTGCCATCTATAAACTGTTCTTATAAGCTGGAAATTGTTTACAGTTAAAAAACTGTCCAGAGTACAAAGGTATGTAGCAGAAAGCATTAGAGTAATGCAATGAATACTTTAAATTTGTGTGGAGCACATTTAATTTCTTTATCTATTGTATGGCATTATTATATTCTTTCTTGTTTAAGCTCGAATTCACATTCAAGCGAATACTGAGAAAAAAATTAAAGAATTTTAATTTATATGTTATGTTCTGTATTTTAAAATTATGTTAATTATATAAAACTATTGACTCAGTATTGAGATGCCAAGCATGTAAAGTTCCTTTATGTTAATTACCAGTTATTTTATGTTTTGGATCTTTACTGTCACTTCCATCTTATATTTTCCCACCAGAATGTAAATTAGTTCTTGTGTATTTAAGGTGAAGTTTTTAGATTTTAAGAGAGTGTGTTCTGCCTCTCGAGGCCATGATACTAGGTTGCTAGACAAAGATTAGATTTGTAGTCTTCAAATATAAATTTAAATTTTACATTTGACTGATTGTTACTCTAAGTTACATTGCCATAAATGGTTGCCTGATATGTAAGCACTAGGTGTGCCTTCTGTTCTTAGTTTTAAATAAAAGGGTTTTTTACACCCATCTCAAGTTTGAGTTGACTTAGCGATAATTCTCTGCCAGTCTATCTGAAATTTTGTTACAATTTATGATTGTCAAGATTTCTAAACTTCATAAGCAGTTTTATCTGTTTTGAATGTTGTAACTGTTACTGTTTTAATGGGAATGTGTTTGTTGCAGATATTTTGAAATAAGGAATCTGATGTGAGAAATGCAGCAAAACAGTTTCTTGTATTCTGTTCCTTCTACTTTTCCTCCTGGAGATGAAAGGTAAATAAAAAAACATATTTTGTTTTAAATGTCTAGTGATATTTATTTGTAATTTCAAGGAAAGAAAAAGGACGCTTTTGAAGAAATGAAATAATTTGACACAGAAAAGTCAACTAACCTGAAAAGATGAAAATCCAATGAGGCAATGTCTGGTGAATATGGGGGGGGGGACACAAAATATCCCAACCATACTCAATAAATCTTTGCTGCCATTTGTCAAAATGTGGGTCCAAGCATTGTCATAAGCCACGATTCGTAGTATACAGTTTCTTGGCAGCCCTACCAAGCACAAAGCATTATTTCTCTGGAATGCACCCAGAGTTGGACTTTTAGAGGCTGTAAGCACTTAAAAGAAATTGGGCCCCCACATACATTTGTGACATTTCTTCTGTCTCAATCTTGATATGTATATTCCAGGGTACAACTAGCTTCGAGAAATTATTATGTTACCCCCTTTTCCTGAATTCCTAAGTATCTTTTTATGTGGGCCTCTTTCCTTGATGCCCTAAACACATGCGTATGTTGCTTAATGGTTAATTCAGCCCTGAATACACTCATTCTTTTCACAGGTTCTTTTGATTTTACACCATGATCTTTCACTTGTAACATTATTATATGGTATCAACTTCTCATCTCCAGTAATGGACCTAAAATGGTTCATTACTGAAACGAAGCTTCTACATTTCTCTGAATCAAATGTCAAAACTGAAGCAAGCATATACTGCTCTGTGTGTGTGTGTGGGGGGGGGGTTGCATGCATCTTGAAGCTGCCGTACCCAGTCTTCTTCAGATATATTGTATTTTTTGGAATAATTAGGCTTTCTGAGAGTTTTTGAACTGTGTAATGTGAATTTTCAGTGATAGCTTCTTTTAATAGGTCCTTGTTTATAGAGGTTGGCTATCCAGAGTGGGCCTTTGAGGCCGACTCTGGATCTTAAATCTCTTAAACTTCTCAGACCACTTTCAGACTCTGTCATCCAAAACATCACTTTGTATATGTATGACAGAAGTTTTATGAACACTCTGACTAACATTTCTTCCTTTTCTCCCCTTTTTTAAATAAAAGCATAATATGATGAAAATAAACTTTTTTAGCATTGCTCTCAGCATTTTTTTTTCAGCCTGATCTGTTCAACTATTTGGTTATCAGACTAGATGTAGAGAATACACCTCTCTCGTAAAACTGTTTCAGTCAATAGTTGAATTGCTTCTCTCACCGATTAATGGGTGTCAATTCTTCTGCATAACAGTGCATGAATTATTCCATTAAATAAATATATCATTCTTTTTTAAGTCAGATAATAAACAGATTCATATTACAGATAAAGCATATTAAAAACTTAAATTGCTTACGATTTTTATCGGTTTTTACTATTGGTTATCTGTTTTTATAGTGATAATTATGGATTGTTTTATGCCTGCATTCTGTAACTTTGAAAATACTCCAGTGCATTCTGTCTGAAATATTATTAATTTTTGCAAAATGCAAGAGAAAAATAGAACTTATATTATTTTTTATAAAAATTAAACTGGCTTAGTGAGAATTACATTGAACTAACACAAATTTCATATGATCGTGTTGTAATGTCATGCTTATCCATTATTAGTGTTAAACGACACTATCTGGCAAAAATGTATACATGTTAATGGTATAATGAGCTCTGTAATGAAATTACAAATTTCTCATTTACTAAATTTTCCAGGGGAAATTGCTTTTCGAAAATATATTGGTTACTGGAACTTTTTGGTTAGTTGAATGCAACATAGTTGGGCTTTTATTGCATATTCCTTTTGTCCAACAAAAAATAATGCAGAAAGAGAGGTGAGATAAGGTTATCTTCACACCAAGATTAATTCTCATTTTCTAATGCTTTACTTACAGTTTTTCACACTGCATATATATAAAATTCAATCATTTAAGAAGAACAGCTTAATAGAAGGTGAACTTTTAAATTCTCAGTTGTTGGGCAAAATATTAGAAGAAATGCTATGCTTTCTTTTTCTTCAACCAATAAACTCTACATTCCCATTACAGTTCATTATGACAGAAATACTTGTATACCTGGGAGGGGAGAGAACAGAAAAATTACCACTCGATTTCAAGAGGGCAAAATCCATGTGTATTCAAATGTGTGTTACACATGGTACACACACCTGGGTACTTTTTGGTGATGTGATTTCCTCATCAGTACTTTTTTAGTGAATTTTTGGTGAGAACTCAGATAATGCTTTTCATTAGTATGATCACTAGGCTTTGTTATTGAGCACAATGTTATTAAATCTTTATCGAAAAAAATTTAGTTGAAAAATTTTCAAAATGTCATTTCATAAGTATGTATGGGTTTATACAATATCTTTTAATTTTCTGGCGTGAAAGTGTATTTTAAAATGCTGTGCCTGTAATCTGTTGTTATTCATATATTAAATAAAATAGTTACTTTTCCCTTATTTTAGGTTACATTTTCAAAACACTAATTCCTGTCCAGTCTCACCTAGTGGTACTGCATGGTCTGGTAACTATCCCAACACAATAGGACCAGGACCTGCATATAATGGGTAATTTTGTTTCTTTTTTTTTTTTTTTTTTTTCATTTTGTGTAAGGCCTTCAAGTAAGCATGATATGATCTAAAATGAAATAAACGGGTGATTGTGGTTTGAATATAGTTGGAATTGTGGATTTTTTTATTTTCAAAATTTTCAGAAATGTGAAATGTAGATTGTGTATTTAGTAAATCTGTAGCATCAAAATTTTTTCAAATTTTGTTTTAGAATGAATATTATTCAGAGATTACATAAATTTAAAGCTTTTAGACTATCTGCTTAGTTCAGTGAGAAATGAAACTTCTTGTCCAAGAAAATTAAAACTGTCTTATATAGGAAAGTTATTTTTGTTCTTTGTCTTATAGAGAAAGAGGAAAAATCTGATATTGTAACATTTTGAGCTGAAGTATTGAGACTGAAAGAAGATGGAAAGCAGAAATATGCAATATTAATAAAACTGATTAAACCTGTTTTAACTTGCTTTCATGGACTTGTTGTTGAAAGTTCATTGAATTATTATGCCAATATGTGTGTATGCATGCATTTAAATTATGATTAAAGAAATATCATTAATTCATGACAGTTTGAGGAAACTGAAATTTCAGGGTTAAATTTGTAGCGCTCGGAGGGTTAATTGGGTTTGCGATCACCTTGAATAAAATAAAATGTATTTCAGATACAACCAAACTTTTTACATTATTTTGAAATAAAATTTATGGCATTATATTTTGAATAAATATCATTTAAGTATCCGCCTTCAATTAGTGTACATGAGTGATTAACTCACTTTTTGATGACTGTATGCAATTACTTGGGTCACAAGTGTAGCATTTAGTGTTCATCCTTAAGTTTCAAGCACTTGTGGTTTATTTGCATAGATCGTTTATTTCAAATAATGCCACAAAGTTATAATCTAAAGGGCATTAAATCATTACTTCTTGGAGGCCAACAGTTGCCTTTTGTGAAATTATCCTTTTGCCAAATTTTTTTTTGCTCTGCATTGATAGTGGCATTAGCAGTGTGATGTGGGGCACCGTCTTGTTGGAACCACATGTCCTCCAGATTTGGCTACAATAAATTGTTGTTAATCAATGTTACTCACCAGCCACTGTAACTGTAACTCTTCCCTCATTTTGGGAATTCCATGATGCCATAAACCGCACCAAACAGTGACCTTTTGTGAATGCAAAGTCTTCTTGTGCATTATCTGTGGATTGTTTCCACACAAAAAATGACAGTTTTGTTGGTTAATAAATCTAATGAAGCAGAAGTGAGTTTTATCTGAGAAGATGAACTTTTTGCTTGTCTTTAACCATAATGCCATCAGAGCATACTAAATGCAAATAAAAATTAGTGACATTTTAAACATGCTTGCTATTTTGTTTTAAAATCATATTATTCTTATACGAGGGTCACTATGAAATTCGGAAGATGCACACAGGTTTCTAAAGTTGTACTTACAAAATTTTAGGAGTGTTCAAAGTAGTCTTGTTAACATGAATGCATTTCTATAGGTGAATTTTCTGAAGAGTAAATTTCTCAAGCCATTCATTTCTTGGAATTGATGGAAAAAATGCTTTATAGCCTCATCAATCTCATCATTGGAATGAAAACAATGTCTGTATAAATTCTTCTTTAGAATAAAAAATAGACAAAAGTCACAATAGCTAGAATAGGGTGGATAGGGTGGATGTTTTATCACTTTGATGTGTTTTTGTTCAAGAAACTCATTTGTCAATCTTTGCTGAAAGAGAAGATGCATTGTCATGGTGGAGCATGAGTCCTCTAACATTCACTTCTTGAAGAATTTCTGTAATACACTTAGTGGTGTACCAGTTAGCTGTTGTCTTCAGTCCTTCCAGCTTGATGGTTTTGACCATTCCTTTACTTCTGAAGAAAATGGCATTCATTACTTTTTCATGGCACACTGTCTTTTCACCATCGTGCGCATGGGATCAAAGACCCATATTTTACTTACTTGACGTGGTAGAATCAGGCACGGATCAAGAGCAGCATGCAAACATGGGGCAAAAGCAGAAAGAATTGAACAACGAGTGCGATTGCTGGAATCAACTGAATCAAACCGCTCATTATCTGGAGTGATTTCTTTCAACTGTACTTTTGAGATTACCTAAAAAAGCCTTTCTAAGTAGAACAACAACAAAATTCTGGAGTAAAAAAAATGCTAAAAGTAAAAAAATAATGAAAACTAAATTCACTTTTGTTAAAGATTACATTATTTTATTACTGTAATTGATATTTTATTGCTGCTACAAAACACACTGTAAAAATAAATTTTTAGATTCAAGGCAGATCCCAAAGAACAGGAAAATGTCTGCTGACAATACTGCTGACAATTTTCTGTTTTTTATCTAATTTAACAAAATGATACCAAACGTGGCTCGAGGTTCCTCTGTGTGGTAGGGTCCTCATTTTGTTCTGCAACCTTGAAAAAATACATTAAATGGAAAAATTTATGTTTATAAATGTATACTAATTCTAAAAATTAAAGAGAACTTCACAGCTCTTGATTGCAAGACATTAGTAGAATAAGTAAATAAATAAAAATATAATTTATTATTTTACATAAATATTACAGTAATATCGTATAAAAAAAAGGTTATACCTTATATATATAGCTATACTATGACACAATGTTCAAACAATTGAAATGAAACTCAAAGGAACAGATCAGAGGAAGCGAAAAGAGCAAATAATCGAGACACCATAGGATTCATATCTGCAGTTAGAGCAAGAGTGAATAATGACGACTCCAAAGGACCCACATCTGTGACTAGCAACAGAGTGCTGACAGCTGGGAATCTGAGGAACTAGCTCCTATGATCTACATACCTTAACCTTTTTTACCTCACCTGGCAAGGTGAGGTAAAAAAGACTCCATCAATTTGCAAACAGGGGTAGGAGTTTCACTGAGATGCATCAGTTTATTTAATGTTTTGTTTTTTTATATGCTAGATGGAACAGAAGCAAACCAAAACTGCTCATATGTACATACTGTCTGTCTACGGTAAGAAGAGCTCTCGCCAGTTTGTCTGCGGCTGTCTGTTGCCGTAGAAACGAGCCTTGACCCATTTTTGGTAGGGGTGTCTTGAAGATTTACTTCTCAGTTTGCCACCTTGGCGCATTTAAAGATGATTTCGCGATATTCACATTTTGTTTTAGTTTCAAGTAAAATGCTCGTTGACCCTTTGTGTCGACACGGACATTCAATTTCCGAAAATGAAAATTCGATGGCGTAGATAAAGTTTTTGCAGTCAAGAATCGGTCTTTGATTTTGACGTGTGAGGTACAAGTCGCTGAATTTGCCATCTTTCTAGATGTACAATAAGTAAAAATATATATAAAAAAAAAAATCTGAAAGCTTTCAGATTTTCTATTACGTCCAAATGGACGGGTTTTTTTTATTGACAGACACATATATATCTCGACAGTATTTGTGTTAAATATGTTTAAAAACAGCATATCTTTAGTTCCGATAAACAATCTCGCGCTCTGCAGCTAAAAATATTTTTTTATTTCCTAGAGTGTTGAAACTACTGGGTTTGAAATGGTTGAGTTTTTATCCAAAATTACTAGTTCAAATTTTACAAAATATGAAATAGACAATAAAATAAATTCTAAATTCCTAATTTTGGCTTCCACGTGCTCATATTCGCGTGGAGGACTACGTTATTCAAAATTGGATGGCTGTAGATACCGTTTTTGCAAACATTTTTTCCTTTCCCATACCTTCAAACTAAACCAAAAACTGGTCAATTTAATGGCGAAAGGAAGTGAAGGTAAATTAAAATCAAAACTGCTTTTTCCTTAATTACCAATGGTTTGGGTTGGTTTATATCATTACAGGAAAGCCTCCAGGGTTAAATGCCTAAGAGAAGGGATGCCTTCGTAGAGGGCTTGCTAAGGAAAACTGGCTCGTATACACGTTACACATGGGGAAAATGCCTATGCAGCCAGCCCGTTCACGGGATTCAAACCTCGGACCGAACTACAAGTGTTCAGTGACTTTACCGATCGGCCCCTGCTGGGCCTCTTAATTACCAGCGCCCATTTATGCATTATGCTGCTTTTTATAGACACTGTAATAGCTAGTAGCATAATAAAATGTTACAATCAGAACAAAATTAAGGTCTCTTAAATTATTCAGTTACCTATTTTATATTTAAAATTACACAAAATTTATATAATTATACAAAATTTGGCTTTTATAACTGCAGTGAGTATTGTTGCATTAACATAATTTTGTATTAATATTTTCATAATAAAACGAAACTTATTTAATTTCCATTACAGATTAAAAATTATTTTTTAAGCAAATTATACCACGGCTTGTGGGTCCCCAAGAACACAGTAATGGGAAATGAAGCAACCATTCAGTGTTCTTTATTATCCACAAGGGGGGTTTCACCTCTGCCGAAGGCTCATTGTTGCCCACTTTTGGTAATCTTTCATTTACATAGTGGCAAAGAAAATACTGAATCTAGAAATATCCTCATAACTTGACAGAGCTATCAGATGAAGAAGAAGGATGCCTTCGTGGAGGACTTTTATAGAGGCATAACATCTGAAAAGTCGTCTGAATCACTGTCGCAAGATTCCGTTTCTTCTGAATCAGAATCAGAATCGCTGCTTCCAGTTTGAATTATTAATTCATCTACTATCTCTTCTAGAAGTTCGTCCTTGTCCCAATAAGAATTTTCAAGTTTTTCTACGTGGTTGCACTGCGCCTGCTATTCTTGAGAAGTGACTTCATCCAAAGCTTTTTGTGTTAATTTTTTCAAATTTTCCAAACTTAAGTCCCCAGTCACATTCCTTTCCCTGATCAGTCTTTTAACTGATGACCAAACATATTCAATTGCGTTTAGATCACAGTGGTAAGGAGGGAGACGCACAACATGATGCCCATTTTCATTTATGATGTTGTCAATTTTGTAGATTACTTTTTTAGGACGATTAGATTCTATTAAGTTAAACAGTTCCGCTTTTCGCATTTTGGGATCGCAGCATATCGTCTTCTTCATCAGCCAATTAACCATTGTTTGCTTTGTAGCATATTTCGTGGGTGTCGGATCTTCAATTTTTGTGTGATACGGGGCATTGTCCATGCATACCACACTTTGGGGTCGTAAATTTGGAAGAAGCTTTTCCAACACCCATTTTTCAAAATTTCCATAGTTCATTTGCCTATGGTAATCCCCGCTTTGAGCTGATGCTTTATATATAAGTTGGGCACCTGGAATAAATCCTGCAGAAGAGCCAGCATGGACAACAATCAGTCTATTTTTGGAACTGACATTTATCTGTGCTCCTAAAACCGTATCATGCTGCCAACATTTCTTAAAAGTTTAATTGCTGTCAATCCATGTTTCATCGATGTAAACGATGTGGCGTCCACTTGCTCTGAGTTTCCTCATTTCGCGTAAATAATTGTTCCTCCAAAATACAATGTGAGGTCTTTCGATAAGAATTTTTCTTTTGTTAACGCATTTCTTCCAGCGAAAATTCATTGAACGCAAAACTTTGCACAAAGAGTCTTTTTGCCACGGGAAGTCTATTTTTTGCCTCAAGACAGGCAGTAATTTCCGCACAGATGGCACTTTCTTTTCTTTGATGTAAAAGTCTTGTATTGTCTGCCGTATAATGCATTTGTCAAAATCGTCAATTTCGCACTTATGATTAGCAGGGCTTTTGCGTTTCTTTCCAGGCGTATTTAAAAGTTGATCTTCACCCATTGTTGATACTTCGCGCTTAATTATTTTAATTGTAGACTCCGATACTCCAGTAGCTTGCGATGTTCTCTTCAAAACTTGAGGAAGAGGAACTACTAAAGAATTCGCCAAAGCTTCAGAAGCGCAAAATTCCGCGACATTGTACACGATTTGACGTGCCTGAGACTTTAAAGGTTGACCTTTCTTAAACTGGAAGGGCATTTTAAAAAATTGGCGATTAACAAAGCACTATGAAAATCAAGCTAAATAGAAGCAAATTTGAACAAATACCAGTACAAAAGATATAACAACGAGAGTAAAAATAGCTAATAGTAATAATATAAGGCTTAAGAAAAGATGCGTGCAACTGGAATGAAACCGAGAAGACGAATGACAAACTCTTTTCCCTTCAGCCAGCAGTCGCCAAAAACAAAATAACAATAAAGCAACCCTTGGTTCGTCCCTATTTGAAATATACTAGCCCTGTTGCTATAGCGACCGCCACCCGCCAGGCACTGTGGCGGGAGGTTTTCTTACCGTAGACAGACAGTACATAACACAGAGACTTTCCTGGTATATAATAAAGGAAAGAATGCTAGTGTTTACAATAAGAGGAATTAAATTTTTGGCATGCTTCCCAACAACAGCTCTCAGTGAATTGTTAAAGAACTGCCATTCCGGTTTTGCCAGAGCGCTGATCATTTGTTTAGTAAAGTGAATTTGTTCTTTGAATTGGTTCCAGAGCAGATCATCCATCTGTAGTTTTGAGACGTGACTCTTTTTAGTGCTCAGTTAAGTTATGGGGAACCCAACGGGAATCTAGTTTTTTCATATGCAATTTTTCATGAATAATCTTTTGTATGGTGATGAATCCAGTGTTATCATTTGGTAGGTGCAGTGATTATCATTAGTTAACATTTTCCATATGGCAGATACATTATTCAGGATTACAGCTGACAGTGGCCTGTGTATTCTTCATCCTGAAGAGAGTTGCGACCTGTGGGAAATTCTGTAAACCATCTGAACACAGTAGCATGAGATGGTCCTTCATTTCCAAATGCTAATTTTAGATATTGAATGAATTCTTGTTGATTTAATCCCACTATAAAATCTTAGAAAATCATAGTGTAATAATGTTCTCGTGTCAACTTTGTTTTTCCTACTGCCTAAAATTTACGCTAAACTACTTGCAGTTGTCCAATAGAAAATCGTCTGCTATGCTAAAATTCTTCATATTTTCAAATCTAATCATTAATTTTTTTCTGCCACTTATAGTTTGCATGTATCTAAAAAAATTGCTCTCCGTATGAATACCCATTGTTTATGCTAGTCTTTTTTTCTTGTTCAATCAATCTATGTAATCTAATATCATGATTTTGTGACTCGTGACAAATTGACATTTAATAATTATGATGTAAATAATTATAGAAAATATTAACCCATGTATATAAAGTTTTTTTTTTTTTTTTTCCAATTTCTTAAATGACATATCATACATGTGAAACCAAATTTCTACAAGTGTCTTGTTGCCCATTTATGGATAGTAATTTCATTTGCTGAAGGAGAAACAATATTTTTAAGTATATATAAATATATTGGTCAAAAACAATAAAACCTTATTTTTTTCATTCATGTGAATTATGTTACAAATCAAAATGAGCAAAAAGTATATTTTATTACTTTTGAATCATAAAAGCACCTAAAAGTGCAACATAATTGAAATTATATCAAATTGGATCAACTTTTATGAATTATAAAGTAATGTCAACAAATAAGTATAATTTTAAATTTTACTTATATGAGAAATGAACCATTTCAAATATAAATATGTAGAAACAAAATAGATGTAGATATATTCTCCACCCACAAAACTATTAAGATTTTAAAATCATTGATAATAATTAAAAAGTAAACAGAAATTAAGTCTTAAAATATTGAAGCATTCATATTTTTCACAACCTTTAGAGTGCAGTTTTAAACCAATACTAATAGAAATGAATTTTAAATTATGAACATCTTGTAAAATTTTCTTCAAAATGTGAAACCTTCTTTTGGCAAAATTGAATATTTTCTATTATGGGCAATAAATGCCAAACAGTTTCTTGATTAAAGATATATGCACTAATAGACAATTAGTCAGCATTGAATTAAATGTGTTTTCGCCAGTTAGTCAGCATTGAATTAAGGGTGTTTTCTTTTTCAAAGTAATTTTTGTTAATGAGATGGCTTAAAGTATATCATTCTATTTTCCTCCCCGTTCTTTACTGAAATAAGTAACCTAAGAAATATAGTTAAGAAAGTTAATGAAACGAATTTTATCACATCAAATAAGATGATAATGAAAAGTCGTTTTCCACTGGAAGTATCAAGTTCATGCATTTATCTTTTTATAGAACAAGTTTGGTGTTTTATTGCCCTATAATGGGGGGGGGGAGGAATGAAGAAAATATTGTTATTAGATCTAATTAAATTTTTGAAGCACAAATCTTGTTAAATGTTTCAAAGATGGAATATTTCTAATAATGCGTTGAAATGCAGGAATGTCATTTCATAAATTTTATGTCAGTTATTCAGATACACTTCAAAATGATGTTTAAATTATTCGTAATTAAAGCAAGTTAGAAATATCTGAAGTAATTTAACTTATTTGTGACCAACAGGCAGTTTTAGTGTATACATACATATACATATATATATATATATATATAAGATAAAACAATATGACGGAAATTTAATAACATTAAACTTAATCCGAACAAATTGACAGAAGACCTTTAAATGTCTAATTTTTGGTTAAAGTGCAACCCCCTTCAAGGGATCTGCAGTTTATCTGCAGTAACTGCATTTTGTAGACATTTATCCTTTCTCTCTTCAGGATTAAAACAAAGACTTTCTGAGATTATAAATACGAATACAATTATGATGCCTCTCTGTTTTGCCCTTCTTTCCTGCTCTAGCTTGCACATGCTGCTCGGTCAGTGTGTCATTCATTGTTTGAAGATGGGCCAAGTTTTGAGTGCATATTGCACCCATAATTCTGTGTGAAATAAAATTACATTGAATTCGGCCATATCTGTCTGCAAGTCCATATTTCCATCTACATGGCTCTGTCAGTCTATGTGCACAATTTGTGTGCATCTATACCATTGAATCATTATAGTTATAATTTAATCTGAGAAGATGAATTTATTTGTTGTACGATCTCCAATGGAAAGTTTATTCAATCAGTGTTTAACTAAGGGAAAATTAATCTGGCGTATATGGTGGGTATGGCAAAAAAGATCCCATTCAAGTCTGTACATTCAAGCCAGTGAATGCAGACCCATGTGGTCTTGCATTACCTTGATGGAAAATTACCTTTTTGTACTGGAACTCAGTTTGATGTTTTCTTTGATAGCAGCGTCAACATGGATTATTAGTGTACACCTTATTGTCAAAGGTTTTACCTTCTTCTAGATACTCTAGGTACTCTTTGTGGATAACACCATGGTAATCCCACCAGATACAAAGCGTGATCTTTTTGTTAGTAGAGTTGCACTTTGTAACACTGTTGAGAGACTTGCCAACCCCTCTTTTCGGCTTGTGCTGTTGAAGATTATTGTACACTTTTCATCACAAGTAATGATCCAGTACAGAATTTTGCCCTTGCAACATTAGTACTCAAAGCTGTACACATGATTTGGCGACATTCTGTAGCTGACCTTTTGCAACAGAACTGGAAGTAAATGATGGTTCCAATCTGGCAGTGTGACAGTTCCATTTCAGACATCTTGATAACAATATTTTTTTTACAAATTTCACAAAAAAGTGTTCTAAAGCAAGTCTCTTTCTTTCAAATGCTAAAAATCATTTGATAAAATACACTGCTGGCCACTGAAATTGCAGCACTAAGGAAGACAAGAGATATCACAACAAAATAGATTTATGTGAAGTGTGGTTTCTTCCAGAATCAGTAGCCAAAGTAGCCTACATTGTTGAAGATCACCGCTGCCACATGCCTCGGCACTGATTCAAAGAGACTTTGGATGTGTTCTTGGGGTACAGCAGACCAAGCAGCTTTCACACGTTGCCAAAGTTGATCTAGTGTGGCAGCTTGGGATGTAATCTGGGTCAATCGTTCAGCAACCATGGACCACATGTTTTCCATGGGCGAAAGATCCGGAGAGCGAGCCGCCCAGAGAAGCAATTCAATCTGGCGATTGACGAAGAACCCTTGGACAATGCGTGCCACGTGTGGTCGTGCATTATCCTTGTGGGCAAGCCCTGAAGGTAAGGAAGGACAACTGGCTCCAACACCTCAGAGATGTAGCGCTGGCTGTTCAAAGTACCGGCAGTGCATACTAGAGGAGTGCGAGAGTAATATCCAGTACCACCCCATATCCCAATACCTGGTGTATAATGCAGCTGTTAAGTATCCTCTCTTCACGGTGTCTCCAGACTCGAATCCGACCACCGTGGTGTTGCAGTCAGAAGCGTGACTCATCAGTAAAGACAATTTCATACCATTCAGTCGTCCGCATCCTTCTTTCATCGCACCGTTAGCGGCGGAGATATCTGTGGTTCTCTGTCAAGGGTAGATGAAGCAATGGACGTCTTGCGGACAGACCACTCTGCTGTAAACGGCATCGACTGATACGTGCAGACACTGGATGATGCGTTACAGACTGAATGTGCTGTGCTATGGTTCGTGATGTGACTGAGCGATCCGTCACTGCTATGCACACAATGTTCCTGTCATCACGTGAAGTGTTGCAGTGAGGTGGATGTGATCGAACATTCGGTCTGTCATACCCTCCTGCATCCAACGGTCACATATCCGCATTACAATTGTTTGGTTTCGTCCAACACAACTACCGATTTCCCTGAAAGATAATCCACACTCTCGGTAGGCCACTAACGAGAGTGTTGATCCACACTCAGTCGAACTCGGATACTTGATCAAACGATGATTGCTGTTTACTACGAGGCATAATTGATAGTTTTTTTGAAAAAAAAAAAATGCAAGAAAAACGCAATTGTCGAACTTGAAATCATCAAAAACTCCAAGCCTTAAATAACACTTTGAAGTGGCGCCACAGGCACGCGTGATGTGCGTCTGCGCTGAAATTCTAATTATTTGCATTTCTCACCTCCACTAATGCATGTTGTAAATTTCATGTTATTTTCATGCTTCCTTCAGGGTGTTGCATTTACGGTGGCCAGCAGTGTATGATTAAACATGTCAACATGAACTGTTTGTGCAAACGATATTTGTGGTGGTGGGAAACTTTTGTTAAAATCTGATATTTTTTCATATAATAGAGTTTTTTAAAATTTTAATTTATTTATTTTTTCTTAATGGAAAATTTTAGCACAGTTAAAAAAAGCCAGTTGTCTTTAAACAAAGACAAGATGGTGTCCTTTTAGAAGTAACTTTCAAGCATTCCATTGACCACTGGTGAAAATCATACGTCAGTTTGTTAATGTGGATTTACCCCTTAGACGAATATCTTAGACGATATATCTTAGTATTATAGAAATTTGTGGGATCTTCTAGTTTTAATCTGAAATATCTTGAATATAGTAAAAAGCATAATATCAATAAAATTATTTCAAGTGTTTATGGAATGACAATTAATTATAAAATTTTAAAATATGTTGTGATCATGTACAATAATTAATGGATGTATTCAAAATTTTATATCTTAATATCATGTAAAAAATTTTAAAAGGCATTTCCTAAACAGTTATGAAGATTTAAGACCTTAATTGTGACAATTTTGCTTCCAAATTTGACTTTCTCCCATTCTGGCTCCTTTCCTGTCCTTTCCTTCTTCCCAGGGTTTCTCCATTCGAAATTTATTGGGTATGTTTTCCATAACATAACATCCATAGACATAACTTGAGTACACAAGTTATTCTTCTTAACTTTCATTTTAATTTTTGCATGTTTATTTATTTATTTATAAGTATGTATTACAAAGAATTTTTATGGTTGCAAAGCTAAATCAAAACTTTGATTTTCTTTTATCATACCATATCAAAAACCAGTTACCTTTTTATAAGGAATGGAGATTTTTATGTGTAATCGTATTTAAGCATCCCACACCCATCAGCAAATTGTTTCAAATTTGCAAACAACCTGCCATTTTTCATCCACCTTTATTATTATAGTGTATTTTGCTTGTTTTGTATATTAATTATTGCATTGTTCTACAATAGCGAAATCTAATTTTGTTTTACACTCCATAAAATACTGTATAACATTATTCTAGAAACATTTTGATTTTACATTGATCATAACACTTAGTTTTTACAAAAGACTGTGAAATTTATGAAGTGATTTCAAGATACCTTTCAGAAACTTTGAAATTTCTAGAAAAACTGATACTCCAAATGCAGAACATTTTTTACTGTTTGGAAAAAATATTTCAAAACGTTTGGACACTTAAAGACTTTCTAAGTGGACTCTAAACTCAGATTACAGTATAATTATGTTGTTATTAGATCTTAACAGTTTGCTGTCATATGTATAAATTACATTTTTATGTGTTTTTATATATATTCAGATATGAGAAAGTTCCTGAACCAAATGACAGGGCATAGTGAAACAAACCTCAAGGCTATGTCCTTGAAGCCCTTCATTTGTTTTCTCATTGAAGTTGTATATGTTGTATAAAATTTCTCTCCCTTTACTTCTGCTCTAATACTTTTTTTCTTAAATACTTTGCTAACACCGAGCCCGAGCCTTTTTCTCCTTGAAGGGGATGATATGTAAGTTATAAAAATATGATGGAAATTTATTAACATCTTAAACTTAATTGGAACAAATTGACAATAGACATTTAAATTTCTAATTTGCAGTTAAAGTTCTTACAAGGCATCTGCAGTTTTTCTTCAGTAATTACATTTCTGTAGACTTTTGCCTAGTCGTTGCTCAGGATGAAAACAAAGACTTTCCGAGCCTATAAATACCGGGTGCAGCAGAAACAGCTCTCTGAATTTCAAACATAAATAATAAAGCAATGATTGCTATTATTCAAAATTTTATTTCACAGTTTGAAAGAACAGTATTTACCATTTTGTTTTTCACATTCACATTCACTTCATTTAGAAAATGATATAGTCCATATGCCAGTCTTCACTGTCTATGCATTTCTGAAGTCACATACAGAAGCTTGTTGTTACCATCCTAGTCATTTCTTGCGGTATTGCTGCAATTTCTTGGCAGATAGCAGTTTTAGTTCCTTGGTTGTTTGTGACTTAGTCTTGTAGACTTGTGACTTCAGATGCTCCCAAGAGAAAGTAGTTGCTAGGTGATAGATCTAGGGAATTTGCTGGTCATGAAATGCCACCCCAATATGATAGATGCTCCGGAAACATTCTTTCAGCAAGTCTATTGATATTCATGCTGTGTGGGCTGTGGCATCATCTTGTTGGAATCATACAGCTAAATTCTTATGCTCGTACAGTTTCGGCTGCAGGAAGTTATGTAGCTTATTTACGTAATGGGCACAAATTACTATAACTGTTTTGCCATTGTCCTCAAAAAGTGTCGCCGTATGACCCCAAAATCTTCGACAGCACATCAAAGGCTCATTCATTATGCATAGGTCGTTCATAGATTTATCTTGAATTGTTCAGAGCCTTGTAGCGAAAGTTCTGTTTATTCACACACCTTGACAAATGAAAGTGAGCTTCATCACTTGGGAGAAGATTAACATCATATGGCACATTTTGCAGAATAGCCTCAGAAGATGCACTGCAGTTAATGGTCATTAAATTCCTGCATGACCATCATTTTGTAAGGATAAAATTTCAGGTCTAAGTATGAAATTCTTACACTTCGATCAGAAATCCCCATACTAGCAATATGCCTGTAATATGAATGTTGTGAAGACCAGAGAATGGCTTGTCTCACTGCTTCGACTTGCTGTGCTGTTCGTATGCTACGAAATCTTCCAGGAAGTTTAGGCTTTAAAGCTGAACTTGGTCTTCAGAAATTTTGGACCCATATCAAATGGTTTTCTTATCAAGAACTTATCAAGGCATTTAAAGGTGTTTACAAAATAATCACTTTGAAGTAGTGACAGAGTTGCCATTTTAAAAATATGCGTCTATCGTGAAAGCATGGTGCTTGTGCATGCATCTGCCGCACTCTGTACTACTTGAATTATGATGCTTCTCCCTTTTGCACCTCTTTCCTGCTCTAGTTTGTGTGCATCGCTCGGGTCACTGTATCATCTATTGTTTGAAGATGGGCTAAGTTTTAAAATTGTGTGTTGTATACTATGCCCATGATTCAGGGCAAAGCAAATTTTGTGTCTCCAAAAATACTTAATACAATAATAAAATTATGTTTAATTCAGCCACGTCTATTTGCATGTCTATCATTTCCATCTAGATGGCTCTATCAGTCTATGTGCACAGTTTAGGAATCAGCTAGTCCTGTACACCATCGAACCTTTACATATGTATTTCTAGTAAAAATTGTTTGGCAAATATTGCTCTTTAATGGTAAAGATCCATAATGTTTTCTTTCATATTCATGAAAATATAAAATTTATAACCTACTAGCCGCTGCGCGGCCAGCCTTCGTCTGGCTTTTGAGTGTACCGGAAAAATGCCTAAAGAGAACACCAAACATTAAATTTGAAAACTGCGCAGAATTTAACTCTGCAGAACAATTTTATCGAAAAAGAAACAAACAATAACGGAAAAAAAATTCAGTTAAAAATGCATTACATATAAAAAGCATACAATGAAATAAGCAATATCCCTTAATACAAATATTAATTATCTCAATAAATAAATTAACCAACTTCCTGCTGCCTTCTCTAGACAAACGTCCAGTATCCAAGAGACACATTAAATTTAAAAACTGCACAGAATTATCGCCTTCATTTTTCCGGGAGGCAATAGTGCTGATATCAGCAACAATGGCTGCGTGTCATTGTTGTTCATATAATGAGAGAAAATCATCAATTTGATACTATTTCATTAAAAAAAAACTCATTCGAATTTTGAAACATCGATGTACACTGGCTCTTGTCTAGATGCATCCTGTGTACCAGATTTCATAGGCCTGAGTCTATTAGCTTACACGCAGTACGAACGAAAGACACCTACACACACAGAAAAACTCGTCCTTTTAAATATATATTATATATATAAATTAATTAAACAATTTACCTTTGCAAAAAGAAACAATCTTTCAATTTCTTAAACTGTTCAATAGAGTGAAATCTCGCTTTGCTATAGCCCATTATGTCTTAAAATGACGCGATTTCGTCAGAAAACATAAAATAAAATAAAAAAAAAAATCTAATTCGAATTTCGAAAAACACGCTTTGAAGTACACTGGCTCATGCAAAAAAATCATTCAAAACTTTTCAATACCTTACAAACAGTGAAATAAGCAAAAAATAACATGAAAGAAACTCAACAAACAAAACATTTCGCGTAGAATTTTACTCTGCAGAAAAACTATCAAAAATGAAATCAATAAAAATGTATTATATATATAAAAAATGACAGTGAAATATGAAGTATCCCTTAATACAAATATTACTTATCCTAATAAATAAGTTAACCAACTTCCCTTTGCAAAATCTTAAAAACTCAAATGGTATAAACAGATTAAGAACTTAAACAGATTAAAAAATATCATGCAAAACTTTTTCATAATTAAAATTATATATAATTAAAACATAATATTACAATGAAATAAGCAATATTCCTTGATACAAATGTTAATTATTTTAATAAAGTAATCAAACCATTTACCGTTTCAAAAAGAAACAACTTTTTAATTTCTTAAACTTTTCAGTCTCTTAAAAACAGTAACATAAGAAATACGATGAAAAATTGTTGCCAAACCGAAATTTTTAAAAGAATGAAACTATTCAAAATGATGCAATTTCATCAAAAATCTATCAACAACAATAAGAAAGGAAAATTGGTGCCAAAACTACATTTTAAAATATCTGAGATGTGAGAAGTATATTCGGAAGCTTCATTTAAAAAATTTAAAAAAAATACAAAATATTATTATTTTTCCAAAATTCTTTTTTTAAAAGGAGTCGAAAGGATTAGAGTTCAACGTGTTGAAAAATCAAAGGAAAATAAACAGCACATTTTTTAAAAAAATTCCGCTGAAAAGGTGTTAAGCTCACCTTCCTAAATAAATTCGTATTTAATCGATTTATTGAAATACGAAATTTATTTATTTTAAGTTCGTAAAATAGCTAAGTGTTTATGCTTCACGACGATGTAAAAATGAAATGTATAGAGTGAATATTGCTTTCCTGTAGCCCATTATGTCTCAAAATGACTCAATTTGGTCACAAAACATGAAATAAAAAAAATTCTAATTCGAATTTCGAAAAAATCGCTTCGAGGTGCACTGGCTCTTGTGTAGATACACCTATGTAGCAAATTTCGTGGCCCTGGGTCTATTAGCTTACTCGCAACACGAACGAAAGACACACGCACGCACACGCACGCACGCACACACACACTCTTTGTTTTATTATATGTAGAGAAGGATACATACATTTCATGAATCTTCTGATGAGAACATTCAAATTTGCAGCTGATAGTAAATTTGTAGTAATCATCAGTGTAAATTTTTCATGTTGAATATTTTATGTGCCTATTTAAAGACATTTATATCTGTTCTATGCATGCAAAACATTTTACCGATTCACTTTTTTTCAAAGCTGGCAAGTAGGCATGTTGAAATTCTTTTTCCCTCCGATGGAGTCAGTTTTTCTTTTATTATTTATCTTGTCTGACTGGGTCACGTGGCTGGTGGCGGAGAAGGAATGTAAAACTTTTTTTTTTTTTGAAGTGTGATGCTTGAAAATAATCTGTTTTTGTTTGCATTGTGGTAATCAGCAATTATAATATTTGTTCTTGTTGAAACTAATCTTGGCCCTATGATGGGCAAATTTATATTATATGTAAAATTCGTGTTTGAATAACGTAAATATTGTAAATAATTTCTTCATTAAATATCACTGTGTTTCAACTGGAACTTTTCATTCTTGAGTTACTTGAGTCCTTTACATGAAAATTTTCCTGGAATGGATATATTGACTCTTGATATACTCGTATATTCTCGATTAAATTGATGCTCTTTCAACTCATGAATAAAATAGAATCATGAAACGTGATCGCAAGTGTGGCTTTGTGACAAGGCATGCATTATGAATTTAAAACTACAATAAATAAAAAAAAGGAAGCTATTTATTTCTGCATATTTTTATTTTCTTTCATAAGTTTATTACAGAGATGTACTACCATATCTTCTGTTTTATATAGTTTTTCTCCCTGAGAGCTAGTTTATTATGGTAAGTGGTCACTCTACATAACCTGCCCGCCAAACTATGTTAATGACACTACAGGACTGGGATATAATCCCGATCGTTGCGCTAGTAATCTAACAGTTAGGCCGCCTTTATACACTTTTTGCTCATGTGTTACATTTTGTCCTTTATTAATAAGAATAATAATCAAACTACAAAGATAGAAATAATGAACTTAATTAGTAACAAAATAGATGTTATTGTGTGATGCACATATATACATGGTGGGGTTAACATCTCACCATCTTTGCCAGGCGAGTGTGTCTGTTACATTCAATCTTCATTGTCTTTTAAGTAATTCTCATCATTGAATCGTTTGATAATTGCAATAATGCCTTTGCAGCTGTAGTAATTCATAAACAGTCTATGAAAAGACCAGGAGCTGCTGTCTGCCGGAAGGAACTATCGCGAGGTCTTCTGTTAGCGGGCAAGTCGTCAAGTAACAGAGTTTGTCTGCATCTTCGCCGTTGGTAGCGCATGAGCAGTCTACCTTTTTGTTCAAAAATCATAGATGGTATGCCGGGAACTTGCCATGTTTGGAATAGGCTTGGATCAGGTAACGGTTGTGAACAGGTCTTGATAGGAAGGGCGTCGCAAAGATGTTATAGGTGTGACGACCTGTTTCCTCTTATTGCCATCGTGTGGATCAGTTTTCGAGAAAGGAAATCGTAAGAAATCTCTTCGCGGTTATGAGGGAGAGGGGAATCTCTTTGTCTGTTGAATCCTTGGAGACGGCTTGTTTGGCAAGTTTGTCTGCTATCTCATTTCATAGTGGATGAGAGACTGTGGCGAAGACTTCTTTTAGAGCGGTGATGTGAGGCTGCTGAAGTAGTGTTGAATTCAGGCTTTTTAAAACACTCATCTGTGAAGAAGGATGTTGGGCTCCTATCTTGAGTGCCTAGCCATAGAGCTGCTTCTTTCAGAGCAAGTGACTCTGCCTGGAAAACAGAAATTTGGTCGCTTAACCAGAAGTTGTCGTTGTGAATTGCTATGTTGTTGTAGTAGACTGAGAAAGCTGCACTGACTTGGCCTGAGACTTTGGAGCTGTTCATGAAGATTTCCCAGTGGACAGGGTGGAGCCTGGATGGAGATGAGAGCTCTAGCAGGGTTGCCGCGCTACCTGGAAAACCAGAAAAAGTCAGGAAATTTGAAAATTAACCAAAAAAATTCAGGGAAAAGTCAGGAAATTGAAATATTTTTGTCAAAATCTGGAAAAGTCAGGGAATTTCATACAGCGATCCTCCCCCCCCCCGAAAATCGACTTTTGTACCGACGTTGGAAGCGATGTCTTTCTTAGCGAATTTTGTATCACATGAGCATCGTTCAGGCAATTGCCGTGGAGCCAATTTTCACAGCTCTGATCAGATTGCCTTTTAGAAAGGCAAAGCAAGTTTCCAGTAACCTCGAGAATTGAGAGACTTGCATGCGTATGTGCAGTGCATGTTAACTAAAAAAAATATGTATTCTTGTATAAAACAAATTGGTTTAATCCCACCATACGGTACCATGGAAATTAGGATAGCCTTCATGTATTCTATTCTAACCTCCATATATGATACACACAAGATTTGGCGACATTACGAAGAGCATTAAACGGGTCATTTTGGTGTTGGCAATTTTCAAAATCATACCAAGGTTGTAGCATATACTAGGGATTTTACTGCAAAATCTTTTAAACTTTTTCCCCCCTTTTTAATAAATGCCTTATTTGTCATTTTGCAGTAAATAAAATAGTAATCACTCATCTAGGCTAACCATTTAATATGGCTATATTCATGAAAATATTTTTGATTATTATAATTCAATTTTTAATTTTAAATTTCATTCTCTTGCTTAAGTGGCAACCCTGTCTAGGCAGTTATGAGAAAGAATTAGATCATTATTACGAAAGAAGTCTTCTTTGTAGTGAAATAATCTGTAGATGGACCTTTCTAGATCAGCTTTGAGATCAAGCGGAAGAAATCCCACAAGAATCTTGAGAAGCAGCCTACGCTGAATTTGCTGGAGGTTTTACCAGATCCTGACCATGCCTGTCATCCAGACTAGCCAACTGTAGAGAATCATGCACTCCATAGCTCTAAGATGAAGTTGTTTGAGAAGTTGACTTTTTTGGGACCATGCATCAGTAATCATTTGGTTAAATTTATTTATCCCTTTGTGGGTCTTGTCCCGTACATTGGTGAGGTGGGGAGCCTATGTTAAATTTTTGTCCAGCTTGAAGCCTAGATACTTGATTGTGTTCTGTCTCTGTAGTGGAAAACCCTGCCATTTGATTTGGGGTGGATTTGCCTCTATTTTGGTACTCTTTAGAAAGACAATCATTTGGATCTTTTCAATACTAAATTGTAGTTTATAATCTTTGCTCCATTTTGTGAGCAGATTCAAGGCTATGTTTGCTTTGTGCCCAATTATCGATCTGTTGCCTCCACTTATTAAGGTTATATTGTTGATGTAAGCTTGGATGATTGCATTTTTGCCAAATTCTATATTGAGTGCAGAATCTGCTACGATGTTCCACAGTATGGATCCTGTGTTTGACCTTTGTGGGGCTTTTTTGTAATACTTTATTGAGATGTTGAGTGTATCTCTTTTCTAGGAGACTTGACAGTCTGTGAGATAACTGGATATTAAGTTAAAGAGGTTCTTTGGACATTTGAGATGTATGAGTCTTGCTCTTAGCACTGGCCACCGTAGTTTCTTGAATGTAGAAGTCACATCCAGAGAGATTATGCAGGTGTGGAGATTATTGGTCCTGTTTTGTAGGATGAGTCTTTGCACATTGTTAAGTGCGTCCACTGTACTTTTGCCCCTGGTGAACTCGGAACCTGGGCTTGTGGAGTTACGTTAGACCCTCTTGCGACGGAGCCCTCAGACCACAACAAGGTCTAGCTCCACATGGGAAGTGTACTGCAAAAAGCTCACCAGTCTCACAATTACTCCCACATACTGGATGGCATCCAACTTCTTGGGAGATGTGCTCCACTGGTTCAGTGTTCTTCGAGATAATTGACATGCATTGCTCAATGAATAGAAAATCTATAGTATTATTCACTTCTTCCTAAAGGTTTTTATAGTAATTTGGATTATTTTAATTATATTTCATTTTTATTCAATTTGTATATGCATTTTTGTATTAACATTTTATCCGTTTTATTTTTTCTTGCATTTATTATTTGAAATGTATTTTGTGCAGAATCTCCATTAAGCTACCTGGATGTGGCATGTGTTTTCACATTTGAGGGGGAAAAAAAACTTCCCAAACATGTGATTTCACCATATTTTTTTAATTTATGTTTATTATTATTATTTACATTCTAGCTCAATACAGGTCTCTTATTCACCCTCATATCGTTCGTTCTCTTAGGAATTTTGATTTTAGATAATGGCTCAATAATTGTCAGATATTGTAATGTTACTATTAATATGTATTCTTACTGGACTGTAGGGTTTTTTTAAAACAATAATACTTCGATAATTACCAACAGCGACAACTTTCAATTTGTTATGTTCTTTAGAAATCAAATGACTCGTGTAATTTTCCCTTGTCGATCTTCAAACCGAAAAAAGAAAAAAGGGAGGAAATATGGTAATTTTTATTTGTGTAGACATGTAACTAATGCATAGGAAGTAATCAAAAGTTTGGGAAAATTTTATAAAGATATTTATAATTACTTTAAGAAATTTATATTCATCAATATTGAATGTTTAATTTTATTGAATGTTAATATAGAACAGCATTTCAAAAAATTTCTAATTGCAGAACACTTTTTGAGTTCTAAAAAATTTTAAGGAACACTAGAGTAAATTCAAATTTTTAGTTATAATAAGTGAAAACAAGGATGTAATAAATAAACAAAATAAATGTTTGTTTTAGTTTTTATGTCGTACATATAAAAAACATTTTCTAATTTTTAAAACAAAAATGAAAATTGAAACTAATTAAATGAAACAAATAATATAAAGAAATTAAAACATTTTTAGTTTTCAGTGTCTTTGATATTTTTGAGTTTTTGATTTAAAGGCTTTCTACAGGTAGAAAAGTGATTGTAAAATAACTAGTGAAATGTAACCTTTTTTCAACTACTTCCATTTTGGTGAAAAACTATAATATTCATTTTTTAAAACAAAAGTACTTTTGATTATTAAAAGTATTTCATTTATTAGTTTGTAAAAGTTTTATATTTATTTACCAAATTCAAAAATAAAATAAAAAAGTAAAAAATCCCAAGAAAACTAACACTCTTATAATGAAGTAACACTGAAAACATTACCTGAAATGCATTCTGAATGGATTCTGCTGGCACTGTAAGCCATCTGGTTTTGTGCTGTATTACTAAATTTATTGCATGTGTGATTTAAATCACTTTGTTTCATGTTTTATCTTTAAAATTATTTTAAAAGTTGTTTTAAATTGTGTTAAATACATAAAATTAGACAATGTTTCATTTCTCTAACCTTAGCTTCATAATTGTTCACGGAACGTGTAATGACTGTTTGCAGAACAATTTCAGAAATGTGGATTTAGAACCATTTCAAAGGGCTTCAAGAATCTGAAATTTTGTTTATATGAAATTTTAGTTGCACATAAAGTTAACACAATGAAAAAAAAAAAAATCTACCAGTACCTAAATTAATACCAATGTAATTATGTATGTTTTATAACAAAACTACTGAATATGTGCAAGTTGATGATGAATTGTAAAGTACTTATGTTCTGTCGCAAGAGATATGATAGCTTATCTTTATAGTATTGATAATACCTGGGAAGTTATGTGATTTTTCGAATTAAAGCACGTTTTCTTCTAATTATTTTGTTACTGTTGATAAGGAGTGGATGTTTAAATGCAATCTTTTCTGTTCCTTTTGCCATAATTTTAACATGTGTTCTGCATAATTTTTATTTAAATGCAGTGCTAAGATTGGAGAACCTCTAAGCTCATTTTTGTTATATTAGGCTCTTTTATTTTAAAAAAAGGAAAAAATGCAAGTCAGACTGCTCATGCAATTTATGCTGTATATGGACGAAGTGCTGTTTCAGATGACACAGCTCAAAGGTGATTTAAGAAGTTCCAGCCTTAAAGAATTATTCACAGAAATTTCAACCTCGGAAATGGTGCCCTGTCTGGAGGACCATCTTCTGAAAACAAGGATGTGTTAAAAGAAGCTATATCAGAAAATCCACATTATATAATTCAGAGACCATCAGGTAGACTAAGTATTCCAAAAATATACATGATCATTTGAAGCTACTGGCATGTGATTCTTTGCTGAAAAGAAATAAAGGAACTCCTTTTTTGAAATGGGTTCTTATTGGAGATGAGAAGTGAATATTATACAATAATATTAAATGGAAAAAAAATAATAAATAAAAACTATGAGGCAAGCCAAAAGAACCTCCTTAGTAACTTTGAGAAGGGGGTTGCATCTCCAAAAGGCAATACTTTGTTGGGCTACAAAGGAACTGTATACTATGAATTGTTGCCTCCAAAACAGACATTAAATTCAGAAAAATATTATTTCTGAATGGTAGTTTTAAAAGCAGAAATTGAAGCAAAGTGTCCATAATGAAGCAATTCCCAAGGTGTTATCTTCTGTCATGATAATGCTTGATCTCACATTTCGATGAATCTCGGAGAGAGATTTATTGAGTATGCCTGGGATATTTTGCTTCACCCTCCCCTCCATATTTCACAAGCTTGCTTCCTTGTATTTTAATCTCTCTAGATCACTTTAAAATTCTTTGAATGGCCTGACGTTTACTTGCTTGGAGACTGTAAAACAGAACTTTGATAACTTAACAAATAAACCTAATGATTTTTTTAAAAAAGGAATTTTCCAGAAAGGACAAAAAGGTCGCTGAACAGAATAGTGTTTTTGTGATTCAATAAAATTTTCTTATGCTTTTTACTGCTTTTTTAATATTTATTAAAAAAAAAAAAAAAGAAAGAAAGAAAGAAAAGGGGGGAAAAAGTCTTTTGGCATGCCGTAATATTTCTTGATTGGTAAAAATGTTAATTAACAGGGGAATATATATTATTGACTTATGCATTTTTTTTCAAAATTTGCTTAGTTAAAATGATGTAGTTTAACACTATACTTAATTTTTGTTTTTGCTTCTTTTTAGTTTTGAAAGAAATGCTGGAAATTATGGAATACCACCACCTCAAAATTCATTTCCTCCTGTGTCTACAGCAATGTATGGTACTACGCCAACATGTTCCTGGGCTCATACTGTTCCACAACTCATGCCCTGGGTTACAAAAAGTGATACAAATATACCAGAGACGATTGTACGCTTTACTGCACCTTTCCTTCCAGATCCTTGCACTTCACAAACTGCTACAAGTTGGGAACTTCTGAACAATTTAGGAGCTAATAAAACCAATGTGAATATGCATTTGAAAAGGAAGAGTGATTTAGATTTAGAGTATGTTAAGTTCCTCTTTATGTAACTGGAGACTTTTGGGTATTTTTCCGTTAAAGCCTTACCATGTGCTTTTGGTGTCATGTTGCTGCATTTTGGCATATTCT
>KK118731.1:23764-86724 GCA_000611955.2 Stegodyphus mimosarum | reverse complement strand
GGTATAACTTAGTGAAAAGCCTAAGACTAAAATCCATTCTGAACTTTCATAGTATAGTTTAAAATTGTTATGTGTTTAACTTGTGTATATATTTTGTATATAATGTAAATATTTGTTTCTTTTACTGGGCTCTCTGGGACTCACTTCACCTTCGAAATGGAGTCTTATATCGACTGTGGGAAAGCGACGATGGAACTAATAAAAGATGGCAGCTGCTGCTTCCTCAAAACCGAATACCTGATGTCCTGAAAGAAATACACAGCAGCCCAACAGGAGGGCATTTCGGCTATATGAAGACATTAAACAAAGTTCGAGAGCGCTTCTTTTGGAGTTCCGCAAGAAAAAACGTTGAGAAATGGTGCCGGTCTTGCGATGCCTGCGCAGCCAAGAAAGGACCGAAGGAACGCTGTCGCGGAAGACTGCAGCTTTACAACGTTGGAGCGCCTTTCGAGCGAATTGCCCTTGGTATACTGAGACCTCTGCCATGGACTAAAGATGGCAACAGATACAATCTAGTTGTCATGGATTATTTTAGGAAGTGGCCTGAAGCATATCCAATTCCAGACCAAGAGGCTCTCACTACGGCTGAAGTCCTGTTGCAGAACTGGGTATCTAGATTTGGAACTCCCCTCCAGATTCATACCGACCAAGGCAGGAACTTCACTTCAGCTGTGTTCAAAGGACTGTGCGACTTATTGGAAATAAAGAAAACAGTTACATCCGCAGTCTGACGGCATGGTGGAGAGATTTAACCGCACAATCTTAAACCATCTATCACTTATGGTTTCCAAGAACCAAGAAGACTGGGATCGTAAGCTGCTGCCCCTGTTCCTGCTTGCTTACCGTAGTGCCGTCCACGAGAGTACCGGCTATTCCCCTTCTCAAATGCTCTTCGGTCGTGATCTCCGTCTTCCGAGTGACCTGCTTTTCGGCCGTCCTCCGGATCTACAGTCCTCTCCTGAGGAGTACGTTCAAGATCTCCAAGCCCGGTTGGAAACGATGCACAGGTTTGCTCGAAAGCGAATTAACATCTCGACGGACAGGATGAAGAAGAGGTACAACGCAAGAGCGGCCGAACATAAGTTCCAGGAAAACGACAAGGTTTGGCTGTGGAATCCGAGCCGTCGTAAGGGCATTTCTCCCAAACTGCAATCGCATTGGGAGGGTCCCTACACAATCCTCAACAGACTCAATGACGTCGTAATACGGATCCGTAAGTCTCCCAATTCCAAACCTAAGATTGTACATTATGATAGGTTAGCTCCATACTATGGCCATAGTATTTAGTGATAGTAATTTTTGTTATGGCTACCCCGTATTTCGTAATGGTTTTATGTTTAATTGTATGATTTATGCATAGTTGCTTGTACATAGATCTTTGTAAATAGTGTAAATGTTTTTATTTGTAAATACTGTAAATATTTGCAAATTTTGTTATTACTGTAATTTATTTATTTGTTTTATAGCTTTTTCGATTATTTCTTTTTGGCTCTCAACCAGGGATTGTACTGCCCGGGACGTGCAGTCCTTGGGAGGGGGCAGTGTTGCGAAAAATTCGGTGGTTGCGCCTGTATGTAAGCTTTCCGGCATGGCACTAGGGTTGCCATAAAATAGTGTATGGTAGGGTTGCCAGATTGGCGACTTTATCGCCCATTTGGCGATATCCCATGGTCCAATCGGGAAGCTTCTAGAATAATTTCCTGTCGAGATATTTCTCGAAACCTGTGGAACCTAATGAAAAGCTATATAAGCCCCTTCGTTTCTGAGAGCCAGCAGTGTGATTAATTGTGAGAGTTGTGAGAATCGCTACTTACTGTGAGTGCTGAGCTACGCGAGAGTTTTGTGAACGGAAAGCGATCGAGATAGTGCTTTGCCGTGAAACTACCTTTACGGTATAGCTTGACAGTGCGTTGGTGATTGTTCCACGGTGTTTATTATAAGTTTAGTGTTGCCGTGAAGCTACCTTTACAGTTACAGCCTGAAGCTGTGTTGCTGATTGTTTCAGCGTATTTATTGTAGATTTTCGACGCTTTTAAAGGTAATTTTGGAACTGTGCTGTAAATAGTGGTTCTTGTAAATAAATTGTGCTTTTTATTGTTCTGCATCGTGTTTTCATAGGATGCTCTCAAATCCACGAACCCGTATAACACAACATTATTATAAAAATAAAACTTCCTTACTCTCAATAAACATTAGTGACACAACTCTTAACCTGAAACATCATTCTTAAAATACACTGGGGGGGGGGAATGTATTTTGCCAGTAAAACATAAGTGAAATATAATTAACTAAAACTACAAGATTATGCTTATACTTTCACTCACATATTAGATGGGGAAAAGTAAAGATGTAGTTTGCAACATCTTCCCACCTAAGTTTTTTTTAAGCAAGACTCTAAGTCTGGTTATAATAAGTCACTAAATAATATAGATAACAACATAAGATAACTAAAATTAAATATTCACAATAAACTAATACAAAAAAAATATCCTCGATATAGCATGGCATAAATATTACCACATTTAACATGTTATATAAGATTTAAAAAAAATTATAATAATATAGAAAACCAATTCCAGCTTAATATAAATGCTAGTTCATACATATACACTCAAATCTACAAATTTAATCTTCTACATATTTCAATAACACGTTCATGTCTAGTTATTTTGCCCTGAGGTACTGCAAAACCCTCAGGACTCTTTACCTTCACCTTCCAATAGATGTTGTGCTGAACAGCTGCTGCTGGGTAGGTCAGCAAGACTCATCGATTCAGGGACATGGTTCCACGACCATTTGTCCATAAATTTCCTTGACTGTATTATAAATTCAGATTCTCCATGGTTCTTTTCTAGTCATACATGCTAATCTCTCTTTTTCCAGTAGGGGCAACTCTGCTTGAAGCAACTGAACCCTAACAGAGTTAGTTGTTTCTACTTGTATAAAAGTGTAACACATATGCATGTTTGCTCACATCACAAATGCCCTGATGCACACAAATGCACTGATAATGCTTAACCTCTTCTGCTCCAATATATCTTGGCAAAAGAATTTTTTCAAGGCAAGTAGTATTTCTTTACTTCACAAATTCGTATGTGATGCCTTCATCAAGCTCATCTCCCCTCCATATCTATAGGCAATCCAGTGTTAAAATCAGTGTACTCTTAAAAAAAAAAAAAAAAAAAAAAAAAAAAACCATCACAGCACATATCTGCATAAGTATATGGAAATCTGCCTCATTTTTAATACTGAAAATACAATTGTCAACAGAGGAACTTCTGCTCAGATTTTGTATGACTTCTAGTGGGTATGTTGAATTTCTAGAGCTTTTATCTTCTTTAACAGCTTGAAGATGATGCTGTATCACAGAACTTGAAAAGGCTTCACAACACTCCAAATACAATTCAACTGTGTCGGGACTGTTTCAACTTGCCATTGCTGTCAAGCCTTAAAATGTGTAGAAAATCTCTTGTCAGTAGGCAGGACACTTATCTGGAGGAAAGCTTTTGTATATCTGCAATAGCACCTATTTTCTCTGGACAAATTAAAATGTTTGGAATTAGTAAGATTTTCTCCTCTCTGTTTTCTCCCCTCAATGACTGTTTAGTCATTGAGGCTTGGTGAACCTTTCAGTATGGCAGAAGTGTCAAAGACTGATCTTAGTCTAGTAGTATATCTTCCTTCACAACGGGATGATGTGGTAAATGGTGTACCACAAGGGACTGTTGTTGTTATAGAAGAGGTGAAACTCTTCTATAATCTGCTCTTGGATCCAATCCATAAAAACATTTTCATATTTTTTCTACAGTGATTGGGATTTGCACAGTAACATTCAATATTTAGTGCTAATTCATAATTATCAGGTAGGGAAGGATGATTTTCTATCCAAGGTAAGTGCACAACATAATGATTGTCTTAATGTGTTCCCTTGCAGTTTCCTGGAGTTCAATTTTAGTCTTTGTGCATATGGATCAGTAATTTCAAGTGAGTCCAGTGTCCACAACTTCGTTATTGACTCATTAACTGATAACATGGAAGTGATAAATAAACATGCATTTTTATCTTTTTAAGAATTTGGTATATGCCCCATCACAGTCCATCCAAGATGTGCCTGAATGACAGTCAAACCAGAGGATAACATTTTAAGACCACCATTCATTAACTTTCCAGCTACGTCAGCTCCAATTAAAATTTCAGTAGGGTCCTGATCATCATCAGGAACTCCAGGCGGAAAGGTCTTGCAGATCATTTTTACGTTTTTTTTTCTTCATAGATGGAAAAGTAGATTTTAACAATTTAAATATGGATGATTTTATGGATTAGTAATTTTTTCATTAACTCTCTGAATAGCATGGCTTTTTTATCTTTATCTACTCAAGAAGCTTCTAATTCATAATTATTTATGTTAGTCTTTGTTTTCATAAATTTTCATTCATCGAGATGATGTTTAATAAAGAACGCAAAAAAGGAAAATATTTTAAATTATAAGCTAATATATAAACAACAAAATATCTCATGACGGATAAAGAGTGGTGCTAATAATTTCAGGGTGTTAAAATTGCAGAAATTATCGAAAAAATACAAAATACAAAAAGTTCCAATTAAAGATATCCACATATTCGATTTTTTCCACTATTGGCAATTAGATACCAGACGTGTAAAATAACATTACGCATATAGGAAACTGGAAGGGACTAAAAGGTTCATTCATTATAAATTAAGGTCAACTGTATTCATATCTTGGCACTTTTAAATTAAATAAAAAATCCATTTTGTAAAAAATGCAAGATCTTATACATAGAATCTTACAGAATATGTGTTCTAGGAAACATTAATTGAAAGAATTAAAAATATTTCCAGATTCATGAATTTTCTGCGTGATTATTAGATAATGAATCTCGAGTAATAAAACTTCATGCGTAGTAATAATAATAATTATTTTTTTAGTGTTTGACAATTTATAAATTATTTCAGCGAAAATTCTTTCAACATAGCCACTGTAAGAAAATTATAAATTACAGACACTAATAAATCACAAGAGAATATCATTGAATGGTATATAAAGAATAAAAAAAAACAAAGAACCTCAAATTATTTATTAAATGATAATTTTAAAGGAATCTCAAATAAGTATTAAATTTTCCTAAACGTAAGTAAGAACGTAAAAAGAGTTAGATTTCACAATTTTTTTTAAAATATCAAAACATGAATATCTGCACCATTTCAAATATTTTTGTAGATGGAATCATATGTCTGACACCAACAGTGTGTAATGGTGCAGGGTGTCCCATCAAGACTACCCAAACTCTGCACAGCCAGATTCCTTGCTTAGACTACATAAATAATCCCCAAACAATTGTAGCTGTATAACCCATAGTTATGAGATAAATGCAAAAGAAAAGAATGATGTCATACACAGTGTGTGTGTGGGGGGGGGAGAATTTTATTGGAAGTATTAACATACATACACATGCATGTCTCAATGTACATGATGGACATTTTGAATATCTTCCTATGTAAACATATGCAAATATCAATGTTCATGTTTTCAATAAAGATTTTTTTTTTCAACTGGATATGACACATTTCTTGAAACCTATGTGCCATACCAGCACAGTTCTTTACACATTTTTTATGTATTCCAAGTCAGCAGACTGGCTGTGCAGAATTTGAGTGGTCTTGATGTACAAGAATTCTTTATCTATACAAGACCTTCTGCAAAATAAAGGTTAACTGGTATTGTAACTGGCGATTTCGTTAGTTAATCAGTTTTATATTAGATGGCACTACCTCTTTTTCAGACTATTTTGTTTGTAAAAACAATGTTTATGCTTATCGTTTCTTTCACATGCAATTCTTCTGTAGAATTTGTGAAGAGTTTTTAAAATCTTGTTTTCGAATCTTTGTTCTCAATTTACTCTCAAACAGAAATTTATTCTTTTTCACGTTTATGTTACAAGCAGTTGAAATAAGAAGCAAATGAGATAATTGTTATCTTAAGTGGCAAAAGTGTTTAATTTATCTCTCTTAAATTCATTATCTCTCTCTCTCTCCTTTTTTTTTTTTAATACCCTGCTTACAACAAATTGTTTGTAAATAGGTTTCAAACAACTTAATACAGCAGTACAAAATCGGGTGTATTCTGTCTTACCTCTTACCTGCTTCAATCACTATATGCATGAAATTTTTGATATAATCTATGTCCATAACATTTAAAGACTCACTCTTAGTTATATTAATATCGAGTAATTCATTGAAATATTTAAATCCGCTAATCTAGTTTAAAAAAATATTTCACCCTTTTATTCGCATATTGAAGGTTTTCTTATACACATCATAAAACACAGCAAAATAAATAAATATTTTGCAAAATTATTAAAAATTATTAATATTAAATAACTATGATTATGCAAATTTGAATAAAAAGGCAGAAAAAGAAAAAAAATGTGTAAAAAAAATAATTTTAGTGGTGCCACCTATCGATCCGTAAAGTAACTACACAGTTAAGTAGGGTAGATCGCATATTGGGAGAATACCGTTAACTTATTGTAACTATTTGAATCATACTAAGACTACAAACCATTTTGAAAAGCTTACCATCATCTTGCTGAGACAAGAAACGTAGGGCAGAAATTTCAGCTAATGTGCAGCCTCCAAGAAAAAACACTAAAGTCACTTTCTGAGAATCTGTGCTTGATTGAATTGATGAACCAGAATCACCTAAGATAAAAATTTTAAATATCATTAATCAGTTATATATTTATAATAAAATGATATCGCACAAGAAATACTCTAACTACTTAACATAAATTATTGTAATCAAAGGAACATGTATATTTTTTTAAATTTTGTGTTTTCAATGTGATTGAAAGAACTTAAGCTGATAATTTAAAAAAAAAGTACTAACTGATGCCTCTTTAGTTAATAAACAATTAATATTCAAAGTGCTTTGATTTTGCACTTCCGAAAAAAGGTTTTTGTCAATTTCTACTATTTTATTAGGCTTTATAATTTTACCGGAAGCTCTGTTTAGAATGCTATGAGAACAAACTTATCTCAAACACTGTTGGCTGTCTGCAGCAGATCATATGCACAGAAGAAAATCTTAAATTTAAAGTGTATCTACAAAGCTTTAGGACTATGTTAAAACTCCCGCCAAACAATTTCTTTTCCGAAAAACTAGAGTAACCTTTTTAGAACTAGCAACTGTCTCTCCTGTCTTTTGTTTGAGTAATGTGCAGTGTGAAATGAAACATGTTTTATGTTCAAAGCTAGTGATGTCTGTAATTGAGTTTGTATTATCTTCAAATGACCAAAGTATTCCTGATGTTGTTTTGAATTAGAAATGGAAGAAGAAAAGAAAAGGGTTTCGATATCTTGATCAGAAGAAAATTATCACTTTTGAAGAGAGTGAATTCTAACATCCATATTTGAAGAACTTTTGCTACTTTCTGATTATCCGTACCCTTCGCCAAGTAATTTTTTGCCAAGCTAAAAATGGCAGTAGGCTAAGAATTTTATAAAATAGCAATAAATCAATGAAATAAAAATGCAAAGCTTTCTTTTCATCAGCTGGCAAACTCCAGAGTCCCATTATGATTCCTTACGAGGGAAAAAAGTACTCAATACAACAAAACCTAATACCAGAAAGAAAAGACCATGGAATCTGAAGACTGAAATTCGTATGCTTTTTCAAAATAAAATCCTCAGGGATATCTTCGACACCCCCATGGTTTATAAGCAGAACAGGCAAATCCATCAAGATATTAAACATGCATGATCAAATTCTCACAACCGGCCACAACTTCTTTGAAAAAATATCCCAAAATCAAAATCCTTCTGTTGAAAATGTTGCAAGATCCAATTACCATAAAACTAAATGGTAGAAAAACTTCACAGATTAATAGTGTATCAATTCCCAAGGACTTCGTTTACTCTCAAAGAAAAGGACTTTTTTTTACTAATTCCTACTTGCAAAGTACTAGAGTTCTTATCGTAAATAGTGTACGTATTTTATCTAGAGACTTTTTTCATCTTACGAAGATATTTACTTTAAAATTTCTACTTTAAGATCTCAAGATACCTCTTATTACTCATAACATCAGTGCAACACCCAAATAGCATTTAAATTTATTTTCAATACACCAAAATTGCTCATTTTCATGTAAATAGTCTACATATTAATCAGAGACTTTGTTACTTATAGAGAAAAAAAAGCTTCGTTCATATTTCATTTACAAAGCTCTAAAATAATCTTGTATAAATGTCTCCAATATTAGCGATATTTTAACTTATATTTAAATATGTTATTTTAATATGCCAAATGATAAACTACATTTTCAAGAAGCATCAATCGGGGTGTGTACTCTGGAGGATGACGTCTCACGTGACAGGCCTCAGCCAATCGTACATAAAAACTGCAAGATTTTGAGCTAAATATTTATCAACTTCATGGTTCTCTCTGCTGCCTAATGACTTTCTCATAATAATTGCCAGTGATTCGGCTCAAACCGTAGTAAGACTGCCATATGATACTTTTCATACAATTGTTATTATTCTGGCATGCAGTATTGCTATTAGTGGCTTATAACTGTAAAATGTAGCATTAAAAATCCATTAAATTTTCTTTTTAGATTATTTCATATTGTTTTACAGTCTTTCTAAATATGCAGATGCCCATTCAAAAATATGTCTGTTATAACAAATAAATAGTAACTTGAAATTAATAATACATATCATAAGTAAAGAATTTTTTTAAGAAATCAAATGGCAAACACTTAATCAACTAGACTATGCCGCTACTAAGGGCAGAAGTGGTGGCCATTTGTAGAGACACCTAATAGGCAGCCACCATTGCCTCCTATGAATGAACAGACAGTTACAACCATGCCTTTTCAAGGATTCGAACCGGGTATTGGAGTTGGATTGCCCTAACCAGTATACCATTTGGGTGGCTGTTGTGTTGAGTGTTACACAGCATAAACTACAGAACATGTAAAATTAAAAAATAAAATAAATATGAAACGGTTTTGTAAAAATATTGAAAATTTTATTAGATATATCAATAAAATTTGCATTTTTATTTAGATAAGTAAAAAAAAAATATTCTTAAGAACTGCATCTATTGCATTTAAATAGCTTATGTTCTTAATAATAACAGAAAGATTAAATTTGAAAAATAAATATCTTACATTTTCCTGAATGGCAACAGACTCTAATGAAAAGTGAAACAATTCAAAATAGTGTTTTGATAGTAAAAGCATTTTTAGGACTAAAAAAATCACAGCAATTTGTCAGATTCTGTTTTTTAAAAAAAAAAAAAAAAGAGGAGGAGGAGGAAAATTTAAATTTTGTTCATGTACTATACTTCCATGTTTTGTTCATATACAAGTTAATAGCATACTCTGAAAAGAAGCATTTAATTTTAGGCTGATAATTATGAAGCTAAAACAGACAAAGTATAAATTTAGAAATTTTATTTTAATAAATGAAATATATTCAGCCAAAGCCCCTATAACAAACCCAGCTAATAATGAATTCTCAAACATAACGAACAAACCTTTCGGTTCTGCCCAACTTCCAATTTATTTTATACTTCCAAGTTATAGCAAACTTTCAAGGGTATCAAAAAGGTGGGTAAACATAAAATCTCCTCTAAGAGGAAAAATAGAACATGCTTGCCTCAATGCCCCTGGGTGCCCAAACCACAGGTGGTAGAATCTTAAACAGAACTCTCTTTTAAATTAATCCATTGTTAAACCAATCCCAGGAGCATGGAGACCACAAAGAGTGAGGAACTTAGTGAGATTTATGCTTATGTCACGCTAGTGAGATTTAGGCTAAAGAGTTAGTTACGTTCAGCAATAACTCAATCACATGTAATATAATACTACAGAGGTGCTGGCCTAATTTCTACTTGTATCTGTACTTCATGCTCCCAGTGTCATGACCGTCCGAGTATAATACTAATGCTATCTGCAACACCAGAGGGTTTCCAAAGGTATGAAAATTTGACTGTACGGATGTTTTCAGTTGAAATTCTTTCTATGTACGTTTTAGGTTTTTTTTCAGAATTTCTGCAAATTTACAAAAAAATTACTAATTCCTTAAATCATCCATGTTTAGGATGTCAAGATCCACACTCTAGTTATAAAGGAAAACAGCTTCAGGTATCTTTTCTTTTATGTTTAACACTACTTTGATCTGTTCCTGTCTACTTTTGTTTGTTTGTACTGTTTTCCAAACAAAGAATATGCAAAATAGGTTAGCCATCTAATCTAGGAGAGTGATGGCAAATCTGGACAATATATGGTATTCTTTGACCAAGTTGTTGGATAGAACCATATTCAAAGCTGATACTATGATGGAAATTCTGAAATTTTCATTATTCAAGGAAAGAGGATGCAGTGATCTTATGAGTTTGGGTTATATAGCTGATTCGTCTTTTAGAGAATGAAATTTTTTAATCCTTATCTTTTTTTTTTTTTTTTTTTTTTTTGTTTTTTTTTTTTTTTTTTTTTTTTTTTTTTTTTTTTTACGATAAAAGTTTAGTCCCATGAGTGGGAGTTTTACATTTTGTAAGTATTTTGAAAGACATGGAATATAATTTACAAAAGTTATTGAATTTTTGCTTTGCAACTACAGATATCTTAAGTAAAAGCTAAAGTAAATTCCTCAGTATTTTTCTTCATTCATATCCATAAAAATAAACAAATTCTGGCTTTATTTTTATGAGAAAATCTACTTTTCTCATCAAATTGGATTTAGCAAAACAAATTTCTGGTTCCTTAAAGTTATTATAGTTTATAAATCTTGCTTTAGTAAAGTAACATTTAAAAATGATCAGTACGAAAACACAGCTTACGTCTCTTTCGGAGCCCTAGAGGAATCTTCTGTATTCCTTCAACAGTTGGTCCAGGCAAGATATTTAATACATCTGGTATAGCTCTCCAACCTGGCTGACTCAAAAATTGAACAAGACGAATACTTAATGGAGCATATCCACTATGCACATAGGATATATCTGATGGAAACTAAAAAAATAATTCCTCTGTATTAACTGTCAACATTTTATATTTCATAGTGGGTACTTGTGTAGTAACGCAACCACCTTGGCACAATTTGTCATTTCATCTGTAAAAAATCTATTTCATTTTGCTGTGCAAACTATTGATATTTATCATAAAGCTGGCAAATATTATTAATATATGAAAAGAAAACATTGGTAAAGAATATGGATTCACTCGTTGATTCTATGGGGAACATCCTCAATAAGCTTGTTGCCATTACTTTAACACAGACAAAACTAAGAGGAAAATTATAAAATAATTTTTCATTACCTGTTCTTTTTACAAAAGATTTGAGACAGGGCACTGCTTTGACTTATCTTCTCTTTAGTTTAGCTCTTCAAAAAATCATCAATGACTCAAAAATAAATCCTAGCGGAAATATTTTTAACAAATTGGTTCAAGTCTTTGCTTTTTGAGGACGATATTGACGTCACTGCTAGAACCCCTGAAGCATTTGAATTGGAATGGATGCTGAAGCACTTAAAATGCATAACTAAACAAAATCTAACTATATACCATGCACTTATCATTTTTTCTTAGCAACTGATAAATATAAATTAAAAAGGTATTGAGTGTTTCACATATCTTGGCTCTGTAACTAATACAGAGAACAATATCACTCCTGAAATTTTTTAACACAGTAAAACTTGCTAAACAATGTTTCTTTGGTTTAAATTTAAAGTATCTGATACCAAACTTTATCAAAAGAACAACTAAAGTGACAATTTACAAATGCTTAATTAAATCTGTTTCAACACATGGAGCTAGAACCTGGACATTAACTGAAAAAGACAAAGAATTACTTGCAGTCTTTGAGAAAAGGATTTTGAAAAACATTGTTGGAGGTATTCAAGTAGATGGTATCTGGAGAAGAAGGACCAATTCAGTAATTTATGTACAAGTATAAAATATATATACAAGTACACAGACATCATAAATTTTATCTGCACCCAAAGATTAAGATGGGCTGGTTACCTAATCAAAACTACCAGCCTCAAATGAAATTCTAAGAAAGGCCAAGGCTCATCGTGGGCTGTTAAGTGAACAAAGAAAAAGAAATGAAAACGCACTTTAACAATTTAAAATACAAGTAGTTTTAAGTATTAAATGAGGATTATGTGGTACATTAAAAAATAAAACTCTTACGTTCATTTCCAAATCTCTTGGTAATTTTTCTGTGCATAGTGTGCCTCAAGTACATAGTGATCTGTTTTCACTTAAAAAAATATTAGAGAATTGTAGCGACTTGGTATTGCGCAAACCTCAGCACCTGCTATCTACCAAATGCATCTGCTGGATGTTTCCTTTAGAAATTTTGCATCAAAATTCTGTTATCTTTCAGAAATTTTACAGCAGTTTCTTCCATTGCTGGCAAATGCCAGGAGTGCAAATTTTAAAATACATTTAATAGAAAAAATATCACAATTTATAAAAGGTATTAAAGCTTGGAATACAGGGGGGGGGGAACACACACACATATATGAAAAGGCGGCATTGCTTGACTGAAAGATGGTAATTAGCATAGTTACCTGAAAACTGATTATGCACATGGTTGCCATAGTTTAGCATATTAAAAAAATTTGGCGACTTCTACCAAGGTGATTGCGATAACATGTGTACCCATGGTGCAAACTATAATATTGGCTTGAATGTAAGATGATGATTTTATCTTTGCAAACACATTTATTTCATATGTTCAATTAAATTTGCTTCACATCACTATGACTCTAGTTAAAGCAAGACTGTTAAATTAAAAAACTTTCATATGAAAAAAACCTACAAACAAGTATGTGCACATTATAAATTAAAAAGTATACATATTTTATAAATATAAAGTAAAAACATTAAATAAATTACTATATATGTCCCTAGTCATAGCTTACATAATACAACATTTTAGTGGATAAAAATGGTACAAAATTAAAAATACTATATTTTCGTACTTCTGCAAAATTCATTACTGAATGATAAAAAGAATTTATTAATTAAAAAAAATCCATTTACCTGTTCATTCACATCATCAACTATCAGCCTTAGTGTTTTTCTGATAATAGAATATGTTTTATTACCTTGAGGTTTTAACAATTCAGCCTTTTCTAAATTGTTTAGAGTAAGACAGTGTTGATAGCCATAAGTCTGAAATGAAATAAAATATTATTATAAAAATATCATTGAAAATGACCTTTGTTCGACAGTTCATTTTTCACTGAGTTATCAACAACACTAACTGAAACGAACTATCTAAAAAATAAAGTAATAATATCTGGATCTCATTAGGTGACATTTATTAGCTACATACTATAATTTTAGGGGAAAATATCTAAACAACATTACAAGTACAGTAGATCAAGATACAGAACATTTAGATTGGCAACAGTGAGGGTAACGAGGGGAATATTCGAATAGCCAAATCATAGTTTCACCTGAGATTGTATTATTTTTTCTTCTTGTAACACTTAAAATTTTACCAAATAGCCAGGAAAAATGACAAACTGGTCAGATGTCTTTGACAGACTGGGAAAGTCAAAGTGGAAAAACACACTTAAACACATCAAATCTTATAACATAAAAGTACTGTGTTTAAACTTAAAAGAAAAGGCAGTAATAAACACAAAACATTTAAAACACATCTCGCATGCAAAAAGCATACTCCAATTAAGAGGGAATAAGGCCTAGGCATGGCACTTTTTCAGTGACCTCCACCAATTTTCTTCATTTCCATGAGGAAAAAAAATAAGATTTTTAGGAATTTTTAATGATTGAAGAGACTTATAAACAAATTGGGCCCTAGACCCTAGCTTTGTGAGCCTAGACAATAATCAGGCCTGTCAACAAAGAAATAATAATTCCAGTTTGCAATAATATGCTACTGTATATATAATTATAGCAGTAACTGGAAGGAAATATAAATTATATCATTGGCAGACACATTATCAGATTGCTTTACATGTAGAGATGCCTGGTTTTATTTGAATTAACCAATTATCTTATTATTTTGGTTTTTCTACACTATATTTGGTACTATTCTAGATCTTTTTTTTTTTTAAATGAAAAGTAAGAAATTTTCATTAACTTTCACCAGAATGTAGAGTATAAATACGAGTTAGTTTAAAAAATTCATCAGAGAGCGTTTGATAGGTTAGCCTGACTGTTCATTCATCTCTGTATTTCTAATGTTTGCATTAATAAGCAAAGATCTGCTTCCCGTGGTTCTCTGCAAAAATCACATAATTTGAATTGAGAAACTATTATTCTGCCTGCAAGTTATCAACCGTTAATTTCAGTTTGTGTAACCATTAATTGTGTTAATAAAAAATTTATTTTAATTATAATACTTCTAATTAGGAAACCACACAAGTTAAAAGCTCATTCGGCAGTCTTTTATTGTTACTTTGATAAGCTAGTACTTTAATAGTATAAGCTTATGGATATATTAAAATATAAAATTTTGGTTACTAAGAAAACAAGAAGGAACTATCACAGATCTATAGTTAAAAACCACAGATGCATGACAATAATCATAATTTTATCACAACTGTTTTACTTGACACAAAATCTCCACATAAGGAATTTTGTTTTCCCCACAGGAAGCGCAATTTAGCTATGCTTTAAAATCTAGTTTGTAAGTAATACTGAAATACAGAATTTGCCATACAAAGTTATAAATGGCATAGCTAAAGCAAATGCATGCCAATCTGTTTTTGGTTTAAGGATGATTATCACTGAAAAAATACATCTTATTTCTTATTTTCAAAAAAAAAAAAAATTAAAAAAAAAAAAAAAAAAAAAAAAAAAATCAGTATGCATACCAATGTAATGGCAAATAGTTTATGTACCTTTTCTTATAGCTATATATGAAAATAATAAAATTGACACTACCCAGTCTTTAAAATAAAGATAAAATGAGGGGGGGATCATCTATACATTAATGCACACAAATTTTGACCAATTTTTATTAATCCTTATTCAGTTGCAGAAGTATTACATTAAAACAGACCACGATTTAACTTCCACAAAATAGTCCCAAAACCTAAGATTAAATAGCATATTTAAGAGACCCGATAAAACAGCCCAAATTTTGAACATTTATTAAAAACATATTTTAAAATATTTAATAATGACAAATATATTAATATACCAATATATAAAACTTGCATTTCAAGATTATATCAAATGCAATGAAGAATACTGTATGTTTCTATGTTCACATTTTTCTATTAATACTTCCATGCAGGGACGGAATAACTTATTTTTAGGGCCATAGACATTTTTTCCTACCGGGTCCCAATAGCCGGGGTGCTATGTAATATTTACGAGAACTTTCTAACAAACTAATAATGATAGGTATATAATAATAATTAACAAAAATAGTTAGTTTTTCAAAAATCTTTAATACACTTTCCATTGTTAGTATAATTATAAACATGCATTTGATTATGTACCAATACAGTTAATAGAATTGGAACTTTTTGTTTGTATGTCAAAAATTAAGAAAACGAGATTTATTCTGTTAAATGTTAAAACCATAGTTTTGAAAAATTGATCATGAAATTAATTCAAAAATCCTTTTTTCTGGCTTTCAATTCTGCAAATTTATCAATTTTTTTTTCGTAATTAATATTGTCCAACACATTTTTTTCTATGTATAGTACAGCTAAAGAAGTTAATTTTGTTTGACTTAATGTGTTTCGTAAATAGTTTTTTACTCGTTTTAATACCAAAAATGATCTTTCACCATATACATTAAATTAGAGGCGTAGGTAAAAATACACATAATATGATTCCCATATTTGGAAATGTTGATACAATTTTTATAGATTTTTAAATCATAGCATGTCAGATGGCAAAGTTAAATTTTGGCTTTTACAAAGTAATAGAAATTGTAGTTTCTCACCCAATTATTTTATATCAATGTCTTCACTGTACCTTTTTTTTAGTAATATGGTATCTTCAGATTCAATTGATACATTGTCATTTGAGTTTGCATGAAATATTTTTAAAATCTCATTAATGTCTTTGTAATAATTTGTCATTTTGCTACGTAGTTTTAGTTCAAAAGATATTTTGTCACATATTACAAAAAAGCAATTTCATTTAAAGGCTTTTTTGACCCTGATTATATAAACATTTGTCATCATGATGATGATGAACTGTATCAAAAAGTTCTTCCCGCTTTCGCGACCTATTATTAGTATTGGAGTATGTTTTTATTTCTGACACATTTAATACCTCCACTTCCACTTCCGGAAATAAGTTTCTCACACTCTTAACTTAATTAAATAGTCAAAAATAATATTTGCCACAAATGAGGTTGTAGGGTGTTATAAGGATATACTGCTTGTGTAGGGTGTTATAAGGATATATTGCTTGCATTTATTCTGCCAAGAATTTTATCCCAAATAACTGTTAATAAAATGAATTCCAACTTATTAATTCTGTTTGTTATTCCTTGGGATTCCAGTTTTACAGAATATTTCTGAGACATATATAGAGATATATCAGGTAGAGCATTTTTTATTTCTTTGAACCCAGAGCAAATTGTTTTAACTGCATCAGCTCTACAAGACCGCCTAGAAGTACATAATTGTTTTACTGAAAAATGTTTATTATTTGCTGCAAAATTTTTTTCTAAAGTGTTCCAGCTATGAGTAGATGGCGAAAAAAATTTATAAATGTTCTCTGATAAATTAAAAAATGCTATTGCTTGCAAACATGATTCACTAGCACTACTTACTATCAAATTTAACGAATATGAAGCTCAAGGAACGTAACCGACTGTTTGACTATGCTTTATGCCTGCTGCATTTTTCACACATATTTGCCACATTCAAATTCGCTGAAACAACCTCGTATTTGGCGTACATTTACTAAAAACACTCAATCGATTTCGAGGGCAGCTACAGGTCCCTCCTCATCAGGAGAACAAAATACTTAGAAAGGGAAAGAAACCTCAGTAACAGCTTTTTATACTCTTGGATAGAACCACGCACGAGGAGGCAACGCCATCTATCGGCAAAAATAATCATCAAGAATTATGTTAATAGCATTTTAAAAGCTCTAGGAAAGACTGGATTAGACTTAAAATCGTTCACTAAACTTGCTAAATCTTTGTGAATATGAAAAGCCTCAAGAAAATCCAATTCACCAATGGAAGAAGCTTTTTGGATAATTTTTGCAGATCCAAAGTCAAAATTATGATTAAATTTCCAACTATGATACGCTATTGAATACTTGTTAATTTCGCCCTTTCGGACATAAGATTCATGTTCCTTGATACGAAACTTTAACACCCTTTTTGTTTGGCCAATATATCTCAAGCCACACTGACACGATATACTATAAATTCCCCAAGAATTAAAAGTCGGAAACAGAATCTTTTAGAGTCGAACCGTATTGATAGGGGAGAAACTGGCCTGAAAATTGAATTTGTGGAGAATCCGTGCAACCTTATAACTAACAGAAGGATAAAATGGAAGCACGACAAAGTCATTAATATTATTTCTAACAGTGGAATGTCTTCTATGATGGGACTCTGAAAACTTTTTAACAGCTTTATCAATGATCACGGGAGAAAATCCTCGGTCAATAGCAACTGCTTTTAAATAATTAAGTTCATTGGTAAGCAAGGATTCTGTGGAACAAACTTTGAGTGCGCGAAATACAGAATAGTAAAAAGACAAACTGCAAAGGGTTTACGGTACACAGTAGTGCTAAAATCAATTTCAATGCAGATTATAAGAACATCAAGGAAGGGGAGGGAATTGTTGGATTCAATTTCAAGAGTAAATTGGATGGCTGGATCAACTGAATTTACAATAGATAAAATCTCGGATAAATCGCTTTATTACCATCAAAAAGTGCGAAAGTGTCATCTACATAACGAATCCAGAGATCAAAAGGTTTAACGAATCCAGAGACGAAAAGATAGTTTATCAAATAATTTTACCTCAAAATAGTGCATATAAATGTCAGCAAGTACAGAACTGAGAGGATTACCCATAGCTAATCCTTCAATTTGATGATAATATTCATTTTGAAAAACAAAGTGGGTTTGACTGAGAGAGACTTTAGTAAGCGAAATCAACTCATCAATTTCAGTATGTGTGAAATGGAATTCCCTAAGCCTAGTTTCAAGACATTTTTAGTGCTTCTTCGACTGGAACATTAGTAAACAGTGATTTGATATCAAATGAAACCATAATGGAACATAGCGGAGAAATACCTTTAAGTTTATCGATGACTTCAGAAGAATTTTTTACGGTGTGAATATTGTTAGCAAGTAAAGGAGAAAATCTGGAAACTAAATATTTGGCCAAAGGATATGATGCTGTACCTATGTTGGAAACAATTGCTCGAAAATCCATCCATAATATTTTTTGGTCATTTAAGCAATTTCATTGCTTTCCATCATTTTTGTATGTACTTCCTGGTTTCCAGAATATTCACCAACTTTTTTCTATAATCTTTGCTCAGACTGAACTTCCGCATCAATCTTGTCTGTTTTTGTGTTAACAATATATTTAAACAGCACATTTTTTTGTTTTGTTTATTTGTTTCTTCCTGCATTTTCTTACACTTTCTTTGTTCGGCACCGGAAGTGTTACAATAATTTATTTTATATATAATATTTACACAATTTATTATACAAAAACTTACTTCAACACTTAACTAATTTCTTCCAGAAATTTAATATTTAGAGCCAAAAATCATTTCTTTACCAAAGAACATCTATCTATGTCTCTACTCTTATTATGTTTAACATATTTACTACCATGCAATACGCACCCAATAACACATGCCACGTCCCACCTGCAGATCAGCTAGTCAGCAAAATGTTGTTTATGTATAGTGACCGTTAATATCAGTACATCTTAATAAAAAAAAGGTAACCTCTAGGATTAGATTAAATTTAAATGGAGTGTATGGATAAACTTTTATTTATTCTGTGAAATAAAAGGAAACTTTTATTTTATTTAAAAAAAATTTTCAAAGTGAATGAGCCCCCCCTCCCCAAAACGGGCCATAGACATTTGTCTTATTTGTCCATGCTATGGTCCGACCCTGCTTTCAGGCATCAATTAAGTTTTACACTTTGCATTAAAAAAAGGAGGGGACAGTTTGGTATCTCCCATTCTACTGAGCAGACTGACGAAATTTAACTTGCGTTTTTCATATCTCGAAAGCACGACTTGGGATATGTATTAGAGGGCAGGAGCATCTATCTTAGGAGCATCTAACACAGGCATTTTAACACAACACTGGACTCTTCCTAAAATGACATACCGATTTTGTTTCATACTTTGATTCTACAAGTTCAAGTTATGCCAAAGAATACCGATTTTGATTCTGTGATTCAAATTATAGCTAAATGCTTAATTTCATAAAATTTGATGAGAAACTTACTGAAAAATTTTAAAATATTATCTTGGTGCACATTTTTCAGTCTGTAACAAGAATAATTCACTTGGCAAAATTCTTAATTTATTGTAACTTATTTTGCTTTCCCTTTCATTGAGCACAAGTGGGGAAAAAGGTGCATTGTTCGTTCTTTCAAATAATTTTAATGAAATATGTAAACAAAATTTGGCATTATTATCGCCTATAAAAAATATGCAAATTTCAGAATGTGTCTATAAATAAATTCACAGATATTTTGGAAAATTTTGAATAAAAAACTCTAATTTTCTGCAGGTATGCCTAGAAATACATCAACTTTAAGGTGATGGTAAAAATTCCATAGGTTATAATACAATTTTTTTTAAATAAGTCAGAAAATATCAGCAAATTGCATTTGGATTGAATCTAAATTTTGAATTCCAAAAGTAGGAATAAGTTATATCTAATAAAAAAAAGGGGGATATTAATAAATATAGCCAAATTCCTGAGACCTAATTTTTTTAAAAACTGCAATATTTACAAAACTTGGCACTTATGCATAACTTGAACTGTAGAATCAAAATATAAAAGAAATCGGTATGTCATTTCAGAAAAAGTTCTATTTTGGATCAAAATACCTCTGTTAGAACAATATTACACACACACACACACATATATATATATATACACATCTAATATATATCCAAAATTGCACTTTTGAGACATGAAAAACGAAAATTAAATTTTGTCAATCAGCCCAGTAGAACAATTTCCCACCATATCCTGTTCTTTGTCGATGGATGGATAATGGCAGTCAACAGTTTGCTGAAATGCCCTATGCCATACTCCTATCAAATTGTTTATCTTTAGAAGACCATAGATAACTTGGTCATGAACATTCCATATACATATTGCAAAAAGTGATTGTTTTTATTCACCCTATATATTTACAGTATAACTTGCTTATAACGAGCTCTGATTTAATGAGGAAATTGAAAATACTAGGTTAGTACAATGTTAAGTATATGGGAACATAACTCACGTTTAATGAGCAAATCCCAGTTAAAGCGAGCAATATTATCGTGATTCATAAAATTTCTGTTGACTTCTACCTCTCCAAATCAGCTAATCCTTTCTTGGAAAAATATCTTTAATATTCCAAAGTCAACCAAAAGTTAGTGATGAGTCATAAATCCTATGACTATGGGATGGCAGCCTTGTGGACTGTACTTGGGCAGACATCCCAAGATGATCTTGGGAAGATGGACAGACGACGGAGTTTGCTGATTGGACAGGACTTTGTGTAGGAATGGCAGTGCAGGGACTTGTGTGGCAGTCATTCTTTGTTCTGCATTCATAGAGCATGCTCATCAAATTTTATCTTGCAATATTAAAACATAAAATTTTATCAACTGATGAAATATACGGATGGTATGGGAGTTGGAAGATGGTGTAAAAAAATTCCAAAATCTGCAAAAAGTATGATTTATCTTCTTCTAGTGTTTCACTACTGTTAAAGAACAAGGAAAAATTAATGGCTGTATTTGACTGAAATAAGAATGACAATAAACATTTCAAGAAATGTGCTACAGAGTATTTGGACGAATCTCTTTTAAAGTGGATGAAAGTGTAATTTAGTTCAGATTTTCCTGTCGGCAGTTCACTTTTAAAAGTTGAAGCAGAAAATCTGTGGCTTGATCGATTCAAGAACAGACATGGGCCTTTGGAAAAATTTGTGGTGAAGTCTGCAAACATGGTAGAAATGCGGCAGGTCATCAGAGAAGGATACTCAAAAGATGGCTTTACAATGCTGATGAAATGGGCGGATACTCAAAAGATGGCTTTACAATGCTGATGAAATGGGCATTTTCTACAAAACACCACAGCAGACTTTTAAGTGTTCAAGGGTGAAAAATGCATCGAGGGCAATCTTTCCAAAAATTGATTGACAGTTTTAGTGTTTTCTAAGACATATGGTACTGACAAGAAGAAACCGTTGGTTACTGACAAGTCCAAAAACCCTAACATGTAGAAAAGCTTCCTGTTGATTATGACTGCAGCAAGAAAGCCTGGATGACTTCAGATATATTCATACAATCAAGTTTAAAATGGAAGTAGAAACTGAGGAAAGAAAAGCATAAAATTCTCCTTTTAATTGATAAGTGCATCCCGAAATCACTGAACTTACAAACAACAGGATTGAATTTTTACCACCGAATTCCACAAGTGTTATCCGCCAAGGGGTCATTATAAGTTTTAAATCAAACGTTCGTAAGCATTTGATTTTCATGCTTCTTGAGAGAAGGGGAAAAAAAAAACAGGAACAACCTCAAATGCTAATGGAAACATACTTGAAGTGATACGTTTAATGAATGATGCATGGGAAAACGTTACATCAAAATGCATTACTAATTCATTCTGTAAGGCTGGATTGGACATTTTTAAAGAGGAGCAACTCACTGAGGAAGTAGCATGTAAAGGAAGCATATATAATATAGTAAGCATGTATGAATTTTTATGAATTTTTCATGAACCTGTTGTTAACGCCAAAAAGGAAGTAAAGCCAAGATTTAATGTTTTCAATATTGTCTACTTGAAGAATCTGGCAACTTCGATCAAATTAAAAATAGAGTGAAGCTGGCCGCCATTTTTTTTATGTCTACGTGTTGTGTGGAAGGAGGTGGTTATTCTTATTTTGTGAGTGTAAGTTGTATTAAGGTAATGCTACATTAAAGAAGTATACAGTCCACTATGTGTTTGTGTGTTTCTTCAAGTGTAATTGAATGCCTAATATTCTAACATGTGGTCCGTCGAGCCGGAGAAAATTAGTACCTGTGGATAAAAAGCTGATTAGAAGGTTAAAATTTGAAGTGTTAAAGAAGAAATATAAAGTGTGGATTATTACTTGTTCCAATTTGTGATAGGATTTAACTTCCTAGTTTCATTCTTTACTTAGTTTTTTTGGATTACCTCAAGAATTAGGTAAGTGTTTCTCCTTCTGTACTTTCTTGCATTATTTATTAACTTAATGATGGATGCGTTATTAATTAAAAAAAGAACTTTGAAAGCTAATATAACGAAAGCTACTTCTGATTTAGAAAAGACAATTTGTGATACAGTTCAGCTACAGCTTTTTGAAAATAAATGTGAAAAATTTAACGATGAGTGTTCAGATATTTTTAATAAAATATTTGAATTAATTGAGAAGAAGAATTTTGATAAATATATGACTGAACAACAAACCGTTCAAGAGAACATTGATGGTTTATGGATTAAAGTTAAACGACAAATGGTTAAAGATGCAAGTAATTTAAAGATTGAAAATACTAGTGCAGAAGGTATAAAATTACCCAAATTAAACTTACCATCGTTTAGTGGAAATATACAGGATTGGTTAAGTTTTCGGGATGTTTTCATTTCAAGCATTCATAATAATACTGCATTATCGGAGTCGCAAAAGCTGTCATATTTGAAATTATCCCTTCATGGGGAAGCAGCTAGAATTATCCAGTCAATCACAATTTGTGACAGTAATTATAAAATTGCTTGGGATCTTTTAGAAGAAAGATATTCTAATAAACGTGATCAAGTCTTTTCTCAAATAAAGCGTTTCATGTCAATTTCTGCTATACAAAATGAAAACCCATCTTCTATTTTAAAATTGGTAGACACAGTGAATGAGAGTGTAAGGTCTCTAGAAATTCTGGAGCAAAAAATAGATGGATTCTCAGAAACGTTTCTTGCATATATTTTGCTACAAAAATTAGATACTTCCACTCGCCTTTGGTGGAAGCGAGATTCTAAACCGAATGAATTACCTAAATTTTCTGAGCTTATAATATTTTTAAAAAATCATGCCCAAACTTTGCAGTCGTCAAAGCCATTTAATGTGTTTAATGCAAAAAAGGGTCAACCCATTCAAAAGGTAACTGCTTTGGTATCAAGTGTTAAAAATCAAGACTTGTTGTAAAAGTAACAATTTTTGCAAGTTATATAAATGTAATTCTTTCTTAAAAACGACTGTAAGTGAACGTTTTTAATTTGTGAAGAAACATAAATTATGTTTTAATTGCTTGGCTTTTAATCCAAATCATTCTGCAAAAAACTGTCGTTCTGAATTTAGCTGTTCAGTATGTATGAAAAAACATCATAGCTTGCTACATTTTCCCAGGCAAGGTATTTTGCAGTTGTCTGCCGCCATTGAGTATTGTGTGGGGAAGGAAGAAACAACTGTTAATAATTCTGATTCCCCTCTAGTGGAGAATTTGAAGCTAAACACAGATGCCAAATGCTTTGAAATGTTATCTAATTGCAACCAACTAAATAATTCGGATGTTGTTGGTTCGTCTATAACAAGTTTACAAGTGATTTCAAAGGAAGTCTTACTATCCACTGCAGTTATTTATGTTAAAGATTCTTGCGGGAATTTTATCGCTTGTAGAGCATTACTGGATAGTGGGAGTCAATGCTGTGCCCTGACCTGTCAGTTCGCTAATAAGCTTGGAATCAGAAAGAAAAAAATTAATGTATCAATTTCATGTTTAAACGGAATGGCTTTATCGGTAAAATCCAAGCTTACTGCTGTGATATCTAACAAGTGTGATTACAGTAGGGCACTTGAATTTTTTGTTGTAACTAAAATTAATGAGTTTGTACCCTTGAATTATTTTAGTTTCTCATTTTCACAGCTTCCTCAAAATATTAATTAGCGGATCCTCATTTCAATGTGCCAAAGAAAATAGATGCCTTGTTAGGGGCAGAATGTTTTTATGAATTGTTGAAAGCTGATCAATTTCAGCTACCAAATTCGAATTTAACTTTTCTAAATTCCGTATTTGGATATATTGCTAGCGGCATAAATTTTGGTTCAAATTCAGACAATACGATTCAGTGCGGATTTATTAAAGTCGAAGAAGACATAAATTCACTAATCAAGTCTTTTTGGGAAACTGAGTCTGTTACTGAATCTCTCAAAATCAAAAATAAAGAAGAAGTAGAATGTGAAGATCATTTTGTGAAAACTCATTGCCGAGATAGTGACAGTAGATATGTAGTGGCTCTACCAATAAAGCAAGATGTACAGTTGGGTGATTCTTCGCAGTTAGCTTCACAACAGACTAGACAAAACTCCTAACATGTCTAGGATGTACTGTGAATTCATGAAAGAATATGAGGCCTTAGGGTATATGCAAAAAATGCTGACTGCATCTGAAATTCCTAAATATATAATGCCCCACCATAGTATTTATAGAGCAGAGAGCAAGACAACTAAATTACGAGTGGTATTCGACGCTTCGGCTCGTTCATCATCTGGTTTTTCATTAAAAGACTGTTTAATGAATGGAGGTGTGGTGCAAGACGACCTATTCTCTATACTACTACGATTCAGAAAACACAAGGTGGCTTTCACTGCTGATATATGCAAAATGTATCAGCAGATTCGTATAAATACTAAGCAGCACAAACTGCAATGTATCCTTTGGAAAAATCCGTTAAATGATTCGCCTACATGTTATCAATTAATTACCGTGACATATGGAACAAAATCAGTGCCTTTTTTAACAACAAGGGTTTTGAGGCAATTAGCCATAAATGAAAAGGATAAGTATCCATTGGCTTCTGAAATGACACTGAATGATTTTTATGTTGATGACATTTTATCTGGTGCTAAAGATGTCACCTCTGCTGTAGAATTGCAACGACAGTTAATAGCTATGCTACAATCTGCAAAAATGGAATTGCACAAGTGGTGCTCAAACGAAAGAATTCTTTTAGAACAAGTTCCATTCGAAAAACAAGAGTGTTATTTTGAAGAATCTTTACAAGGCACCATAAAGACTCTGGGTTTAAGATGGAATCCAGAAGACTCTTTAACTTTGGTGTGTCTAGTTCATCTAACACATGTACTAAACGTTCAGTTTTGGCAGAAATTGCTAAATTGTTTGATCCTTTAGGTTTTCTGGGATCTGTAATCATGCGTGCAAAGATGTTTCTGCAAAGGCTCTGGCTTTTACATTTAGACTGGGATGATCCACTTCCTCTCAAGGAGCGTCAAGAATGGGAAATCTTTCAAAATGCCTTACCAGAGATGAGACAAAGTTACTCGGTACATTCTAATAGCACTGAGAAAAGAAACTGAACTCCACTGTTTTGCTGATGCTTCAAAGGTTGGATATGGTGGAGTTATTTATTTGCGTTGTGTTTCTGAAACTGGAGAAGTTAAAGTGACTTTGCTTTGTAGCAAATCTCGAGTATCACCCCCCTGGAATTGTGTGCCACAGAGCTCCTTTCCAAACTTGTGTCAAAGGTAACAGCATCCTTGAGCTTGGAAATTGACAAAGTTATTCTGTATACAGATTCAACAATAGTGTTAGCCTGGATTGATACATCTCCTCATCTTCTAAAGGTGTTCGTGTCAAATAGAGTAGCACATATCCAAGAGCTAACTAAGGATTTTTCTTGGCAACATATCAGAACAGCAGACAATCCTGCTGACCTAATTTCTCATGGTTTGAGCCCAGAACATGTTGTTGAGAATTCTTTATGTATCAAGGGCCAAATTTTCTCCATCAACAGATCATTAATTACAACAGTGTGAACAACTTGGAAAGATCAAATGAAAACTATGTGCTTGAAATTAAAAAAGTTTCTAATGCGACTTTAGCAGTAGCTGTTAACAGCTGTTTTTTGGATTCTCTTTTTGACATTACTAACTCTTAGGTTAAATTAATTAATGTTTTCTCTTATGTTTTAAGATTTATAAGGAATTGTAGATCCAAGGAGAAACAACGATGTCATCTAACGGTTGATGAAGTCTCGTCAAGTGAAAGGAAACTACTGTCCTTAGTGCCGCAGCAGTGTTTTCCTGAAGAGTACAAAAGGTTAAGTCTAGAAAGGAAAGTATCCAAACATAGCCAGTTAAAATTTTTATGTCCCTTTTTAGATGAATCTCAAGTTATTAGGGTAGGTGGTAGACTGCAGGAATCAAACTTGTGCTTTAACACAAAGCATCCTGCTGTCTTACCAAAAAACCATAAATTGACTCATTTAATTATGTCAGACTACCACATTCAAAACTTCCATACTGGAGCACAAGCGCTCTTACATAATGTTAAACAAAATTTTTGGCCGATAAGTGGACGCAATCTTGCTAGGAAGATCACTAAACAATGCGTAACGTGTGCCAAGGTAAAACCAGAATTGCTGGATCAGAAAATGGGTAATTTACCATCAGAGAGATTAAATCCATCCTTTCCCTTTAACACACTGGTATTGACTTTTGTGGTCCCTTTGTTATAAAATATACAAATCTGAGGAAGGGAACATTGCACAAGATTTATGTTACAATTTTTGTTTGCCTTTTGACTCGTGCTGTCCATCTAGAGATAGTTTCAAATTTGTCTACAGAGTCTTTTATTGCAGCCTTTAAATGGTTCATTTCTAGAAGAGGGAAATGTGCATCTATATTTAGCGACAACGCTCGAATTTTTGTTGGGGCTAGCAATGAACTCAAGCGACTATATAATTTGGTGAAATATTCCGATGAATTCTTAACTAAATATCTGACATCTGAAAGAATTCATTGGAAGTTCATCCCTCCTAGATATCCTCACTTTGGAGGAATCTAGGAGGCAGGTGTCCTTTAAGTTTTATCTTAAACGTGCAGTTGGGAAGTTGATTTTTACATTTGAGGAGTTTCTTACAATTTTGAACCAGATAGAAGGAATTTTGAATTCACGCCCTATATCCCCTTTGTCTAATGACACCAATGATTTAGAAGCACTTACACCTGCACACTTTTTAATTGGGCGATCTTTAACATCTATAACTGAACCTGATCTTACTGAATTTTTGGATAATTCTTCGAAACGCTGGCAGCGAACTACTAAAGTGATCCAATATTTGTGGAAAAGTTGGCAAAATGTAATTTACAACAAATGGTATTGTGCGAGGGATAACGTAAAAAAGGGAACTTTAGTTTTGGTAAAGGAAGACAATATGCCTATTTCAACTTGGTTACTGGGGAAAGTTGAAGAACTAATTTATGGTAAGGATAAAAATGTAAGGGTTTATATTGTGAAAACCAAGTCTGGTCTTTTGAAAAGGCCAATAACTAAACTAGCTGTACTGTCTGTAGAGGTTACATAGGCTGTAAAAGTTTAGTAAATAATTTGTTAAGTTTAAAAAAAAAGTGTTATGTATTGTTTCTGATTTTATATATATATTGTGCATTTCAAATTCTGTGTTTCATTGTACTTATTGATTTCATTCTTGTATAACAGTTTAAATGCTTGTGATATATTATTTGATCTGCAGAGTGTTTCAATTTGTTTAATTTGGTCATTTGTTAACTGTGTACAAATGCCCAACCCGGGCAGTATTTTAACGCCGAAAAGGAAGTGAAGCCAAGATTTAATGTTTTCAATATTGTCTACTTGAAGAATCTGGCAACTTCGATCAAATTAAAAATAGAGTGAAGCTGGCCGCCATTTTTTTTTTTATGTCTACGTGTTGTGTGGAAGGAGGCGGTTATTCTTATTTTGTGAGTGTAAGTTGTGTTAAGGTAATGCTACATTAAAGAAGTATACAGTCCACTATGTGTTTGTGTGTTTTTTCAAGTGTAATTGAATGCCTAATATTCTAACACCTGTTTTTAAGAGCACTTGATTATAATGAACAAACATCATGTCCCTTCACGTTCATTATAAGCGAGTTTAACAGTAATCAATAATGGGTTCCAGTTCATTTGGAGAGATTCGACATTCATTCAACATTTTCATTTCTCAACTAATTCTTAAAATACTCCTATAACACTATGTTCCGGCACAAAATTCACCATGAACAACATTTTTTTAGGTGGATATATTACCACTATTACATATGGATATGCACATTTTCATTATTTATATAAAGTTTCATCAGATTTTTTAATTTTTTACATTATCAGTCCTGCAATAGTAATTATTTTCTCTTTTCTATTATCTGACATTAATCTATTATGTAAAAGCTGTAAATACTCTCATGTATTATTAAATGATAATTATTAATATCTAATATCTAGATAATTTTGCTCCAGCACTTGAAGAGAACATAGGATATATATATATATATGCTAAATAAATGACCCTTTATAAAACAAGATTTAACATAAACATAGTAACTTTCTTCAAGTACTGCAGATACATAAGATTTGAATTTTTTTCAAAATCTTAGTTTCTGTAATAGTTTTTTAATGGTTTAGTAGATATTTTATTTGTACTGAGAATAGTTGACTATATTATTCTTTATGATGAAGATTTTTTTAAGGTATTTTACCCCAAACCATTTAGAGAATATTTATTTTTAACTAGTCACTGGCGTGGCCAGCCACCTTAACTAGTTACTACAAAAAAGAAAAAATATATAATGCTTAGTTAATGTAATTTCACAGTTACAGCTAGTAATTAATAATACAGATAAAAAACTGCAGTTAGTGCTTTTACATCATTTAGTTTGTTAATCAATAAGAGATGAGTTAAATTTGAAAGTAAAATTAAATAACTTGCACTTTTTGAAATGGCAACACACTGATGCATGGAAGATAAAAATATTTTATATTGGCCAGTGGCAATACATTTGTTTTAAACTGCTGAGTTCTTTTATTAAATTTGACAGTCAAATATCTTAAGCTTTTCCGAATGGGAACACATTTCTTTAAATCGCCAAGTTTTCCAATTAAATTTGAAATATAAATATCTTATGCTTTGTAGAGTGGCAAAACATTGCTTTTTATTGCCAAGTTTGTCAATCAAAAATTCTCTGAATTCACAAAAACCATGAAATTAGTAAAAAACAAATTTGAAATTAAAAATTCTGGCTTTGAGATGCATATGTTTGGGTGAAGGACCATTTATGTTCAAAAAGTGGTGGTTCAAGATACTGCCATTTTCTGAAATGTGAGGAACATGCACACAGATTCTTCATTACTTAATAACAGAGATGACAATATATATAAGAAATAACAACCTGAATTATTTCTCGTTTATAATAATCCAACTGTTTAGCCTTAAGACCATTATTAGTCACTGATTGCAAACAGATAAGACGCAATACCTATAAAAAATAAATAAAATATATTACAAATGATATACAAAAAAGAAGTAAGCCATCTGAGTATAACTAGACAAAATGCAATATTGTTTGGCAACTAGGTTTGAATTTTATCCAATTCTAGCACAAAAATAATCATCATTAGATATAGAATGACTATATACCATGTTTTGATACATATGTTAATTTGCATTTATGTACCTTACACAATTTACATGATATATGTCAATTTACATTTTCTAACAAATGAATTAACCAACATTAAATTTCTAGAATATAATACACAGTATTCTTGATTGTCCATGCACGACAGCGCCCATATGTATGCATACTCAATGCTGTGTTCGAGAATATGTAAAAAACAAATGCATGCAAGCTCTAACATCTTTTAAAAACAGCTGAATTATGCTTTTAGGTTTAGTTTTAATGATTAAACCAGTTTGCTTTGCTTGTGCTTAGTTGACGGCATTGTTTCAGTTGATCACTGGGATCTTTTGTTCCGTGCATATTTTCTTAGTCTTTTAAAAACTTATTTAAAGTTTTAGAACTAAAAAATGAATAAAGAACATGTTACAAATACTAAGTGGAAGCTGTTTCAATGCTAAAATAAAAACTTACATTAATCAAAAGATTTGAATAAAAATGAATATTGTTCATATACCATAACAACAGAACAGACAGAGATTGATGCTAAAAACACAAACACAGAAGATAGTGACAATTACATTAGTCCCAAGACAGCAATAGCTTCTGTTGAAACTCAGTTCAATGAAAGAGGATTTGAATACAATGGGGGGAAAAACTGTACTTAATTAACTGTACTTAAATTAAAAAATTGTACTTAAATTAATTAGAATTAATTAATATAAAATAAAAAAATCTGAAAGCTTTCAGATTTTACATTACGTCCAAAAGGGCATTTTTTTTAACGTTTTGTGTGTTACCTTTATTTATTAAATATCCTGTTCATTGCACTTAAAACATAAAATACAGTTCAACAGCAATATCGCAAAATAATTTTAAAATGAGCATATCTTTAGAATTTCCAATACACAGTCTCGCACGCAGAAGATAAAAATGTCCCCCCCCGTACAGTATTGCCATTTCTCACTCTGAAATTGTTGAATTTGCTAATCAAAAATTCGTTAAAGTTTTACAAAATATGAAATCAATGATAAAACAAATTCCAAATTTAGGCTTCCAGATGCCCATATTCGAGTGGAAACATACGTTACACGAGTAAGATTATTGCATGTTAAAAAAAGTATTTTTAATATATTAAGTTTGAAAGGATAAAAGCATGTAGTTTAAAAAAAATGACAAAATGACCATAAAACCACATCCTAAGACTATTCAAATGCTGATAAATATCATGAAAATGAAATCTCTGATCCTGAAAGAAAATCTACAGCTTCAGGACAGCTGCTTAATCATCATCTGTTTTGCCAGAGCAATTCAGGAACAAACACAAATTGAACAAGAAAGTTATATGAAATACATCCAGCTGCAGATAAATGGAAATGCTCTATAATGCTCAGCAAGGTATGGGCATATTTAAGTGACTGTAATACAAGGACATAAATGTTCGACTGCTCAACTGACAAATGGCTTCTCAATATACAAAGAAGTTCGCAGCATGACAATTGCAGGATTATGTTAAAACAATAAATTAATACTCAAAACAAAAATCTCGTGTAAGGGTGAAATTAATTCACTGTACTACCCAACAGAATATTTGAGAATCAACTTTTGAAAAACAGTTTCAACAACCAAAAATAAAATTGTTTTACTTCAGGTTCACAGAAAGAAACATTTTCTTAAAGTACACTGATTATCATAAATTAAGAAAAAATTACAAAAATCACGATTACTGAAAAAAGTACATGTAGAATTTTATGAAACTTACCCACAATATACAACACTTAGTAAGGTATCAAATAACATAAAAAGAAATTACCAGACAATTATGGTAGTATAGAAATTAGCACATGTATAAAATGAACAAATCAAAGGTGTCAGTTTGCTATGAGAAAAGTACCTTTAATATGGAATATGATCGTTTCTAGAAGCAATACAGTACATACAGCGATGTGTGATGCTTTCAATTATGCAGTCTATCAGTTCCATAGGAAGCAAGAGCCATTGCCCTTGCAAAGCAGTTGCAAGCATGGCAAGGGTCTGAGGGGGTGGATTGAGAGCAGCTAGACGTCTCTCTAAAGCATCCCAAACGTGCTCGACATGGATTCAAGTCCAGGGATCGAGCTGGCCACTCCATAAACATAATTGTTTCCTGTTGAGGATAATCATCTACGATGCGAGCCCTGTGTGGTCTTGCGTTGTTGTCCTGTAACAGGAAAGCATCACCTATTGCCCTGGCATATGGGCACATAAGCATCACGGATGTCATCTCTATAAACCTGAGCATTCACAGTTCTCCTCGGGAAAAAATGGAGGTCTGTGCGTCCATCCAAAGCTCTAGCAGTGCCAAAATTCTGGAAACGTGATTTCTTTTAACTCCGTGCATGTGGTATTTGGATGTTCTGCGCATGCGCACTTAGGAATCAACATACGAGGCCGAGAGGAAGAAGAGCACTGTTGCTCTTGCAGTGCCGAATCTGGAGTGCTGTTGGGAGGTTGATCTTTTTTTTTACTCTGCGTGTGCTGTGTTTAAAAATCATAACACCATATTCTTGGTTAGATTATTTTTCAGCTATTCTGATTCATTTTTTTTTGGTTCCTTTATTTTACAGAAAACTTTAACCATGTGCTTGCATCCTCAAGTAATAAATTCTGTGACTGTAAGCGCACTTCAAGAGCTGTCTCTCCATGACACAATTACAAAAAGAGGTCATTCAACACCTGAAATTCTAATATGCCAGCCAGGCATAAGCGACACGAACATATATATTCCTAGTTTCAATTCTGAATGCTACCAATGGAGTTGGCTTTGCGGTTGTGAAGTAAAAATGCTCTGTTTTGCTTCCAGTGCTTGATGTAATGTGGACAAAAGATGGTTTCAGAAATATAAACAAAATGAAAGAAGAAACTGAAGCATGAGAAGTCACAGAAGCATTTTGATAATGTAGTTTCACTGTCACTTTTAGGAAACGTTAAATATTAAGGAGAAACTTTGTGAGGGATACAGACTTTCAGTCAATGAGCATAACATAAAGATTAAAAAGAACCTTGAAATTTTGAGCAAAATAATAGCCTGCATTTTCTTTTGTGGAAACTTTGAAACTCCCTTAAATGGACATAATGAAAAAGATGATTCAGTAAATCCAGGGGTATTTAGAGGATTAGTAAATTTTGCATCTAAATTAGATTCAGATTTGAAGAATCACTTAGAAACTAGTGCGGTCTTCAGAGGTGTTTCTAAGACCATTCAGAATGAGATACTTGACTGCCTATTTCAAATATACCATGAGAAGATAAGGGACAGAAATTAGAAAAGCTTCTTTTGTAGCTTTAATGGCTGATGACACAACAGATATTTCGGAACACACTCAGATGTTCCTTGTTCCACGGTATGTATTGAATGGAGAAATATTTGAGCGTTTCTGGGGTTCTTTATTCCAGAAAATTAAACTGCAGATGGCATATCAAAATGTATTTTAGAACAACTGGACATAATCCTTCAAGGAAATGAACAAAAATCGATAGCTCAGACATTTGATGCTGCAAATGTCACGAAAGGCAAAAAAGCTGGAGTTCAAGCAAAAATAAAAGCAGTTTATACTAATGCATATTTCATTCACTGTTATGCATATCAATTTAATTTAATAATGAGAAATGCAGCGAGTATTTCACGAAACGCGAAAATACTTTTTTTTCTAACATTCTTTTCAAGATCACCACAACATGCGTCCATTCTAAAGAAGCATATGAACGTTAGCATTCCACGTCCTTCCTCCACAAGGTGGAACTTCAACATACGGACCATAAACAGAGTTCAAGAAAATTTGCAACCTTTAAAAAATTGTCTTACTGAAATTCAGTCACCATCAAATGCAGATCAAACTATTGCAGAGGCAACAGGAATTTTAAAATATCTAAATGATGACAATTTCAAGTTTTGGTTAGAGCTTTTTTATCAGGGTATGCCTCATGTTGAAATAATATACAACCAAATGCAATCCAGAGTTAATGTGTTTGAAGTTAATGAATATATTACAAATTTCAAAATTGCTATTTTAGAATTAAGAAACTCAAAGTACTGCGAAAATTCTTCAAAGACACTGATGCCTGAAACTAAGGAAATATGTGACTTGTATTGATATAATGGACAGATATTCTTCCACTAAACACTTAGCAACTGCTAAATTGTTCAACAAGAAATGCTTCACTAGTTTTAGGAATGAACATCCTGCAGAAGAAATAGTACTGGCCACTGAAGCATATCCAATGATTGACAAAGAAAAGCTTGAAACTGAACTAAAAGTATTCTATTGTAGGTCTGATATTCCTGAATACTGCAAATTAATTGAGCTACTGAAATTATGAAACTGATAAAAATTCTCTTTACACAATCCCATGACTACATCAGAGGCAGAACGCTGCTTTTCAACATTGAAAAGAACAAAAACTTTTCTAAAAAGCACTATGAATTCGGAAAGACTTAATGCACTTGCAGTGCTTTCAATAGACAAAAATTTCCTCAGTCGTCATCCAGAGATCAAGGAGAAAATTATTGATCTTTTTGCACAAATTAAAATAAGAAGAATGGATTTCATTTTTAAATGAATAGATAAAAATTGAACTGTAATAATTTAGGTTAAAGTATGTAATTAAGAAATGTTTAATTTTTCTCTTGTAAGATTTCATGGAAGTTCCAAAAGTAAATTTTCTTTTTATACATGTTTGTTTCTGTTTACACAATTTAAAAGGTTAAAATTTTTTGGAACAGCAACCCCAGTAATTTTAGCTATGAGCCACCACTACTGGTCAATAATCAAACATTTAAAAATATTCATTATAAACACAGATGAAAAATGATTATATGATACTCTTTTCACAATTTTTAAAACCCATAAATCAATTAATAAAGTTGCTTCACCATAAAAATGAAATTTCTTAACATTACTTAATGTGTTTAAAATTGCAAATAATTGTGGTTAGAATAATAAATATATTTTTCGTATACATAGTTCCTTTGTTAAAGGTAATCAGAGACATAAAATACTTACAGGTAAAAAGAAACTAAGAATTATATACCATTTTATACCTATAATTTAAAAATAATATTCTAACTCTTTATTACTTAATTTTATGAAATCTATATGTCTATAACGATATTTTAATGCCCTGATGAGTTTAAAACACTCATGTATGATTTTTTTTCAATCAAATACTTCAATATTTAATAGTCTGAATAGCATGAACACTTCATTTAATGATTCCTGAACTAGTCATGAACTAGTCTATTCATGAATGAGTCATTTGATTTGTTGTCACTTTGAATAATTATCTCATTACTTAAAATATTTAGTTAAAATTTTCTCTTTAATGTTTTGAGTTGTTAATGAACTAAAATAAAGAATTCAGTTATATAAGTATGATAAGCTCATAATTTTTCAGCTCATCTATGATAAACAAGTAAAATCTTCACTAGCAAATTAAAAATAGAGAGAGAAGTCTGAAAAGTTTAACTTTTAACAGTCACCCAGAGAAAAGCTCTTTGAACGTTTAATATGATTATTTAGAGATTTATCAAGAGAGATGACCCAGGGACATTATAAATACCTATTCATCTAGTACCCTATGATATTAGATGAAGAGACATTTAGACTGATATGGGAACATTCTATACCTTCAATTTATTTGAAATATGAGAAATAATTAATGATTTTGACTAGATATATCATAAACTCAATGCTTTTTATTTCAACCTATCCAATTAAAAATATTTTTAAGAATAGCATCTATTGCTTTCAAATACCTTAATTTGTTAATCAATAAAAGACAGATTCAAATCGAAAGATAAATAGCTTATATTTTGGCGGATGGCAACATATTCATACGGAAAGGTGAAACGACGAGTTATAGTGGATGCCATTTAAAGTGAATCAATGCAAAATCATATTTCAAGATTAAAACTAGCCTTTTTTGGCTAATAAAAAAAAACATGCTGCCCAGAGGATTAAATAATAACATTTTGAAAAGTTTAATTAAAATTTAATTCAGAATTTAAAATGAAATGTTACCTTTATCAAAGGCTCTTGCTTAGCAATACAGTCTTCAATATGGGAATTTACTTTGTCAGTTTCTAAGCCATTCATAAATTCTACATAAAATCATTGAGTTATTCACAGCTGAATTTTGTATTCCAAAATGAACTTTGAAGAAAACAAAATGCATGGTAAAAAGATGCAATTACCTTGTTCAGTTTGTAATAAATTTAAAAAATTTTCTGAATCTGTCACTTCTTTAATCAGTTCAGCCATTGAAGTATCTGTAAAATACAAATTTTAAAAAATGTAAAAACATAGGAATCTAACAAAACAAATTTTAAATGATATGTTATTACTCATGATTTTTGTTTAGACTATACATTAAATGTCAATAATGACAAGTTTATTGCATTAATTGTAAGACATTATAACAAGTGGGAAAAACTTTATTGTTAAAAAGTTAAGTAAATGAAAAAATGAAATCATACGATTAGCTAAAGACTTCTTAGCAGCTTGCATATGGGGCAATTTGTCCACAAATTGTTTTATTGCATCGATAGTTTTAGCTCCATGCCTTTCCTAAAGGAAAAATATTTCAGTTCTCTAGTTTAATGTTACAAGATTATGCAATCAACATAAATACTAAAAGATGATCATGATCTATCGTTGAATCCCATTATAATGCATTTCAAGATCAAAGTTTGGTTTGCTGTATCCAATCCCCCCCCAAAAAACAGTGTTTTTATATTTGTTTGAAAACAAATAACAAAAAAATACTGATGAATTTATCTTTACTTAGGATGTGTATGGTTACAAAGAGAAGATTCAATAATCTTTCTAAAGAGCAAGCATTCTATGCCTTTTGGCTTACAAAAAAAAAAAATGCAAAACAGTTCAGACCTGGATAGCATTTATATTCAAACAAAATACCAGAAATTGTTCAGGTTTTAACCCATTAACAATCACCTTACCTTTCATTTGAAGGAAATTCACAAAGATTATTTATTTCATTTATTGATATAGTAGTCTAATTAACAGAAAAAAATATTTATTTTTTATTGAAGTTGCATACTGCTGTGAAAAGGCACAGTCAAAGGCATTTATTCACTTTTGGGACACATGGAAATCTTTGAAACATTTGCTATGCAAAGGTACATAAAAGGTATCATTTTACTACCACAGTATTTGCATCTTTTAGTTTTGTTAGTTGAATTATTTTCAATAATGTAATTTGTGAAATCCTTTCTTGTTTCCTTTGAGACTAGATTCTGAAAGAAAGATGGTCGGCCAACACAATCAGTATATAAAGATGAAAGCTGCAACAATTTTCAAAATATTCTTCCCTGTCCTTAGCAACCACTTTTTAAAAACCTAACACAGAAATTCTGAGGTTTATAGCAATGTTATAAAATTTCCATGCATTTTATTTAACTACAAAAATAAAATTCGTAAAAATAGGCTATACCATTTCTCACTTACACTCTATAATAAGATTGTCCAGAAGGCCCATGCAATCTATATATTTGTTATAATTTTTGATGAGTTTAGGTCACTTTATGGATACAGATTTGTTTTCATTTCTTGGGTTCCTCTCAGTCATTGAAGATGGATAAATTGTATGATAGTTAGTTGCCATAGGTGTGATGGAACTGCCATTTCATTGAGTTACTGCCACGCCATGCTCTTTACAGACGTGGTGTCATACATTTCACACTCTTCTTTTGCCATTTTGTTTACATGTATAATAGGACCATTTCCTAATTTGTCTCAAGAACTGCTCCAGCCACAAGAAATTTCAACTCATTCATTTCTGACAACAATATGTGCGATGTAAAAAAGAGTTGTTGAAATATACGTAATGATTTGAAGAAACTTTCACTACACTTAAAATATCTGTTACATTTTCACCTAATCTAAGATCACTCAATATCTTTGAAGATTTTCCTGAATATATATCAAAATGTATAAGTACTTTTCATAGGAACATAAAACACCAAAATTTGTACTCAAAATGAATGTCTACCAAAATGAGGCATCATTTGCTCATCTATAGAAAGATGTGTTGAAGAAAACCTTATATGGCATGAGGCAGCACTCAAAATATTTAAATACAGACGAATCTTAACCAGTTTTTTTTTTTCTTTTGGTTTTATCCAATCCTTCATAAATTATAATGCTTCATTCAGCATTAACAACTGTTGCCTCTACTCATTATTTTGTGGAGTCTGCAAACGAAAATACCACTATCTACGAAAATCTCCATATAATCAAAAAGACACTGCTCTGAACTGACACAGCATTTTAAAAAATGCATACTTATACCATAAAAATAAAATAATAAACTTATCTTTTGGCACCATTATACAGTCTGTTTCTAGAGGATTTACAATGTTATAAACTTTAACGTTTCTAGAAGATTTAGCAATGTTATAAAAGTTTCCATGCCTTTGATTTAGCTACATAAATAAAACTCATAAAAATAGGTTACTATTATTTCTCAATTTTTACTTACACTCTGCATTGTAATAAGATTGTCTTCATAAAATTACTTCATTGGCTGTGCCTCCTATAGGGCCATTCACAGTAGGTTTATCTGAGCTAATAGAGACAACTGATGTAGTCGACCCATCTCCAAAACCAGTTTGCTCAATAGGGCAGCAATTTGAAAAATCTGAACTGCAGGCATAACGGAGCTACTTGACACATGGAACTGACTATGTTAGTTCAGATAAACCCCGTATGAATGGCTTTTAGAGATCTACTCAAAATTAAAAGAAAAAAACTTTGCAAAAAGAGTACCAAAATGATAATTTATTTTTATAAAATTTTTTATTGTGAGATAAAAAGCTTTTTTTTGCCCAGAAACAATGAAGTTTTATCTATAATATACAAATACCTTAAAGAAAAAACTATCCAGAAGACCAAAAAAAGAAGTTTTGATTAATGTTACGAAAATGCAACATCAGTTGTTAATGAGTTTATGTTTGCCCAAAAGGCTTCTTTTGAAGTTTAATATGGTTTATCAGAGGAGATTATCAATCGAGATGCTCCAAGGGAAGTGCAAAATAGGCTGCTATTACAGCATTACTAATTTTATAGGCTACTAGATGAATATACATTTAGACCAACATGCTATGCATCTTCTATACAATTGAAAAGTTAAGAAATACTATGCAATTAATGTTAATAATTAATGTTTTTAATCAGCTATATCATGAATTAAATATATTTTTATTTAACCAATACAAAAGTAAAAAAATAATATTGTTAAGAACTATATCTATTGCTTTTAAGTAGCTCAGTTGGTTCATCAACAGAAGGTAGATTAAGTTTGGATAATTAATCTCTTAGATTTTACCGAATGGCAACAGACTTGAATGAAAAATGAAACAACACATTAAAGTGAAATAATGCAAAATTATGTTTTGACAGTTCTTTTGGGCTAAAAACATTATAAGGATTAAAAATTATCTTTTTCTAATAGAAGAATCAAACTGGCTAACCCAAACTCATAAGAATCATTACTTCCTCTTTCCGTGAATAGCAAAATTTTAAAATTATCATCCTTGTATCAGCCTTGAAGAGAGAAACATCTGACAACTCAAAGATTTTGAATGGAATCAAAGAACCCACTTACGTTTTTTGGTTTAATAGTCAAATACATCACTTACATCCTAACTACCTGCACATGCAATACTTCAAGGTTGGTTGGTTTATTTAATTATGGGAAAGCATTCAAGGGCTATCTGCCTAAGGGAAGGGATGCTTTCATGAAGAACTTCCTATGGGAAACTGACTTATATACATGTTACACATTAGAAAAACCATGAAAAGCATGCCACCAGCTTGTTCACCAGGATTTGAAGTCCAGTCCAAACTACCAGTATTCAGCGACTTTACTGCTAGCTCACTGGTGGGCTGAAATATTTCAAGTTTCCCCCCCTTTTTGTTTAAACCTTGCAGAAGTTCTAAAAAAAATTTTAAAAAAAAAGTTTTCATCCAAGATTATCCATACAGTTCATTACATCCAATTTTCCCACTTTTAAAGGTTTGTTACAGCAGTATAAAATAACATTAAGTGCAGCAGAAATTGGGTGGAACAAAAAGGTTTATTCATTATATGACAAGTTTGTCTATATTAACCATTCACATTATTTACGAAGATCAAACTGAATGTTCAGATATTTTTTCATTTAGTTCACCTGTTACACCATAAGTTTGTATTCTTAATTGAATATAAATCAGATATTACATAAAGATTTATCACAAAGCTTGTAATTATTTACATTAACAATTATTCCATCATATTTTAAATCGAAATGATGCACCAGAAAAATGTGTCTCAAGTAACAATGTGATTTAAGAACTGCAATAAATACATTCAAAATCTGAAAATGATGCTGTAATATTCACTTTTCTATAACTTACAGGGTGAACGTCCAAAGTAGAGTATAGTTTGAGACATTCAAACTAAATACCAGAATAATAATATGATTGTTTCACAACTAAATTTCTTTTTATAGATTATTTTACACTGTGTAACTTTCATTATAAAGATATGATATTTCCTACTGGTTTCTGACTGCAACATGCATGATATAAAGTCAAGATTCTTTTACCAAGGTTTGACAGAAGAAAGGAATGGCTCATTTTTTGAAAACCTAATAAATTTTATTCTATGAAAAAAATTATTTGCTATGTCATTCAGAAACAAAGTTTCCATAAAAATACTTAGAAAAATCAAGCAAAATGTTGGAAAATATATGTGATGTTAGATTAGATGGAAGATACTGATTAGTAAAATACTTAAGATATTTACCAAAGATACTTATCAGTTACTTACTAATAAAAGTCTTAGCTTTTTAATTATGACTACTCAGAATAGTTAAATTCCCCATACGAATATTGAATATTGTTGCGGCTTTAATTTGCCACTGCAGCAGAGATAGGTGAACCTCAGTGAGGTAACAAACAATGACAATGGGCAGAGGGGCCGTATAACATCATCTTTTCAGATGAACCTGGTTCTACATATAGCTTCATAATGGACATATCCATGTGAGGAGAATGAACATTGTTAGCTTGCATTTGTTATTGTCATAAAGGCCCAGCACCTGATGTGCTGGTATGGGATTGTGACTTGGGTACATATCCTGGTCATTTCTTGCCCACACACCTGGTTCCTATAGTTGTGGCTGCATGTCTTCATCGCTTGTATGATGCCATATTTCAGCAAGATATGACCACATATCATGATCTTCCTTGATACAGTGAGTGTTCGACTGTTGCCCTGGTCTCCAGACATCACACACATTGAGAACATTCGGGTCGAGATCCTGAGAGACTGGCACACCACCATTCATCAGCCACTATGACTGATGAACTCTGGCATAGAGTTGAAGCTGCATGGAATGAAGCATCTGAATCTTCAATCGAAGCTCAGATCGACTCGATGCCCAGCTAGATCACAGCTATTATTGTCGGGTCAAGATCCTGAGAGACTGGCACACCACCATTCATCAGCCACTATGACTGATGAACTCTGGCATAGAGTTAAAGCTGCATGGAATGAAGCATCTGAATCTTCAATCGAAGCTCAGATCGACTTGATGCCCAACTAGATCACAGCTATTATTGTTAGTTCTTCTATCTGAACTGATATCATCATTTATTATTTTATTGTTACTTTAAAAAGTTAAAAGTTTAAAAAGTTGTTTGATATCATCTAATAAATTTTCTGATAGCCTGGAAATGCTCAAAACCTTTCTCATGTAAATTAACGGTAACTGCTCCTTTGTTTTAGCCATATTGGCTAAAGCTTCATCAGAATTCTACTGGTAATTTAAATGATAAATATTACATAAATTTAATACAAATACTACAAAATAATATCTAAAAACTAAATCAAGTTTCAATCATGCTGTATCAGGGTTCATACACACTTTTGTGCATGCGGAAATTAAGTACTCTTAAGGGCCATCAATGAAAGAAATTAAGGGCCTATTAAGTAAATAGGAACTGAATAAACTAAAGCAATTATCTGCAGCCAAACTTCACTTTTGTAATATCATTTTAATAATTTACTTTTTGTAATTTGAAAGAATAAAAAAATATCTGTCATTAGGACATATTACCATTAAACATAATCTTCATTAAAAAACAAATTCAAGAATAAAATTAGCTTCATAATATTTTTCAAGTAATTAGCATTATAAAATTTCTTGAAACCTTTATATTTTATATTAGTCCAACTTATTTTAAAGAAGATTAGTGGCTTTTTATTTAAATTTACTCACATTTAGCTTTACATTGATTCTTTATTTTATGCCTCCTTTTGTCACATGCTTGTTCGGTAGCAGTACTACATGCAAATTTTATGTCAAGTGGCATAAGCTAAATAGTGAAGTAAAATTATAATCAGCATAAGCTTGGCTGTTGCCACTGCACCTGCTTGCTTAGAGACAGAGAGCTACTGACCAGAACTGATGTGAATGCCTGACATTGGTATGGTTGGTAAGTGTTGAAAGTTAGCTCACTTTGTCTAACACAGTTAGTGTTGTATGTTACGTAGATTTGCAGGAGTTGTAACCTAGTTAATATACAGTATTTAATAAAAGTTCCAATAAACCACCAAGCAACCAAAGATGATATATTGTTTTGTATTATTTAAGTTTCATTAGCTGCAACATTTTTGTGTTGTATCTTGCAAGGATGAAGGAAAGCAGAAAATTCACCTTAACATATACAGGTAGCTTCTAAAGGTGAGCTGTTAGTAACAAATAATCAAATTAAATACCTTTTGTCTTAACAGATTTATATGGCTAAAATTATATATATATTTTTTAATTTCTGAAAAATATCCAGTAAAAAGAACTTAGAACAATTTACAGCAGTTATAATTTATGATGTTGATTCAAAAATTTAACCATACATTAAAAGCTATGAAACATTTATGTTTTGCAGCAACAAAAATAAATAAATAAAATAAAATAAATGTTTACGCTTTTTTAAATTTGAACATTTCCCAAATATTTTAGCTAATTTAAATCAGTTTCTTCCTCTTTAGCCTCTTTTCTAAGTTTATTTGTTTCAATAATCAAGTTGATGTTCCCACTAGTCTTTCCTTCATCTGCTAATTTGTTAATGTTTCAACAATGTAGTTACTACTTAAAATGTATAGAAGAATAATTTTATTTCTTTAATAATATAAGTACTGAGAGTAAATATAAAGTGATACAAGGACAAGGCTGGCACCAGAGCTAGTGTGGCAGAACTTTTAGAATTTAGTGAAGCACCAAGCAACAAAATTTAGAGCAAAATTATTAGAATTTTTGGAAGGCACTGAGGTATGAATGGTGTATTGAGACGTATATGATGAATGAATCTTTTAAAAAATTGTTAGCTTTCAATTACTTTGCTTTCTCTGATTGTCTTAATGGAAAGACAGATAACAAAGGGAAGACAAACAAAAGACTTCTGCCATCAAACGAAGAAAGTTCAAATAATTTTGCTTTCACTATTCCAAAAATTCTCCAAAAGATGAGAAATTCACTATAAGTTTCCTATAAAACACCTCCATTGCATGTTAATACGATGAAGACACTTTTCATTTTGTCACAATTTTCTGGAAACTATATATCTATAAATCTCGCTTTCAAAGCAATAATCTATAAATTTTGTCTTTAGACCTTCTGAGGCATAAGATCTAAAATCAGAAAGAAACATCCCTGTCGACTCTGTAAGAGCAAGCTGATTGAAGATTTCTTTTTTGGAGGAAGGGGGGAAATCAGAAAAGAAATGTGTTAGTGAATTTTTAAGAGAAAACATTTAAATATTCTTAAACAATTACATAGGAAAAAAACAGTTACTCTGAAAAGATATAAAAGGAGACAAACGAAATTAATTTTGAAATAATTACAGTACTATTTTCATACTTTACAGCATTTATTATCTTATTCATTTTTCAGAATTAAATATACATAAGGCATCAAAATGGAAAGTAATGTCACTTTAAAACATAGCAGAAGAAAAAAAAATATTTTAATATCATTTATTAAATATATGGAATTATATAGATACTACAATATATTATACATTATCATTATTTTTATGATATTTATCAATGTTATTTTGTTTATAAGAAAAATAATCAAAATTTCGCAAATCTCCAAATAAAAAATTTTGCATACAAACTGATCTTCAAATCACCACAATTGCAATAAGCACTAAATTTAGTGCTACATACTAAAAGAACTCATATTCCAAAAAAGGAAAAGCTGTTTTTGATGTAATATTTTATGAATTCTTCATTTGCAAAAAAGAAATTATTTTGAAATGCTTATGTTTCAATCGAGGGAGGGCCTCATGCCTAAACCTCAAGTATCCACCATTTACATTAAGAAGAAGGAAAGAACTCAAATATTAACCCAACAATTTTATATTTGTCAATGAAATCCCTCAAAATATTCCTCCAAAATGTTAATTCACACTAAAAATGGCAGTCATAAAAAAAACAGACAGAAATGTCACATGAGTAAATTTAAGGACCTTTTGCCGCTTTTGGCAGAAATTAAGGACTCTGAAGGACAAAAATTGTTTTCAAAAAACCTAAGGACTTTTATGTACTTTTAAGGACCACAAAAATCATTAACTTGTCTAGCAAAATGTTAAGAATAATAATAATTCTACTTACACAAGTACAATGTTAATAGTAATAAAAGTGCATAAGTAGAATGTTAATAGAAGTGTTAATAATTTTACTTACATCAAACTGTGCAGACAGCACTTTTGCTTTTTTGCTAAGTGTTGGACCAACAGCATTGAAATTTTTGTCTCTAAGTTCAGCAAATAATTCTTCAGCTGAGTTTAAAAGAAAGCGTTTTGGTTCAGTTGGTATTTCTTGTAAACCTCCTTCATTTGGCTTGCAAAATTTTTCAGGTGGTAGTTCTATAGTATCTATCAAAAAGGATGCTTTTAATCATATGCTACGCAGTATAAATATAGTACAAGACCAGAAATATGCAAAGCTTGGGACCAGAGGCTGTGTGGATTTTAGGACAGAAAAGATAAATCATAATATTTAGACTAAAAGTACAAAGTAAAATAAGGATACATGTAATAAATGACATACACATATCAAAATAAGGACATAAGGACATATCAAAATAAGGGGCATTAGTAAAGCAAAAAGTATTTCATTTTTTTTAACATGTTTCAAGCATTTTTCTGATAAAGGTTTGTATTTAAACCCTACAATTACAAAAAGTTTTTTTTTCTTTAAATTATATTTCATTACCTCTTGCTATGTGAGACAGCTCTGCTGTTCTAACATTTTAGGTATTTTTTTACCATGTTTTAAAACTTCATCAAAAGATATTTTCTCATGCCTATCAAATTCACCATCTGTGTCAGTGTCAGAATAATTTTTTTGTTGTATTGAGACCAAAACAGTCAATTAATTTCATCATCGGTCATTTGATATGTCAGTGTTGGCTTATCTGGACATATCATCCATTCAGCGATATCATTTTCTTGCAAAACATCCTCATTTGTTCTTTCTTTCAAATGCAGCAGCAATTCTCTTGCTTTGACCTTTGCTGCTCTGACCTTAAAATCAGAAAATTCTCTATAATTGCTCTCAGTTTCAATAAACAGGAAGGACGGCCATATATTATGACAGCCATTTACTAATGTTGTTTGGAAAACAGAATTATGTGTCTCTGCTAACAAACAGTTGCAGTCTTTGACGGTGAAATATTTTTTACAATCACAAAGTGAAATAGAATGTCTCTGTTGAGTGAAGTCATCTGCTACTTTGCATCGATACAGATTGGAAGGGGGGAGGGGACATTTTAGAAAGATGTCAATGATTTGATAAGTATTTCTCTTTGCTTCAGTATTTCATTCTCCATGCTGCAGTTTTGGACCTATAAATTGAATGTTTACATTTTGAGAAGTTGCACAGATTTCAGGATTTAGTAATTTCAGGTTGGTAGATTTTCAGTGTTTGACTGCAACTGCTTTCGTATAATACAACTATGTAATGGCTATGATCATAACAAATTAGCAACATTAACAAATTAACAGCATTAGCAAATTCTGCATTTTGTAGTACTGATAAATATAATTACAAATAACACTGCAGTACTACATATTTTAACAAAATGTACATGATGATTAGAACTGTCTAATAAATTCATTGATACAGTGTTAAATTATGCATGTAAAACTTTAGATACTGAAAGAGAATGCTTAATGCTTGAAAAATATAAATATATTACTTATTTATCCAATTCCTTTAGAAAATATTCCAGAAATTTAGAAATTAAAGAAAAGCTTCAAACAAAATGATTATTTCAATACACAGATTTATATATAACTGAATTATGAATATTATAGAACAAAACAGATGCAAAATAAAATAATAAAATCACAGCACAAGAAATCAACATAAATGAATCGTGAAACCAACTTACTATTATTAATTCCAAAAATTTCATCTAACAGACCTTCATATGTTAATTGGGTAGCAAGAACAGAAAACAAATCGACAGAACGATCCAAAAGCAGCAAACAATCTATTTGTGGAGTAACTTGAGGATCATTGCCTGATAGCTCTTTTCTTATTCGAGTCATAAGATCAAAAACATGCTGAGGAAGAAAAATAAATAAATTTAAATGAAAATTACCTCACCAAAGGGAAAGATGAAATAAGATGTTCTGATTTTCATTGCCATACTAGGTTATGCAAGAAAAAACACATTAAACCCCTGAATGGGCTGAATGTTTTTACATCCCAATTCCCCCCCCCCCATTTGGAATATACTATACATGATTATTTAAAACACTTTGTTTCCTTATTCCTTTTCATGATTTAAACATTATTTTTATGATTCAAGGTTTACGAAAACAGAGACTAATAATGAATTATTTAAACTTAGCAACTAAATACTGTTCAAATACATTTTTTCATAAACAGATCCAAAAGAGCAAAATAAAGTACTATGGACATTCATCATGGTGGTTCTGACAACAAAGAGAACAGCAGTGATAAACATTAATTCTTTTCATCATCATAAAGATAGCTGATAATGAAGATTCATTTTTATCATAGTAAAATGTACAGTAGGGGGGTCATAGTATGGATCGGGAGCTGCATGTGACTCTTGCACGCAAATAGTGTGGCTCTTATCCACATAAAATATATGCATGAAATATGGTAAACTAAAACTATTCAATGTTCAAGAGAATGTAAGGCAAACTATCACTGAATAACTTTTAGAATCAGATGTTTCTTCTCATCTGAAACCTGTTTCATTATTTTTAAAATGATGTAAAAATACAGGCTTGTGGCTTCTGAAAAAATCTAGTCATGGTTCTCGAACTTCTCTGAATTCCAACATGTGGCTCTTACTAACATAAAGTTTGTCCATCCTATTACCAATCAACACAAAATGTGGTATGAATAAGATGATAAAACTAACGGTCGGCCCCATTATAATTCCTTACCTTGTTCACTAGTATACACACTAAAAATACACTTACCATTACTACAAAATAATCTCCAACTACAACATGACAAATATAAAATATTTTAACATGAAAACATCTACACCACTTTTGTTCAATTTTCTTTCATAAAATTTGACAGGGAGAAAATTTTCTGTTGAACTTCCCTATATGGTACGTGAAGTTTTAAAAATAGCTAATAAAATATCTATAAGGAACATCATAACCTACTATTACTAAAATCTTTATGGCGATTTTTAATAGAAATTTTTTAAATGATATAGTCATACTTTATTTTACAATATGGTGTATTTTGAATGATTCTTCTGCTCCTTATTTTTATTCTTTATTTTTTGGTGGATTGGTTATGCCCACAACATTCTGCCTCGGTAACTGACAGGTAATCGAATTTGAAGGTTAAAAGTGTAATAAATAATCCAGTTTCCACTGTACTCATAAACTGTATGCAGCTTATTTATTTATTCACTTTTACATATTTATAAAAAGCACTGAAGGAAATCATTAAAAATATTAAAGGAATAAAGCTAAACAGAGTAAGTTAATCGAAAATATTTACCTTAGCACATTTTCCTTTTCCATATATGTTAGGAATGATACCATACACAGCTTGAATTGTCATTAATGCTTTAGCAACATGATGCATACTTGTCATATCATTATCAATATAACATTCCTGAAAAGCGTTTATATTTCAGTAGAAGCAAATAAAGAAGAATAACAAAGTTAATCAAACTAATATAAAAATAACCAGATTATTTTATAATTCTTATGGTATTCAAAACAACAGTAAAAAAGGAAAAAAAAAGCACTAAGCATAATTTAAAAAAGTATTTCCATAATTACTGAACTACACTTTGTCAGCCTCATAATATAACAACATATCATCACTTACATGAAATGCGGTAAATAACGCTTCTCCTCCCCCCCCCAAAAAATAATTGCTCTTTTCTCTACATAAAAACTATTACTGACCTACAAAATTGAGAATAATTAACTTCTATTTCAATGACAAAATAATTATAAATACATTTTACATTAAGTGTACAAAATTAAGCTTGTAACAGCTTACTTTAGTTTTGAAAGTAAAATTTAAGGGAAAATATGAATAAGAATATAACCACCTGCAATACTCTTTCCAATATGAGAACTTTAATTTTAAAATTTTGATAATACACCAATTTTGAGAGGCAAAGAGAAAATTTATAAAAGATAGCAAAGAGAAAACTTATAAAAGATCTATCCTAGGGTTTTCATGAGGGATATCATATTCTCAGGGAAGAAAGCAGTCATCCTTTTATTTACCTGTTTAGTATTTAGTTTTAGTTCACGAATATAAAAAAACTGCTTTTATTCAAGTGTTTTCATTTATCAAGATTTTATATAAATTTTCTTGTTTAATTTATGAAATACATTAAAAAAGAATCTAAATTTAAGTAAATGTACTCGCATATTTTGAGTTTTGGAAAGGAGGGAGAGTGAATGGGGTGCATGGGAAAAAAAAAGGTTGAGAATCACTGGCCTATGCATTTTGAAAATAACTGCTTTTTAAATATATTTTACTTTCTGTAATACATTATGACAATACTACGAATGAAATAAAAAGCTCTAAATTCAACAAAAGCCTGAAAATCAGCAAAATTATAAAGTTAAATGAAATTAATATTCTTAAATACTCAGTCATTATATATGTTACTAGCAAAGTTTGAAATCCGGCATTGTATATAATGCCTAAAACTGGCCGGCAATGTATGAAATGATTCTTATTCTGGGCATGCTATAGAATGTCAAATGCCTAACCAACAAAGCATGAAATACATTGACTACTAAGAAGGAACCACGGGAGTACTGGCTGCTCGATTGCTAGGATGTGATGGAAAACAAAATTACATTCATTTACACTGTTCAAGAAAGCATCACTTCTATACAGTATTACATCAATGACACTGAGTTATTTCCTGTACTTCATGAAAACTTATTTGAGTGCTGGACACGGACACCCCGACAGAATATTGAAAGAACTTTCAACCAAATACAAAAACATTACACGTAATGGTATTGAACTGTGCAACCACCTTTCTGAACCTTGTCAGAAAAAACAAAAAGATATTAAAAAGGGCATTGTTATGAAACTTACAATCGTTTCTGAATTTAATTTCCATTGTCAGGTAGATCTTACAGGTTCCAAGTCTCAGCCTGATAGAAAATACAAATTTATTATGTATCAAGATCATCTCACTATCTTTTTTTTTACATATTTCGAATAACAGTTTTTTAATGGCACTCTTTCATTAATTTTGCAAAATAACATTTGTATTTTTGAGGAATGAACGTCTTTTAAATAATAGCCTTATCATAACTTTTTTTTCATACTTTGCCTAAGGGCATTTTCCATTCTATAGGATGACAAATGCTCTTTAGGAATGCCAGTGTTTCATACTTTGCTGGTTACATATAAAATAGAAAACATATTAAAAGTCAGATACCAAACTATTACATCGAAGAATTAGAAGACACTGAGAATTAAAATGCTGAAAATGACATAAAATGTTCTACTTGTGTATTTATGTTTAAACGTGGTTTTAAGCATTTTCAATGTAGAATATTTTATTTTGGTTTCAACTACATGTTAGAATTAAAAATATAGAAGTGTTAAAATATTTTTCAAATGAAATAAACTCTTACACTTTTCATTTATTTTAATATAACAAAATTTTTTTTTTCTACTTTTGAGAGCCATAAATGTACCAATATCCAATTAACATGTCAATGCATACCTTAAATGCGGTTTCCAATTCCATCGATAAGACATCATAATCTACAGGAAAAAGGTCTACTGTATATTCAATAATGTTTGCAAAGTTTCCCCACACACCTCGTTCCTTAAAATATAGATAAAAAAATTATAAGAAGAAAAAAGAATGACTGAATAATTTCACTAAATTCATCACTGCATTTTATATTTTCTTTATTTATTAGACTGAATAATCTAATCTTGAAAACTCTTAGCTATGAACTAATAATTTCATAGAAGGAATTAAAAAATTTTTTAACATCATAATTTCACTGTGAAAATTTAAAACTAAAATATTTCACTTCCTCTGTTTTTCTAAATAATACAATAAATTTTCACACTTATTACAGACTGAAACTAAAAGAAAAAAGGCTGAATTATTAAAACCATTGGTAATTATGTAAGATGATCTACCATTTTTAGTTAGTTAGTTTTATCTCAGATGGTGGCACTTTTAAATGCTATTTTAAGATATGAACATGTGATAAAATGGAAGAGAAAAGACAGGATTAAAACAACAAACCGTTTTAGAGCCATCAACTAAAATATAAATAGCTAAAGGGGATAGACCACATATTACATCACTACCTAATCATCTATATAGCATGATACAGGTTCTGTTTTTGTTTCATAAAACAAGACATAAATTTAATGAGATCTTGCTAGGTATCTCTCAACATTTGGAATTATTACTGAAACATCAAATTCTTCACTTTCTGGAAAACTACATGGATGGGATGCTGCTCTTGTCTCCATTTTTATAAGCTTTTATTTAGTTCATTCATGATGCTTTACTGTGAGAGGAATTTTTTCATCGTTAACTCATTTCCTAATAAGCTATCAAGTCAAGACTTTATATCTACGAGTTTTGTACATACACTGTGCATCAATGACAATGCAATGTGGTGAAGTTAATTTTTCAAAATTTCATTTAGATTTTTTCTTAAATTTAATGTTTAATCGGTTTTTTACATACACCTTTGTTTTATGAACAAACTAAACGTATCACCTTTGCACCAGCACAGAGAACAGAAAAAAATCTTTTCAATGAACCTTGTACAAAAACTCTTAACTTAATTTCTAAAAATTTTCCAATTTTTTACACAATTTGACACTTATGATTTTAAAATTTCAACATCTAAAAATGCATTGGATATAAAGTCTCAAAATTATCTCAGATTATGAAATAAACTTTTCATCCTCTTTTAAAACAAGAATGATAAAAAATATGAATTGAGAGATTTTCTACATTAAAAAAAAGTGTTGCAGAGTGAAGCAGACAGAGGGCAAAAAAAAAATTTCTCCAGAAAAAACTGCTGCACTTAATAATAAAGTTTCCCATCCCGGCATGTTTAATGACAAACTTGCAATATTCATTTTGTATAAGGATTTTTTTTAACAATGTGTGATTGACTTATTGATGTGAAGAAAACAAAATACAATTAAAAAACAGGATTTTTATGCAATAAGCTTTCAATATGGCTATGATAATGAATGCACTAAAAGTGTAGAGACATTAGATTTATTTTGAACCAGGAGACATGAAAAATTAGGAACGCCTTCGTTGGGAATCGAACTACGGACCTCTCGGTTACGCGTCGAGCGTGCTAACCACTACACCACAAAGGCATGTAAAGAAGGTGAAAGAAATATCTTATATACTCCCCCTTTTTAAAGGGTGACTAGGGATTAGGGGCCCCAATCGCCAAATCGTGGTGGTGGAAAATCATCATCCACCACCTTTTAGTTCGGGCAATACTTGTAAAGACATGAAAAATGAGCAACTCCTTCGTCAGGAATCGAACCATGGACCTCTTGGTTATGCGTTGAGCATGCTGACCACTACACTGCAAAGGTATGTGAAGAAGATGGGAGAAATACCTTATAAAAGGAGAAAAATAATTTATCATATAGTTTATAGGAATAAATAATTCTATTTGCAGAATTCATCTACAGTTTTATTTCATCAATAATACACACATGGGATGCCTGCTCATGCCTGGGAGTGCAGCGCCCCCGGTTAGAGAAATTTTACAGGTGATTCTGTCAACGAGAGTAACGATTCAGTAAGGCAAGAGATCCAACAAATGACTCTGTGTTTATCTTACTACTGAGTCTCTGTCTTTATTTTACAGTCTGTACGGAGAATGATTCTAGAATTATACTATTTATGAGAATGAGAACTGGCATTCATACTGGTACTTGAGACGGAAATTATTTTAAATGAGAAATTTCTTCAAAATTTATGTGGACTACAAGTGTGTGGCTACTTCTGATTTTGAGAGAAGAATATTCAACAGTCAAGTAGGTGATAATTCCGAAAAAAATAATGTAGAAGTTGGTACTATGATCATTCTACAAGAACATAATACATCTGTTTGTAATTGGCCATTAGGCAGAATTATAGAAATGATAGTAGGTAAAGATAATAAAGTATGAGTAGTAAAAGCGAAAACAATAATGGAATTTTTACAAGGCCAATTTCTAAAATTTACATTTTACCTTTACCTAAATGAGTAAAATTAATGTAATTACATGATATATATCCATAAGGTTTATGGTGTTATATTTTAATTAGATCATATTGTAAATCTGTATTTATGAAAATTTTAAATTGTTGATTGTAACTATGTCAACACTAGACGGTATGTTCATACCTGCGAGCCCAGCATCACCGGTTAGAGAAATTTTACTGGTGATTCTGTCGACGAGAGTAATGATTCAGTAAGATGAGAGATCTAATAAATGAATGTGTGTTTACCTTAACTACTGAGTCTCTGTTTTATTTTACAGTTCGTTACAGAGTATGATTCTATAACTAACATTATTTATGTGAATGAGAACCAGTGTTCAGTCCCCATAATAAATTAAAAGAGATAACGGCTTACATATTTTGCAATGCAATTAAATTAATAGAGTTTTTCATTAATTATGCACCTCACACTTTTATTATTAGTGATATGAAATTGTAGATGATTTCTCTCTAGAGAATAATTTATTCCCATTAAACTATATGCTAAATTATGTTGACACTTTTTTGCTATAGCGACATCTAATCATATTTGGTGATTTTAAATTTGTGCCAAGATCTCAGCTATAATTTCACCAAGCTCGTGAAGTCTGAACATAAAACCAAACAATGCAACTCGCATGTCGTTTCTTAAGAACATTTTAAAGAATCCTTCTTAATATTTTATTGCATGTAATTGTTTCATTCACCTGCAGCACTTTCACATATATTATGGTGTTTGTTACATCATTTGATGGACGTCAATTCCTAATCTAACAGCAGTGATTCCTGAACCACTGAACCTATTTCCAACATGAAAGCCCTCCTTTTTGCACTTTTTAACACTGCATCTCTAAATGGTCTTGTCATTAAGATAAAGTTTCATGTTACGGCCAATTTCGCATACTCTTTTGCTCATACAAATAAATGATTTCTTTCTTGAAATAATGCTATCGCATCCCCCTCATTACTTGGTAAATTAAAGCTAATGTCCTATTCAACCAAAAAAAGCCGTGAATATATTTTTAAATAAACAATGCGATATGATCACATGGCAAGGTATAAGAACACGCAACCTGATTTTGACAAGATATTTCAGTTCATCAGTGATTCAATCCTGGAGGTTGCTAGAACAAAGTAGTACCATTATTTTTCTCCTTTCACTGCCTTAATTATCATACCTATATTAAATAAAAAGCTTATTGATTAAAAACCTTTTTTTATTATATTTTTTTCAAATTCAAACGATAAATGATTAACTGAATTCATAGCTGGTGAGATTAACAGATATGGCAAAAAGATATTTCCTCTTCATAAAGATTTATGATCTTTGCAGTAAAATAACATTATTGAAAAGGTTAGGTTATTTGAATATGGCAAATTCGATAAAAAGGATGCCTTCATGGAATACTTCCAAAGCAAAATGGCTTGTATATACAATAATCATGGAGGGAACCAAAAAAACACTCATGCAGCCAATCCATTCATGTAGGTTTTAACTGTGTTGCTTTGAAAAACCATATATGTATAAAAAATAAAAAATTAAATTAACAAATATGGCTTACAGACAGTCTTTCTTGACACAGTTCATTTTTCCTTGGAACAAAGAAAATACTAAATTCCTTTTTTGAAATTTTCGTACCTTCTAATCTGGAATTAAAGCAAAATATTAGATTAAAAAATACAGCAACAAAGTTAACTATAATTTAATAAAAATGTTCATAGTCATTCTACTTTTTTAATAAACTGCTTATTACTGCACCAAATTCTGGCAATCATATGTATCCCAAAGAACTACTAAAGACAAATATTGTATACTTTGAAAAATGGCAACACATTTCTTTTAAATCGATGAGTTTTCTAATTAAATTTTAGCCATGAATATCTTAAGCTTTGGCAAATGGCAAAACATTGCTTTTAAATCACTGAGTTTGTTAATCAAAATTTCATTGAACTGACATAAATAATAAAGGCACAAGGCATAAAATTAATTAAAAAAAATCAAAATTCAGGCTTTGAGATGTACATATTGACATGGAGGACTATGGCTGTTTAAAGTTTAGCAACTCTTAGGTGCCGCCATTCTTCCACAATGCAAGGCACGATATATCTATATATATATACATATATAAAAACACAGATTCTGACTTTAATTTTTATTTGGATTTCAAATTATATTACCTATCTTTGCAAAATCATGCAAGTTTATACATATGATGTAATCAGGATCAGGAAATTAATATAGGAAATAGAAATGAAAAGATACCACCAGTTGTAACATTTTACAACTAAACCAAAAAAGTTGATGTTATCAGTTAAAGTTATGAAAATACACTTTACATATGAGTGAAGCAGCAGTCTTAACAATGCGGTTGCTTTGTGGTTAAGACACAAAGGGAAAACCAGATAATTTGAGACCGTCATGAGACCTATAAAAATAAATTCACAAATATCATGGGATAGCTTTTTGAAAAACACCTTCAAAAAAAATTATATCAGTTTCCCTCCCCTTTAGTAGCCCAAACCTCAAAGGGACTTGAAATGTGATTTTACATTGCTTCACTTGAGTGTATAATCCTAATATTGTTTGTTATTCATTAACAAGATTAACTATTTAAAAGCAATAGATCCAGTTCTTAATTTTTTTTAAATCTGATATTTATTTAAATAGAAATGCATTAATTCACAATATATCTAATTTAAAATATTTAATATTTATACAAAATTATATTACATATTTTTTCACTTTTTTAAGGGTACAGAAGCTACATAACATTTCCATGTTAGTTTAAATACATATTCATCTAGTATTCTAAAAAATATTTCGCTGTCTCACCCGGGCCATCTCTGTTGATAAATCTCTAGTGATAAACCATATTAAACTTTTGGAAGATTGTTGAAATATGAGTCCTTTCAGTCCAGATAACTAGAGTCTTTGACAGAAAACAGTCACAAAACTCAAAATACAAGCACAAAATGTAATTCACATTTCTCTTGAAAATATTCTGATTTATGAACAAAGATAAAAAATGAAATAATTTACAGGATTAATATTTCCGTTACCCTTGTCATTAAATAATGAAAAATTTGAATGCTTGTTCTCTTCATGGTAGCAGTATTTACAGTCACCAGACCATTTCCACTTGAGCATGTGCAGTTCAAATTCCGAGTCTATTTACTTATTTATTTTCTAATGTCTGTGAATTTAAGCAATTTTTGATGAAGAAATTCAGTACTTCAGAAGCAATGTGTTTCTACTCTGCTAAGCATAAGACATGTTTCAAATTTAATCAAAACATTCAGCGATTTAAAAGAAATGTGTTTTCACTCGGCAAAGTGCAAGATATATATTTGTCTTTAAAATCTAGACATTGAGTTCAGCTATTTAAAAGAAATGTGTTGCCTTTGCCTGAAATAAATATTTTTTCCATGCACCAGCATGTTGCCATTTAGAAAAAGCACAAAATATTTAAATTTTCTTTCAAATTTAATCTGATTCTAACTGATTAACAAGTTAAGGGATTTAAAAGCAACAAATGCAATTTATCATATCTGTTTAATTACTAATTACCAGACTGATCCAGGAAAATATACTAGTAGAAACCATTTATATTATATTTTTTCCTTCTTTATAATAACTATTTAAAACAGCTACTTTTTTAAATTTAACATACTTACTTTACAGCAACAAATTAAAAAAAATACTACAAAAGAAATGTTTTCTAAAAATTGTTTTTGGGAAGACACTTTCAGTTTTGATTAGTCAGACATTAAACTTTTTCTTACAATGGATGCTAATTTTTAAATCATAATCTTAAATCTTTACTTTGTTTAGATATGTTCCAATTCTAAAAATTATAAAAGTTTATTTTTTTCAAATGATACCTTTGTAGGTAGTAATTTTAATCCCCATTAAAATATTTTCAGTATTTTCTGATTATCTACACTCTTGGTTTCAACATATAATAAAGCTGCTGCATTTTTAGCATAATTTTGAGTGTAGGTGTGATAACAGCCAATTCACATATGTATTTGAGTTCATGTGAATTTAGATGTTTCATATTTAAACATTATTTCATTTACTACAGTCATTGGTTGTAAAAATGTAAGTATCAGCCATCCAACATTTTTGTTATTTTCATATAAAATTCTTTGTTTCAAAGAAAATGCTTCCTTTTATTATTATTTATGAATATAACAGTACCAATAAGCTGTAAAAGCAGCATATGTTTGCCAACTCACTATGTTGGGAATTCGATAGTGACTTTTTGTGAACATGCAGATAATCAGAAAATACTGTTGGGTCATACAAAATTTTCCTTTCTTTCTCCCCCCCTTTTTTAAACAATAAATACTAATGAAGCAATAAAAAAAATGTATGAAAATTTCAATGAATCACATAAGCATCATTTTGTTCTCTGATCTTTTGCCATCTTGACTTGCCATTCATAAAAAAGTTATCAAAGTGCTGTTTGAGAGTTTTGAAAGAAATGAACTCCATGCCATTCAGAGAATTTGGAAAAAAGATGAAAATCTCAGTGGGCAAGGATTACTTTGTGGGATGACACAAAACACCTCAGCCATATTTTAATATTTCTGAAATTCATTAAAATGTGGGGCCTAGCACTGTCATGAAGGAAGACAACACCTCAACAACTGGTCAGTTCTGGCACTCTTCTTCACTCTCTGCTTTTTAAACTTCATGATATACCTATGGCAACAATTCATAGGGTACCATTCCTTTGTAGTTTCACTATAACATTATTCAGTATAACTTTTTATGGGAATATAGGCTTCCCTCTTCATGTTACTAAAGGAAATTCTTTTGTCTTATTCTATGATTTTTTCTTGTAACACTATTGCATAGCATACACCTTCCATCCCCAGTGATAAGCCATTTCAAAACAAGAGCTCCTTTATTTCTTTTCAGCAAAAAATCACATGCCAAAACTGTAGCAAGCATATTCTGTTGCGTTAATGTATGAGGTATTCATTCATCATAGTGGTTTACATACCCAATCTTCTTTAAATTATCATACACTTTTTTGGAATATTTATTATATATATCTGATAGTTTCTTGTTTTTAATGAGTGGTTGTTTAGAGCAGCAGCATCTTCAAGGCTGAATTTTCCATGTTTAAAATTCTCAAACCACCTTCAAACTTGAAACAGCATTCTGTCCATGTATAACACAAATTTTATGAGCAGTCAGACTAATATTTTTTCCTCTTTTAAAATAAAAGAGCATAATATGATGAAAATGAACTTTTGGGTTCTCCATTCTTAGCACTGCATTTTAACAAAAATTATGTCACAATATATGTCAGAATAATGCAACTTGAGCAGAAACAACCTTATTTAAACATTTGCTTTGATCAAGGTCACTCCTTATCAGTGGTAACAAAAAATTAGAAGAAAACTCACTTCAATTTGAAAAATGCAGAACTTTCTGGATGATCCAATATACTTTCTGATCAACAATGAAGTTAATACACAAGGTGATTTAAGGTCTTGCACAATACATTTAATAGTAAGTTAAAAACATAAAAAGCATATATTTTTACAAAGCAGCTTACAGTCACAAATATACTTGAAAGTAGTACAGATACTGCAAGAATAAAAAAACAAAGAAATACAACTAAGACAACATAAGATGTTTGTTAGACATAAAATATTTACATATATTTGTTAGACATAAAATTTATAATTTCAGAGGAAGTACTTAAAGCCTGTTGCACACTCTGTGGAACTAAGATACAAACATCTGATTATTGCATATGCATCTGTTTGGGAATCATTCACTCATAAACAAAACGCAAACCACCCCAGCACCATTACAGTAATGATGGACTGATGGACCTTGGTCTAGAATCATAATGGACTGAACTGCCTAAAGCAATGTCTGACAAATGGTGTTCATGGCTTTGTCTAAAAATAGTTAATTTCCATATCTCTGATTCAGCTTAGTGAATTTTTAAATAATGAGAAAATAAAAGAAAGAGAAAAGTTTTTTTTTTTTTTTTACTTACTTACTTTAAGATATAATCTGCTATTATATCCATAAGGGGAATTTTGGGTCTTACGATAAATATAATATTTTTAGCATCCACAGATGGATATCTCTTATAGTGTAAAGGGAACATCTTTGTAACTTCGTGTTCCTAGAAAAGAATACAAATATTGATAACATTCAGATACATACTACTTAAGATACAAATATACCATAAATGATATTATTAAGCTTTGTTGAAAATATGCAGTTAAAAATATTTATATAAAACTTTTGATAGTACTTCTGATTATCAACAGCCCCATGAAAAGTCGTCAATGAGAATCGGTAAAAAATGCTTATATGGCTATCTTTACAACTTATAGGTGCAATTATGTTAATAAAATATAATAAAATGAAGCACTTTATACAAATAAAAAATTTTAGGAGAAAGAACAAAAAAACCTATATAGCTGATATTTACATTTGTATAACCAGCAGATACTGTTAAGCAAAATGGCAGTTAAATATATAGAGTGTCTAAATTTACATGTATTCAAATATGTGTATGGTATATGCATGTGTGAATAGGCTACTGCCATGTGTACACTCAAAAATGTGTCAAAATATGGCAATTCTAACAAATGATGAAATCAAGGTTGCTGATAATTGGAAAGTGTACTTCTCATCACAGAATGGAATGGGAATAAGTATACACCTATTCCATCCCAAAAGGCTCAAAATTATTTTGATGACCAGGTGGAATTTAGACGCAGAATCAGTCCTTAAAAAATAATTTAAGGTTTTTATTCTTTTAATGGGATGTGATTTGCCAAATAGGTGCTAAACCACGTCATGAATAGTCATGAAATGTCAGATTTGCACATGACGCCAAATTCATGAAATTGGCAGAAAAAAGGCCAGTGAATTGCTTAAATTTAGTACCGAGTACATTAAACCTCATACAGGGTAGTCAAGAAAAAACTTCTGTGATATATAATCCCCGAGCAATGACACTTCAGATATTGTTATTTGAAGTTATGTGATCAAGAATATGATGATTTTAAACAATACAGCTCTCACAGTTACGGTTACAGTGAAAAGATTTTGACAGTTTTGAGTGGCAACAACTACTTTTTCTCTGCGCAAATTCATCAGCACATTGAAAGACCATAAATGGGCTTGGAACAATACACATGACAAAACTTGGCAGAGTAAAACTTTTGCAAAGAACATTGCAAAGATCCAGTGACAACACAAAGAAGATATGCATTAATGTACAACTTGCACCAAAAAAATTGGGACAGTTTTATATCTCCCATTCTACTCGGAAGATTGATGAAGTTATGCTTTTCCTCTCTGGAATGCGCGACTTATGACATATATTAGATTTATATGCAGAACTGTTCTAACATTATTCTGATACAAAACTGGATTCTTTCTGAAATGATGTACTCGATTTTTCCAATATTTCAATTCTACAATTCAAATTATGGCAAAGTGCTAAGCTTTGTAAAAACTGCATGAGTAGGCATTAAAAAATTAGCTCCTCAATGTTAATTGAATTTGGTACATATTTATTAATATCTCTTTTTTAAAATTTAGACCTGTATGTTCGATATCACGCTTTTATAATTCTCTTACCACCATGCATATCTCAGCCGACCTTGGAGCAAGCATTGATGTAGATTTTGACAGAGGTGTGGCTACATGTTTTGCCACAATGTTTTACTTAGTCATTTGGCAGCATAACACAGGTGCAAAGTATTTACATTGTTTTTGCATATGAAATAACTTGCCTACACAGTTTTGATCATTTGATCTCTACTTTCTTCCCCCCCCCCCATCATCATAGCAATAGGCAAAAGAAAATGTGTGTTTAATGTTAACCTCCTTAAGGAATACAAATTTTTGACTTTACAAAATGACAGTAACAATGAACCCGTTTGTTGCACACTATGTACTAGAGAATTTTCTGTTACACATAAAAGAAAGGGCGGTATTGAACAGCTAATAAAGCTGACATGAAAACAGGTAAACACAGGAGAAATTCTATTAATGTTATTACTTCAAACATAAGACGTGTTTTTTAAAGACAGAGATAACAATACCAATAACAGTGATTTGGAGTGTGCTGCTAAAGAAGCTACATTTTCATACCACACTGCTAGACATGAACTCAGTTTCAAAACACCAGACTGTACATCTAAACTGGTTAAAACATTGTATAACCCAAAATTTTCAGCTGCTAGAACAAAAACCAAGACAATTATTGTTCAAGTCATTTCACCATTTAATATTTGATAAGGTATTGTGTTTATTGGAAAATATTAATTATGTAACAGTAACGATGGATAGCTCAAACATATGTGAAGTAAAACCATTTCCAATTGCTGTGAGATATTTCAACCTGCAGGAGGAAATTCAAGCTAAGCTTTTAAATTTCGATGAATTTAAAAGCTTAGCTTGAATTCAGTAGAAACTGCTCAAATTTTGACTCGATATCTTTTGCAGTGCTTGAAAAAATACGAACTTGAAGAAAAGTTGGTTTGTTATACTGCCAATAACACTAACAGTAATTTTAGTAGTATGAAGAGAAAGGGGAATGAAAATGTGTTCAGAATAGTTAATGATTTAGATAAACTTATTTTAGAAATTGGCTGTTCAGCATACATTGTACATAATTCAGTACAAACAGCATTCTACCCCTGGACATAGAAGTTATTTTTATAAAAATATATAAATATTTTCACATTGTAAGGTTTTAGTTAAACTAACCAAGTTTTATTTTAATTTAAATCTGTCTATCTCCTCTCTGTTTCAACTTCCCGTCAGAAGAAGCGCACGTTTTCAGCTTATGCTAATTTTTGAAGCACAGCCAAGTACTATTTAAGCCAGAGGTAGAAACCTCTTAGCGTGAGAGAGCTTCAGTCTCAGATCACGGACACTCTGCTCGACGTTCGTCTGACCAGCTAGCAGTTAAAATTTATAAGCCATAGTGCTTGCTACGTAATTGCATATTGAAGCAATTTGAAGTGCGCTAGTATTAGTATATCTTGCTACACACCATTTAGTGAGAGGCCAACTTCCGCGAATTGCTCTGCGAAGCAAAGTTTGATTTAAGTTCTATTTTAGGTTTAGCTTTAAATTTATTTGATTGTTAAGTTCAACCCAAGTGCGGTCTTTTACTTTCTGTATCTCTCCCGAGTTGGGAAGTTTGTAAATAATAGTGATTTAATAAAAGAGGATTTTAAATCCCTTCACGTGCAGTTATTATCCAGCACAGCAGTTACATCAGAACAAAGCTTACGTTTTATCAGCTCACTGTTCCAGTTCAGGACTTGAGAAGAAGAACCCTATTACAGACATTATTATGTTTCCAAAAATGATGCACAGAACACTTAAGTCCTGACAACATATATACACAAAGAGTAATGAAACATAAAGAGCTCTGTGAATTTGTGAAAACAGATTACAAAAAAGTATTACCTCATAGCAGCACAAGGTTCTTTAGTTTGTTACCTGCAATAGATAGAATTCTTTCCATTTTTTATGGCCTTTTTGATCATATACTTCCTGTCTTGTGACAAATGCCCAAAATTATCATTTATTTTTTTAAAAAATCTAGAAAGTGAATTGTTTTCGAAATTTTTATATGGTACTCTACAGTTATTCTGAAATTGGAAACAAATTATATCACAGCAACAGAAGCCTTTTTAGACATATACTGAATTAGTTCAACAACTTCAGGAGAGAAAATCCCACAAATTTATACCATCTTCTGCCAAAGAATCGCTATGCATTCTAAAAATGTAGACAATTTTTATAATTCTAATATTCAATACTTAAAGTTGTGGAGACCCAGTTCTGATAAAGCTAGTAAGTTTCAATGGATAAATTTACAAACTAAATTTGCCTGGTACGATTTTGAACAAAGTGCACAAACTGTTAATGAAATTTTAAGATTCCATAAATATTGTGATTAATTTGATGAACGTACATTGTTGAACCTTATAATTGAAAACCAAAGGATAAGCTGTGGACCAGGTTTTGAAAAATTACCAAATACTATTGAAGGGAAGACAAAAAGCAATTTTTAAGGTGCTTAAAAAGACTGATATTTCATGTTGCAATATTTTTAAAATGGTTGAGTTTGCAATGTTTATGCCTGGAACATCTGCTTCAGTTGAGAGAGTTTTTTTCAATTATGGGAAACATTTGGCCTGCAGAAAGGAATAGATTTTCATTAACTACTGTTAAACATCTGCTAAATGTTAAAATTAATTCAGAACTTTCTTGTTGTGAATTTTATGATGTAATTAAAACAAACAATTTTTTGAAAGTCGTGTCTAATGAAAACAATCTACTGCATCCAGTTTGTCTACAAAGGCGGGTAAAAACTTGTTATTAAAAAAAAAAAAAAAAAAAAAAAAAAAAA
>KK118731.1:12463-23749 GCA_000611955.2 Stegodyphus mimosarum | reverse complement strand
AAAAAAAAAAAAAAAAAAAAAAAAAAAAAACCACTCCTCACTTGGATTGTCATTGGTCCTTTACAATGCTCTCCTTTGCAAATATTATACACGAGCAATTTTCATCATACATATATCATTCTAACACTATTTAGATTTTATCAACTATATTTGATCAACTTGTGCAAGAAAAAAGTGGGTGCTGCTACTCAAAAATTTCAAAATTTTTTCCACTGTAACTGTAAATGTGAGAGCTCTATTATTTCAAATCATCACAAGCTTGAGTGCATACCTTCAAATAACAATATCGGAAATTTCATTTCAAACAGTTGAGTAGATAGGCTGCTAGTTCACATATTGGAGAAGTTTTTTTATAACAATCCTGTATATACAGATAACAGGGTCGTATATAACCACTGCATCATTTAGTACATTGCTATTATAAGGAGTTAAAAAATTTTAATTCCTGATATGAATGCTTTTAATTATTTTATATGTTTCTGATGAGAGAAATGGTTTCTTAATTTTAACCATGATTTAAAATGTATATATTTTTATATAAATATTTTTTTGAATCAATGTAATACTGAAATACCAAAAAGGAAATCGCATCTGTTCCAAAAAGTTTTATCTCCCCTCCAAGTCACAGATTACTTCAACACTTAGGTTACAAAATTCTACTGAAAAATGAAAATACAATTCATTCTCCTTAATCTGAAAAGCAAATTTTGCTGATATTTGATACTTTAAACACTCAGACATTTCTGTAGGATCTTTTATAAAAACATTAAAATCAAGGAAACTTGTTTAAAATTATTTAAAATGAGGTCCAACTTTCTGTAAATTGAATCTGATATTACTAGTAAAATTATATTAATTGATTCTATACATAAGATCCTATAAATGTGACCTTTAGAAACTCTGTACAAAAATTCTGTAGAATCTCTACATAGATTTCCATAGAATGCTGACACATATCTGTATAGCATTTCGATACATATCTCTACAGAAGCTATATCTAAAATTTTAAAAGTGTTCTATAGATGATCTCTAATGTTGTTGTGACTGCCGATTTGGCCGTTAGGCAGTGCTGAAGTAAATATTTGATTTTGCATATTTTGAGGCAACCCTGTTGCTCTCTGACCTGCAGAACTGTTACAAGAACCAACTGAGTCGGTAATAATGATTCTGAACTCTCGTTCTGAAAGTAATTCTAAAATAGCTAATGTTGTAAATAAACGTGTAAATAGTTTTACTTCGTGTGCTGGTTTATTCACGTACTGAAGTGCTTTTATTGAACCGTGTTTTGAATCCGGTAAGAATTCTGACTAACCTGCTTGGAATTGCAAATGGTGCTTCATTTCTTTGGCTACAACATGACAGGACGATTAAATTGAAAGTTCAGAATATAAAATTTATCAGGTAAGCACATGCTGATTTATACCTTGAAATATTTCGATATATAGTATAAACCTAATGGATAGTCTTGATAAACTAACGCGGAAACACGCAGTTTTGTGTACCGCTACTACAAAAATGTTAACGAAAATTGAAGTTATTTTAACTGAAACGTCGGAAATGACTTATGAACAAAAAATTGTTCAGTTAAGTCTCAAAGAACAATTAATTGAAAAGTATGATGGTCTTAAACAACTGAATTGTGAAATCGAAAGTGGTTTAACCCTTGACAATATTGAATCTGAAATTGAAGTTGTTGAAGATTATAATGAAAAAATTATTGAATGGAAAAATAGAATTACGCGGTATTTAGATAAAAATGTGAACTCTAACCCTCAAATTAATTCTCATGATTCACGTGTTTTAAGTAGTGAAAATAGTGTTTCAAGCCACAATACTGAACCTAAATTTATGAAGCTTCCAAAGCTTACAACCAAAAAATATTATGATGATTCTTGCTTATGGCTTGAGTTTTGGAGCCAATTTTCATATGCTATAGATAGTAATGAACATTTGACACCACTTGATAAATTTTGCTATTTGAAATCACTGCTTGGTGAAAGTGCAGCTAATGCTGTATCAGGGTTTTCGTTAACTAACGAAAATTATAGTTCTGCTATCGCCCTTTTGAAAGAACGGTTTGGTAGACCTGATGTCGTTATTAACACCCATATAAATAAGCTTTTAAATCTCAATCCAGTAAAAAATTCTTCTAACTTAAGAGCTTTGAGGGAATTCTATGACAATTGTGCAATTCAGATTCGTAATTTAAACTCTTTAGGGGTTGCATCTCGAAGTTATGGTCATTTATTATGCCCAATTTTACTTAAGCTGATTCCACCAGATATTGCTTTAGAATTTAATAGAAGGCGTGCCAAAAGTTCGGACTGGGATATCAATGAACTAATTACCTTTATAAAAGAAGAAATAGAATCGTGTGAAGTTATAATGCATTTGAATAGTTCCGTAAGGATATCTCATGATAAACCAGAAAAATATAGACACCAAAATTTTAAACGTAATATTCCTACAGCATCTGCTTTGTCAACTAGTGTTAAGAATAACTGTTTCTTTTGCAGCAGTTCAGAACATAATTTTAATTTCTGTGAATCGCTTTCGATTCCAGAGAAGCGTAAAAAACTAAAGAACGATGGTAGGTGTTTTGTGTGCTTTCGGAAATTCCATATTGCTGCGAAGTGCAAATTTATAAATGAGACCTGCAAAATATGCGGTAGTAAGTTTCATAATGTTTCGATATGCATGAAATCAAATGAAAAGCCCCCTGAAGTTCCTAAAAATGAAATGGATACCATAGTAACTTCCGTTTCTCAATGTAAGATTAAAAACTCAGATTTATTTAATGAAGTTGCATTGCAAACATGTTGCGTGAAAATAACATCTGATTTAAAGTCAAAATTTGCTTTGTGTCTTTTTGACAGTGGCAGTCAACGGACATTTATTACTAAAGAATTAACATCATACTTAAAACCCCCAGTAGTAAGAAAGGAAAAATTGCTAGTATACTCTTTCAGCGCGCTTAAAGCAAAACAAAAAATTTATGACGTGGTCAAGGTTACCTTACAGAATGTGAAAATTCCCGAATGAAACACATGCACTGAGGCGTTGGTGACAGACGCGATGATTTATCCGCCTAGACTAAACACAGATGTCCAAAGCAAATTAAAGATATACGAGTTGTCTAATTGGAATACGTTATGCGGCTTTCGAGTGCAGTTATTGATAGGTGCCGATTATCTCTGGCAAATAAACATTCCTGGAACAGCAGAAAAAATAACAAAATCGCTATTTGTGTGTGAAAGCTTATTTGGATGGTCGCTTTGTGGTTCCATATATAATGATGAAAAGGGAAAAAATAAAGACACATCCGTTTTCAAGTTATCTGTTGAAAATGGCGAACAGGAAGATTTAAAGAAGTTATGGGACCTCGAAGCAATTGGTGTTAGTGACGATGAATTTTCAAAAATAGATAAAGAAATCATTAATAAATTTGAAAACGATTTAAAATTCGTCAATAACAGATATGAAGCGAAATTATTGTGGAAGGACAGTAAAGAAGGGTTAGGGACTAATTTCAAAATAGCGAAGAATCGTTTCTTTGAATTAAATCGTAAGCTCGCGAAAAATGACAATCTTCTCCAACAATACAAAGACATTGTTACTGAACAAAAGGAAAATAACGTAGTTGAAGAATGTTCAGATAATGACGTTGAGAACAGTTATTTCATGCCGCATAGACCTGTTACGAGGGACGACAAATCCACCACTAAAGTGAGAATGGTCTTTGATGCTTCTTCAAAAGAAAATCAGTTTAAATCTTTAAATGATTGTTTATGGCCAGAGCCCAATTTAAACCCAAACATTTTAGATATTATCATCAATTTCCGAAAACATGAAGTTGCATTCTGTGCGAATCTAGAGAAGGCTTTTCTCCAAATTAGCTTAACGGCAGAAGACCGAAATTATTTAAAATTTTTGTGGTTTGATGCAGTTGACTTATTCAAAATTCTAAGATTTATGTGTGTACCATTCGGTGTTACCTGTAGTCCCTTCATTTTAGCTGCTACTATCAAATGCCATATTCAGAAGTATAAGAAAGAGCATTATAAAGTTTATGAAATGTTACATACATCCCTGTATTTTGATGATTTAATTTCCGGTTCAAATTCTGATGAAGAAGCGTACTAGTTATCTTCTACTGCCGCTAAAATTCTTAAAGATGCTGGGATGCATTTACGTAAATTTAACTCTAATTCTATGAAACTAAGGGAAATGTGGAAAGAAAATCTGTTGTGCAGCGAACAGGAAAATTCTGACCTCCATTTAAAAGTTTTAGGAATATTATGGAATAACGATTCTGATACCTTTCAACTGGATGCTCAGCCTCTTATAGATAACCTAGAGAGTATCAAATCTACAAAGCGTTGTGTTTTAAAGACTATGTTAAAGGTATATGATCCCATAGGGTTTATATCTCCATTCACCATACGAATTAAAAGCTTATTGCAAGAAATTTGGAAAAAAGGTTTGGCCTGGGATGATGATTTACCCCTAGATTTGGAAAATGAATGGAAGGGTTGGTGCTCTGAAACGGAACATCTTAAGAGATTAGAGATACCTAGGAAGTATTTCCAACAAGTAATGAATTTGGTAAAAGATCGGGAACAAACCCACATTTTCTGTGATACTAGTCCTGAGGCATTTGGTGCAGTAGCCTATTTTAGGTACTTCACCAAAGATAATGAAATTAAAACAAGTTTCATCTGGGCAAAAAGTAGAGTCTCTCCTGTGAAACGAATAACGCTTCCCCGATTAGAATTAATGGGAGCCGTAATTGCCGCAAAGATGTCTAAAACTTTAAAGATAGCACTAGACTTTAAAAATGCGAAAATAAAGTTTTGGACAGATTCAACAATAACCCTTCATTGGATAAAAGGATCTGCTACGAATTGGAAGCCCTTTGTTTCCAACAGAGTCAGAGAAATGCAATCCCTTACGGATCCTGAAAACTGGAACTAATGTAGCGGAAAAGTAAATCCAGCTGTTTAGTGATGAATGTCTTTTAGTACTTTAAATAGCAGCATAAATTTTGGGAATGTTGTATTTTTATGAATGAAGTTTTCCCTATGAACTTTCTCAATGGATACACTCCAGCAACCCTGTAACAACGATTTAAAAAATTTATATAGTTATATTCTAAAAATAGTTAGCAGTTCAATGTATTAGTTATTTGTTATATCGCACTAATTTTTTTCTCCTATTCATCATTAGTGTCACTAACAATATTAAGTACATAAATTACTAATTCACAGCAGATGGCTGCTGCATATATGCAGTAGATTGTCAATATAGTTAAGTGAAATTTATTTTCTCATCTTTAAAAGATTTATGGACAAAAAACACCTAATATAGTGTTGACCAATAACAGGTTATTCACACTTCCAAACAACACTAGAAAGAACTAGACAACACTAGAACATTTCCTTTGAATGAATTTCACAAACATAAATGTTTTAAGTTCTGGACTTTATTACATAAACAGACCTCAGTGCATAAAATGCAAGTGCTTATGCAAAAAATAAATAATAGTATCCCACAGCAAAGATGAGTACACAAAGGATCATGCTCTGCAAAAGAACAAGAAAACTTACATATTCCTCGTGGAAAAAATCTTTTGACAAACTAAATATAGCAAAATTATAAATTAAAGATGTTAGTAAATTATAAAAAAATATCAATTGAAAGTCATTTAAATGGAAAAAAATCTACCTCGAATTATTCTAATTTATTTATTAACTCAATTAATGTTAACTGAATATGACATCAAAAAATCACAAATTTTATTTGGTTAATTTTTGTTGCATGGGAATCAACCTTTTTTTACTTTATTTTTTATATGTATAATTTTCTACATATAAGGGATGAAGAAATATATAAAAAGTTATCTGTAATTTTTACAAAACTGATTTCTTTAAATTAAAAAATTTCCAAACTTAAGTTTTTGAGCCATTTAAACCATTTTTTTTAATTAGAAGTATATGTGTATGTATTATTTTTTATATGTATAATTTTCTACATATAAGGGATGAAGAAATATATAAAAAGTTATCTGTAATTTTTACAAAACTGATTTCTTTAAATTAAAAAATTTCCAAACTTAAGTCTTTGAGCCATTTAAACCATTTTTTAATTAGAAGTATATGTGTATGTATATATATAATAATAAAAACAAAAATGTCTGATGTAAATGACGAGCAGGAATTTTAACGTCGTAGAAGTGTTGATCTACAGCGAATAAGAAATTTGGAGGCGAAGGCAGATTAAATCTTCATTTTTTATTTCCGCTTGTTGTGGCCACAATCAACTTGGCACATGAAATGTGCCTATTCCAAAATAACTCACATTTTAGATTAATTTTCAGTAAGAAAGAAGAAAGTAGCAGACAGCAGTCCAACTAGACCTAAGCGTAAAGAGCAAGTGCGTTACGTTCAGGGTGAAATCGCAATTCAGACTGAGTTAGTTTTGGTTTACAATGCATTTTGATTGGACAGTTAATACTTCTGTAAAATTATTATTGGTTACTTGACTTTTAGTTCCATTTACATCATCAGAATTATGTAAGAGTCATATGGCATGGATCAATCTAGAAATGATGCAGTGCGTAGAGAGGTTATTATTTTTAGAATTGAGAAGAGAAATTTACGTTGTTAATTTAATCTTAGACATATTTTTTATTTTTCTTACATATATATATATATGACCAGGGCCGTTCCTAGCACGAGTGCAGTGCGAAAAAGTACACGAGCAGCTGGATTCTCGTGATAACACTGCTAAATAGTTTAAATTCATTAAATTCATTGTAAGTACTTGTCATATGTAGGTACATTTTACACAATTTGTCATATGTAAGTATGAAATAAAAATTTTATAAATAATAGAGTACTTTATTTATTAAATTTGGGGGTGGCAATTTTAGGAAAGTACTCGGGCAGCCAATGACCTAGGAACAACCCTGTATATAACTAAAGGTTTGAAAAAATAAAAGTTGGGCAAATAATACTGGGAATATGGTGTATAATTATTTTTATGTCTTCAAAAAATTTTATACAATTTTTGAATGATACAGAAATAATTATACACCATGTCTGCAGTATGACATAGAAATAAGTATACAGCATGTCCACAGTATTTCTGTACCAGTGTAAAATTTAGTAGCTTGACTTTATATATATATGCATACATACTCTTTTGCAAAAAAATCGAAGCACCAAGGACTTTGCATCATGACAAAATTTGGTATGCAAAAACATCTTAATCGAACATACAAATGATCAAAGTTTCAAGGCAAATGAACAGGAATTGTGATCATAGTGTGCAATTTGCAAAGTATAAAAGCAGCACCAGAGGGGGAAAATTTATCTTTTTTTGTTGCTGCTACTGTAATTCCATAAAGAAGCAACTAAAGATGCCATTACGACGATATTGAAGACCTTACAGACAACAAAATGACTTCGAACGTGATTGCATTGTAGGGTTGCGTGAAGCTAGATGGTCATACCGAGCAATAGGCCACCATCTGCAACACACAGACACTGCTGTGCAAAGATGTTGGCAGCAATGGTTGCTACACGGAAATTGCCGACAAAATGAAGGCTCTGGAGGGCTAAAGAGCACAAATGCAAGGCAAGTTAGAATGATTGTTCGCCAGGCCCGAACCACCCCAACGATATCATTGTCGACTATTCAACGTATTACAGCCACGTCTATACCTCCCGTGGTACTGTCTACCATCTCACGGCACTTGTCTGAGGCGGGGTTACACTCAGAAGCCTTTAAGACATTTGCCTTTGACCCCATAACATCGGCGGAGTCGTCTGGAGTAGCGCGGCAGCCGATCATCATAGCTGCCATCAGACTGGCATCGTATAGTGTTCAGCAATGAATCTCGCTTAACTCTTGAAGCAGATGAACACCGTGTTCGTGTCTGGAGAGGACGGGGCCTAGGGTCCCAACCGGCCTTTACGGTGTGGAGCACTATTTCTTACGACAGCAGGCCATCTTTAGTCATCCTCCGTACATCTTCATCAGCTCAGCGATATGTTGATACCATCCTGCAGCCGGTTTCATAACCCTTCATGGCACGTTATCCTGGGGCCATTTTCCAACAAGTTAATGCCAGGCCACATATCGCTCGCATACCTCTGGACTGTCTCTGTGTGGTTGATACTCTTCCTTGGCCAGCAAGGTCACCAGACCTTTCACCAATCGAACATTTCTGGGACATGGTAGGCCGCCAGATTCGGGCATAACAAACTATCGCAGATCTGGAGCGACGACTGATGAATGTCTGGAAGAATGTGTCGCAAGATAACATTAGGAACCTCTACCGCTTCTTGACGAATTCAAGCACGCATTGCCGCCCAGAGGCGGTTCGACCAACTACTAATTTGAACAATGGGTGATTGTCAGCCGTGAACAAGTACTATGACCTTGATTTTTTAATCATTTTATTATTTGTGTATGAGCTATACACATATTTGATTTTATCAAAAACAACCACTTCTTTCATGGTGCTTTGATTTTTTTTTTTTTTTTTTTTTTTTTAAAAAAGGGTTTTTTTTTTTTTTTTTTTTTTTTTTTTTTTTGCAAAAGAGTGTATATATATATATAATTTATTTGGAAGTAGATTATTGAATATATTATCACCTTGGGAAATAAAGTAGTTAAGTTATAATTCTACTGTAATAAATTTGCTTATTAACATATTTAAAATTGAATAATTAAAAGTGAAAGTGCAACCAACAAACTAAGTAATTATCGTTATTGAAGGGAAATTAGTTGACTTTTCAAGGGGAACAAACTAATTTCCGATCAATTAACAATAATTAATAGATGCGAAAGTGTTTCTTTCTCAAGTAAGAATCAAGACTAAAAAATGAACTATACAAACATAAAAACTCTGCTCAGTATGACTGCATTTAAATTATCCAAACTGCTAATCAAGAATCAGTACAGATAAATTAATTGGCTCTTCTGTCTTACTTGTAATACAATCTGCTAATTGGAATTTAAAATTAAATTAGTGTAAGTTGAAAATAATTATTATAGTTAGTTAAATTGAGTTAAATATCCTTATTTGGGAAAATTGCTCCCTGACACTTTTGCCTTTGATCATATTAAAACAAAGCAAAAAATTTTGTTAAAACAATTAAAACACTAAAGAACTAATATACAAAAATATATTCTCAAGACTAAAATGAAACATTAAGAATGCAAGAAATAAAGAAAATTTACATGATATGCACTAAAGGCCAGAAATGAACTTAATTAATTTAAGTGTTTGCCAGCCGTGAATTGTAGACAAAATGTCCGTTACTTTCTTCATACTCAAATTCTTAATTAACAATTTGAATAATTGAAACTCAATCTTACTGTGCAGCTTTTTTAGTCTTGATTCTTACTTGAGAAAAAGACAAAACACTTTCACATCTATTAAATATTGTTAACTGATCGGAAATTAGTTCATTCTCCTTGAAAAGTCAACTACTTTCCAGCCAATAATGATAATTACTTAGTTTGTTGGCTGCACTTTCACTTTTTAATTATTCAATTTTAAATATGCTAAAGAGTAAATTTATTACAATAGTATATTCAACGATCTACTAGTAAATAAATTATTATTTTATTACTTAGCATCTTTAGCACAAATACAGGGCATCTCACTAGGAAGAGGCCCCAGGAAAAGTGTGATAAAAATCTTACAATAAAAGGAACTGTAACCAAATTTTTACATGACAATACCTTTATGTTTGACAAATGAAAGTGCATTAGAAGAGGTGCTGGAAGTGATCTTCCTATAAATGTACACATAGTTAAACATGGTGCTGCCAGAGTATTCTCCTCTTCACCCTTCTTTTCACTTAGTGAAAGAAGTTCGAAGATTCTCTAGTCCATTGTTGGACTCCTTATCTATCTCCTCCTTCTCTTAATCTTTAACTGTTCTGTCTCCTGTACTTAGCTATTGCTCCCTCTTAACCATCTCAGTCTTTCTTAATTATGTTGTGGAGGTAATTGCATTTAATTGCAAAGGTACTCCAGAAGTCAATGCCTTGGGCCAGAGTATTGGGCATCACTTCTGGGATTTCACGACAGACGTTCTGATGCAAATCATCGACGTGCACGGTTTGTGCTTGTATGCATTACCTTAAGACCACCCAATAAAAAAAAATTCAAGGGAGATCAAGTCTGGAAAAGTGAGAAATCATTCCATCACGTTCATATTCACTACAGATGTGTGGCATGTTGACCCCTCTTGCTGGTAAGCCAAGTGTCAGCTCCTTATCATCCAGCTGGTTCACAAATTCATGAAAAGTGCCTGGTACACTTCACTGGTGACAATAATGTAAAAAAATTGGCCCGATAATGCGCCACTGTGCTAATGCACAAAATACACCCATCTCATGCGAATTAAAGGGTTCCTCAACTGGTGTATGATGGTTACCACTACCCATAAACATGTGTTTCGTTAATTCACTTATCCTGACAAGTGGAACCACGCTTCATCACTCTACCCCGTGTAATCTGGGAGCAACATACATGAAAATGCAACAACGTGTTGAACTGTGTATACAGATGGAAGGAGGTCACTTCCAGCAGCTCTTCTAATGCACTTTCATTTCTCAACCATAAAAGCTTGGTATGTAAAAATTTGGTTTCATTTCTTTCTGTTACAAGAATCACACTTTTCTCAAGGCCTTTTTTGAGTAGGACACCCTGTATTATGCAATTCATTACTAATAATTAGCTTGTTTACTTATATGTGTGTATGTGTGATATTTTCAGTCGATGGACATTGGAATTGATAAAGCTTAGTAATCAGAGTCTGGATTTTGTCGTTGGCGAAATGGAAGACAGTAGAACTGAAGACAGAATTTCACATCTTTATTCGACTAAAATAATAGCTCATTTTCTTAGAAGAAGATCACATATTCAATAATTATTTAAATAGTAACACTATTAAATTTAGAACGTCGACGTCATAAATATTTTTAACAAAGAGAAGATGAAGAGACAGAACAAAGCATTCATATAGCAGGAAACAGTAGAAAGCAATCTGACGAAAAATAACACGTAGAGCTATTTATAGTAGCAGTTACATAACAGGCCAGAGAGTTCTCGAAAATACTTCTCTAGGGGAAAGATCCTGAAATTCCGGAAAGTTAATTAAGAGGTTGCCTGTTTGCATAGAGCAAAGGCATCATATATATATATATATATATCACTGCTGATATTTGAGAACTGCTGCCTTACTCTCCAACAACACTTACGAAA
>KK118731.1:0-10685 GCA_000611955.2 Stegodyphus mimosarum | reverse complement strand
TTTTTCACAACTTGAGGTTTAAGTAATTCTTCAGATGTAGGAAGAACCGTTCTTGTTCTTCTACTCATAAGTCGTTGAGCTGGTGATCCTAGCATCTCATTAGTTGGAGTGTTCCTATGAGCTAACAATGCTAAATAAGGATCAGCATGATCTGCTTGAGCTTTCTTTAACAATTTCTTCGCCGTTTGTACTGAACGCTCTGCTAATCCGTTCGACTGTGGATGGTATGGACTGCTTGTTATATGTTTAAATTGGTATTTCTTTGCAAATTCTGCAAATTCTTTACTTGCAAACTGAGGTCCATTATCAGATATCACTATCAATGGTATACCGTATCTTGCAAAATGAGATTTCATGTAACTGATCACTGTCTGACTTCGAGTATCCGGTAGTTTAGAGATTTCAAAAAAGTTGGAATAGTAATCTACAATTAATAAATATACATCTTTGTTAATCTCAAATAAATCTGTCGCAACTTTATACCAAGGTAAATTGGGAATTTCATGTGGTATCATAGGCTCTCTTATGTTTTTGTTCTGGTATTCATTACATATAAAACATTTTGAAATTGTATCTTCTATCTGCTTGTTCATAAGTGGCCAAAACAAAACATCTCTAGCTCTTTTCTTACATTTTTCTATACCAAAATGACCCTCATGAATTAAATTTAACATTTCCTTTTGCATAGATAAAGGAATAATTACCCTTCCTCCTTTGAAAAATAAGTCATTTTCCATTGTCAACTCATCTCTGTAGTCCCAAAATACTTTGACTTGAGGTTCTACCTGATGTTTCCTTTCTGGACAGCCTCGCAGAATATATTTCTTTAAGCACTGTAGTGTAGCAGCACATTCACTTTCTTTCTTCAATTCATAAATTTTTTTTCATCAGATGCTAGAATCAGTGTACAAATTTCTGTATCTTCATCATTATCTTCTTCTGTTGTATTCCAATATGCTCTACTCAAAGAGTCTGCTATTAATAAGTCTTTCCCCTTTTCGTACCGTAAATCTAGATCATATTTTTGTAAATTTAACAGCATTCTTTGCAATCGCTGTGGTGCTTTAAAAAGAGGTTTCTTAGTTATGCTTTCTAATGGTTGATGATCAGTTTCAACTGTAATACGTTTGTCATATATATACAGATGAAATTTAGAACATCCAAAAGTAATAGCTAAAAGCTCTTTTTGTTAGAACTTTGGAAGCATAAGCAATTGGTTGGTTTTCTTGTAGTAAAACAGCACCTAATCCTTCAGAACTTGCATCTACTGAAAGAGTTACATCCTTATTAACATTATAGAATTTTAATACGGGAGCTTTTGAAATCAATTCTTTAAGTATTTCGAAAGCTTTTTGATGCTTTTCAGTCCAGTGCCAGAGAACATTTTTCTCAAGTAACTGTCTTAATGGTGCAGTAATAGTAGTTAAGTTAGGAATAAATTTGGCTAAATAATTAATCATTCCCAAAAATCTTTGTAGCGAAGGCACATCTGTAGGTACTGGCATTTTAACAATTGCTTCCACTTTAGAAAAATCAGGTTTTAGTCCATTTTCACTTAACTCGTGCCCTATATAATTCACACGATTAACTTTTATTTTACATTTAGCCTTATTGAACTTCAAATTATTTTTTCGTGCTCTCTGGAGTACTTTTTTAAGTCGTAACTCATGTTCCTTTTCATTAGATCCCCATATTAAGATATCATCTATAATACATTCAACGCCTTCTAGACCTTCTATTATTTGGCTTAATTTTCTTTGGCAAATTTCTGGAGCTGAACATATGCCAAAAGGTAATCTTTTGAATTTGTATCTGCCAAAAGGTGTATTGAATGTACACAAATTACTACTTTCTTCGTCAAGCTGGATTTGCCAAAAAGCACTATTAGCATCTAAAACAGAAAATAGTTTTGCGTTAGGCATTCTAGTGACAACTTCGTCAATGGTTAACATCGGATAATGTTCTCGTTTTATAGCTTTATTTAAATCTCTAGGATCTAAACATATTCTTATTTTGTTCGGTTTGACAACTGTGACCATTGAATTTACCCATTCAGTTGGTTCTCTTACTTTCTCAATAACATTTAAATTTTCCATTCTTTGTAATTCTTTCTTAACTTTATCACGTATAGCTATGGGTATTTTCCTTGGAGGATGAATGACTGGTGTTACATCTTGTTTTAACTGGATTTTATATTCTCCATTCAAACAACCTAAGCCTTCAAATACATCTTTGTATTCCTCCAGTAAGTCTTCAGTGTAAACAGACATTACTTTCTGAATCAAACCTAGTTGCAAACATGATTTTAATCCTAATATAGAAGGTACTTCTTTGTCAATAACTTCGAATTCCACAACAAAATTATTTTTTCCATATTGACAGTTAAGTACTACTTTTCCTAAAGTATCCATTTTATTCCCAGAGAATGTAACTAATCTTTTAATTTCAGACTTCTGTATCGGAACATTTAGCAATTTCACTTTGCTTTTAGAAATAACATTGCACATTGCTCCAGTATCTAACTGCAAATTTAGTTTACTTTTAATTACATTAACGTCAACAGTCCATTTCTCTTCCTTGTTATCTGAATTAAGGTTTAATGTGCCAAAATAAAATTCTAACTCTTCCTCAGAGTCGTGATTTATTAATTTAATTCGTCTATCTTTTTTGTTTACATTTTTTTTTGTTACTGCTTCATTTTTTATTATATAGCTTTTACACTGATTCGCGAAATGATTTGACTTTTTACATTTATGACAGACTTTTCCATATGCTGGACACATTCGATAGTCATGAGATGTTCCACATTTAGAACAAACTTTTGTCTTTTGTTTATCGGTATTTACCTCTTTGTAGGTATTCTTATTTTGTTTACTTAGTTTCTTTTTCACTAAGTTTACAGCAGTTTCCTCATCTTTTATGATTTTCATTTGATGTGCACTTATTTCAGCAGATCTGCATATATCAAGAGCTTTTTCTAATGTTAATTCTGTTTCATGTAACAATCTTGCTCTCAATACATCATCTTTAATACCACAAACAATTTTATCCTTTATTAAACTATCCGTTAATTGCGCAAACTCGCATGTTCTAACTTTATTTCGAAGGTCAGTTACATATGGTTTCTGACGCGGTTTGATTTCTAGTAAAGAATAAATGTCTTTCATATGTAATATTTTTCTTAGGAATACAATATTCCGTAAATTTTGTTTTAACTCAACTTAATTTAATTTCTTTACCCTCTTCTATAGGAAATGTATAATATATTTCAAGACCACGAATTCCTATTACATGAAGAAAAGTATTAACTCTTACCTTTTCTTCTTTACTATGTAATCCACTAGCTACTTCATATATTTCAAATGATTGCAGCCATCTCTGCCAATTCGAAGCTAGACTTCCATCAAATTTCATCGGCTCTGGTGGTTTTAAACTTTCCGTTTTGAAAGCAAAACACTTCTGACACCATATAATTATGAGGGTGCACTTTTAGCTTTTAGAAATAATTTATTTACAATCTTGGAATGTATAATCACAGAGCACTGCAATACCAGCATAGTTCTATTTTTTTTTTATCTCTGTCTCCAAAGTGTTGCCAATTACAAGTTATTAAATATTACAGTATATAAATCAAAATAAATAATTTTTTGTTTTTTAATAGTGATATATAATATTTTTTTAATTAAAGAATAAATCAAAAGATAGTCTTCATTTTTAAACTAAATAATAAATTTGTAATCCTTCTAAATTATTTTGATGAAGTAGCCTTTTACTTCTCTGAAAGATGGATATTTTTAGAGCATCTTTTTCTTTTTTGATCTTCTTATTAAAGTCTGCAATTTTCAGCAAAATTTATTTTCATGAAAACTGAATCAAAATTAAAAATTTATTTTGATGATTAACATACCATTCAATGTGTCAACATTAAGCTGTATCTTATCACTAGTTCAAAAGCTGTTCATAATGCTAAATACTTGGTCAGCTGCAGCATTAGTGCCAGGAAGACAAAAGAAAAACTCTGGCAATTTTGAAACATTTAACAAAGGAATCTGGTTCTAATTAAAATATGCAGTTATTTCCATCCACCTCTAAATTGGGCACATCTTACTTTTTGACCATTCCAACATTTTTTCTTCCATGATATATTGTTTAAGATAAATATATTCTTCACATATATTAATTTCCAATAATTTATGATTTGATACCATTTTATTAATTAACAAAAAGGCTGTTTCAACTTGACTTCAAGAAGGGGTTTTAGTTAATATGATCCAACTGTATGTTTCCATCTCCTGAAATACTTTCTTGTCCATTTCTTCAAACAAGTAAGAGCTGTCTGATAAAATGAAACAATAGCTTTTCGAAATTATATAACTTCATTTTGAGACATGTCTCCATTCTCTTCGAGTTTTTTTAACATTTATTAGAATAAAGTTATCCTCTATCTTGTTCAATACCGGAGCTTTCAGATCATCCAATTACATTAAATCCAGCAATTACATTAAACACAAACACAATTTTATTTTCAATTGTTATAATAACTTTATAAAATATTCAAGCCTGAGTGTTAGTAAAATGTAGCCAAGCTTCTGCCTCTGGATTTTCAAAGAATTTTAAAATAAGCATGTGACACTTTTCTTGAGATTGAAAATAAGCCTTCAGTGGCAAAAATATTTGGAATATCCTTTCAATAGTGAGAACTAATACTAACCATCTAGTTTGTGAATACACTAGTATCATTTAAAAATCAGTTTCTAGGAAGTTTCAGAAATTATTCAATGTTTCTACTCTAACAATATAAGATTTAAAGTATAACTATATTTTAGAAATAATCATTTCTGTATCAAGTAGCAAAATATCAGCTGATTTTCTTTAGTGTTACAGAAAATATGCACTGCACATCTGACTCCAATTAAACTATGGTTAAGGCTTCGTTTCAGTTTAATGACAACATTTTCTCCACGTCTATCAGCTCCTCCAAAGTTAGAATTCATATTATCAGCCCAAAGACCTATAACTTTTTCTTTCTAATTTTTTCTTCAAGACAAGATTAATAGTTAAAGAGTTGCTGACAATATGGGATATTTCACCATGTAAGGATTTAAATTCTAAAATTTTCACTCTATAATTCCAATCTATAAATCTAAAACATTGTAAAAGGTTTTATTTCCTTATGACTGGACACATCAGTTAAGACTGAAATAAATGAACATTTTCCCAAATCACTGTGCAGCTCTTAAAGCATAAGGCAAGAAAACATCTAGTATTATTGCTTTGGCCTTGGTTTGCGCACATATAAATTTAGGCTCAAATGCCACTTGAAGCAGCTTAGACATACAATCCACAGACCTAAAGCTATGGTTGTGGCAAATAATATGGTATGCAAAAGTACCTTCTGCAGCTAATTCGTCTTCCTTATAATAATTTTCTCTTGTTTGAAGAAATTCTTTAATGACAAACTAGACGCAGAAGCAGAATTTGACATTTTACGTTTGTTACTACTTACATGAAGTTTAGTATGTGTATGTCCACCATGGCTTATGAAAACTTTGAAGAACATATATTGCACCTTACATTGGAATCGCTTACAGTTTCTTCAGTAAACGAGTATTCCTTCTGTACATCTTCGTTAAATGTATACTTTTCTTTTTTTGAACGCACTGCTAAAAAAATCAATCTTGCACTGAAACATACCCTTAGCATGTATGTAATGCACCGCTGATAAATAAAAAATATATGTCGTTGCCAAACGGGGAATGTCATTACATGTCATCGTTTCGGCAAAATTAAAAAAAATATTTTTAATCCTTAAGCAAAATCAAAATGACGACGGAGTAAAAATTGGTGAAAATGCGCTTTAGCCCACTGCTTGGCGATGTTTTGAAAATCGGCAATTCGGCGCGCTCCGCGAAAACCTATTGTAAACAAAACATAGAATTCTAAAGCATAAATTAGTATGGAAACTGTTGCCACAAAAAGATAATAAAATAATATGCAAAACGAACATTATGATCATTAAAATATTTGTCAGTTAGGTTTAAATTAATTATTTACATTTTATGTTGTAATACTTACACATTTTATGCCGTTACATAACCTTCCCCACACGCTCCGTGAAAACGTAACCAAAATGGCATCCCAGAAAGAAGGAATTTTTTTTAAAAGGGCATTAAAATTACAAACAATACCATGTACACACCGTTCCGTTTTAACTTAAAAAAGAAAAAAATCTGCGAATTGCACAATGTAGGTAACGTACACAAATGAACAAAATAAGCTAAAATAACAAAAATAAATTACAAGAAAATGCCATGTGCACAGCATTCCTTTTAAACTTAAAAAAAACTTCAGCGAATTGCACAATGTAGGCAACGTACACATGTTATACGGAGTTACCCATGTTGGCGCGCTTATTGCTCATTCAAAAACAATTGCCGCCAAGCAGTGGGCTAAAGCGCATTCCAACCTAAAAATTTTAAGAATGGCAAAATAAAGATGATTTTAGATGCATACAATGAAATTTCAGCAAATGACAAAATAATTATTTTTAGATGCCGCGTAATAATGTGAAAGAGGATGATACATACTTAGGTCTGTATGCCCCATTGACAATTAAAAAATATATGTACATATTATAAATTCAAATCATAATCAAATTAATATATTAATTAACACTTGCAGTGCTGTCTGCAAGTGAAAGCTTGAACTGAACGGTGAGCTGCAAGCAAAAATTCTCTGAATGTTGGGTGGTTGTGGAGAAAAATGAGAAATGGAACTCCCCCCACTACAAGGTAAATGCTAGATGGGGAATCCCCTGCTCATACAGCCGATAAAGAAGACGCATCTCTTAACTGACACTCATACTCTCAGTTTGCAAATTACACTATTTAAATAAATATATGCATTTTAGCTTTTATGGTCTCGCACTACATACTGTTTTTAGGGAAAATTTGGGAAAAACGTTGTAAATTCGAGAGCCAAAAACAAGTTGTAAAATATCAGAACAAGGACTGAAAATTCCAGGCAAATTCGGGACGTATAATCACCTTATTTAAAATATCTATCATATATTTTAAATGTTTATTGCACACAATGACAAAAATTAAAATAAGAACAGAAATAAACTATTGTTGTTTGAAATTACCTGAAGTAACACATATTCAGCTATCAAACCAAATGGGCCACTTAATTTTTCATCCCAAAAGAGAGCCTATAAAAATACAAAAAGGATTTTCAGAAAAATAAGTGGTGAAGCAATAACAGTTTCTCACTAAGGTTATTATAAAGCCAAGGTATAAATCTTTAACATGCCATTCTTGTCTTCTTTTAAATTTAAAAGTCAGACCTACAATATATATACAAAATATGAATCTTCTAGGCATAAGATGATAATAATACAGCCTAAGCCTAAATTACCAATTTTAGTCCACTTTTTCCCACTATTATGTTTTTTTATATGGCAATAAAATTGGTTGTTGTTTTAGTCCCGGGGTTTTCAACCAGGGAGAACATTTCAGTTTCGGGGAGGGGGGGCATGCATTTTATTTTATTGTTATGTAGTTAGTTTTAGTTTATGGATAAAAAATACTCTTAATTCAAGTTTCAGTATTTATTTACATTTCCTATACTTTTTCTTCTTTAATTTATGAAACACATTAGAGCCAATCTAAATTTCAATAAAATTTTAATAATGCAAATTTAATAATGCATTTTTTTAGTTTGGGAAAAGTTATCATCTAGTAGTAGTGACAAGGATGCATGGGTAAAAATGTTAAGAACCACCATTTTAATCACTTCTTTTTTCTGCCATTTTATTACACATTCAAATTTAAAAATAGTGTTTTAGTGGCACCAAGTACAAAATAAGTATTTAACTAAAAGCATTAGATCACATACTACATCATTCCCAATTATTTATTACATATATTTATATTATTACACACATATTTAACATTTTAATTATGGATTTATCTCGAAAATCTATCAATAAACATATTTACAAGCAGTATTTTGTTTCTTTTATTCCAGCAGAAATTCTGTGGCAATCAATCACTTTAGTAATACATTGAAAGCATTGAATAGTTTCTATTATCAAGTAGCAACAAAATACTGCATTTCTGAAAAAAAAAAAAAAAAAATTACCACAGTTTCAGTACTTTCTGATTATCTGCATCCCTACCCAAGTTGCAAAAATGTATTCATAAATTCAAGCAGCGTGTCACAATGCAGTTCATAGGATCCTGTTTAGTTGTACTAACAGTTCTTTTAATTTTTTAACCTTTTCTGAATTATTTTATTCCTTCTTGCATTTCCTCTGCAAGATGCAAACTAAGTATTTAAACGGTTGAAATGAAAAGACAGACAGGAGAAGGCCTACACGCAGACAGGCATTGAAAGACAGAAGTTCTTTCGGTCCCGCTCATTCTCCTACGCTGCTTGAATTTTGTCAAATTCTTTTTCTGTTATGTCACTTACATGATCAGTGACAGGGCATCCTGAAGCAGTGACTCTCGGTTCTGGCAACGAAATCTCCATCAGGCTCGATAATTTTTTGACGTGAAATATTACAAAAAATTACGCGAAAATATCCAGCAACTTCTAGATAAGAAAACCGTCTCAGTAAAGAAGAGGAAAGGATAATACTAGCACTTAGGGAGAATGCTGAGGCTATGCAGAACATACTCGCTAGACCCACTGATTTTAATTAGATTAATAATAAAGTCTTAACCATTAATATTCAAGAATGTGCAAGTTCGCAAACTGCAGACGACATGACTTGGGAAGAAATTCCACACACCAAAAGATTATGGAAACATAATAACTCATAAGATAACAACTATCCCCAACTTAATTTCCCAATTCAAACCGCTAAACAACGAATAAAGCTTATTAATGTAGAAGACAAACAACAAAAATCAGCATTAGATTTGCAAATTTTCACAGGACTAACTAAGGATGGTTTTATCGGTTTGGCAGCTGAGGATGATGGTTCGGTAAAACCAACAAAACTACTTCTGTGAAAATTTGCAAATACAGGGTTTGGCAGAACCATCAAAATTAGTCCTGTGAAAATTTGCAAATATAACACTGATTTTTGTTGTTTGACTAAAAATAAATTAATACTTGTTCAACATATTTAAAAAATGAATCTTGAAAACTTTTTTTAAATGGAAACATCAAAAATAAATTGGCAACGTCGCCTAGACAGTACAGTGGTTAGGGAAGTCTACTACGGTGCCAAAGGGTTCGGCTTTAAATCCCAGAGAAGACATGGATGCTTGTAAATGCATAGCCTCGGTGTAGCATGGTAGCACTAAATATGCTGCGAGCCAAAATCCTCTCATGTGGATTTGTGGGAGAGAATAAGAGTGGGAGAACCCCGGGGCGCCATTTCATTGCAGAATAACCTAACTAGTGGGCCACCATTACCTCCTAAGAAGGGACACACAATTACAGCCATGACATCTTCGGGATTCAAATCTGGGCCCTTCAGTATCCCTAACCACTATATTGTCGGTACACATAAGAAACAAACTTTATAAATTTTTAAACAGTAAATATTACTAAATGTTAGTAATATATGGCAGTTTGAACTTCACTATATTTCACAATTCAAATTTTTTTCCTCTTTTGATTTCAAATGATAAGTATTCTAAGATACAAATACAGTTGTCATCTTTGTCATTATTACCTCCCTATTATAAAAATATTACTCCATGTAGCAAATTTATACATTTAATTCTGTATATATATATACAGAATTAAATCATAATATAAGAATAGCATAATTTCTGGAGTAATGTCGCATATCAAAAGAGAACAGAAACACATCAGAGTAAAACATTTAAAGTGCTGAATAGATTGATCGTTTTCTGTAGATTTTAACCAAGTCTCCATCGATTTCGAGGGTGAGCTCTTTTCATCAGGACCAAAGAAATTCTGCCATTCTTTGCTCCTGATGAAGGAGGAAGTACCTGTTCATTCTCGAAACTGATAGGGTCTTCAGATGAATACACCAAACACAAGGTTGTTACTTTGCCTAACTGAATGTGACATCTATAAGAATATAACAGTTGAACTCCATGTAATAATTCCACACGACTTCGTTAAGCACGGTATCAAAATATAAATTTTTTCCCCCTACCGAAACTAACTTTGCATTCTGTGACAATTTAAAATGTTATCTTATTTTATATACATACTTTTGTCCCAGGGCATTTATCAAGACAGTCAAGTAATAAACGACGAGCATCATCTCTTAAAAGGGCAACATTCACGCGACCATTTGAAAGATGAGAACTCATTTTGTTTACACCATACAGTACTTCACACACACACACCACCCAATGATCATAATGTTGCCAAAAAAGAAATTTTAAAATATCACGGATTTTTTTTTTATTTATTTACTGTTTCTCCTCTCTTATTTTGTTCTCAATAATACAATTACCATGAAAATGAAATAAATTTAGCACCTTTATTAAATGGTAGGTGGGAAAATTATAACCAATAAAATGGCTCCACAGATGTTTGTAACTTAAGTCGAATTAGACAACACTTAGCTCGAATAAAATGGCAACAAGGTTTTTGATTGTGTATTAAAAATAAAACACGTTGTTACGACGGGCGGCTAAAACCCGCCGGGAACTGAAGAAATTCAACCAATCAGAATAAACCACCGCCGG
>KK118730.1:89310-165590 GCA_000611955.2 Stegodyphus mimosarum | reverse complement strand
ATAACGCTGGGCGGGAAAACAGGCGTGATTGGGTTGAAAAACCAGCTTTTAGCTCAAACCATTTACCTTTTTTTTTTACTTTCTTGGTTTCTGAAACGAAGCGTGAAGTAGGTCGGTTTACGCTCGTGCGCTTTGAATGCGCATGTCACATTGAATAATACTGGCAGAAATCAGAATATTGAATGAAAATGAATCGAAATACCAAAATTTTCTATTGTAAGACTTTTTTTTAATTATATTGACTCAGCTGAAATCAAAGTGGGACTTTAAATCACAAATTCTTTTCCTATTACTAATTATTTTGTTTTGTTTTCCTATTACTAATTCTTTGTTTGTATTTTTTGTATTTAATCCATTTCTGCAAGTTACTAATTTAAAGACAAATAAAATGCTTATCAATTTATCATGAAGTATTTAGTACCTTTTTGTTAAGGAAGTCGGTGAAAATGCGCTTTAGCCCACTGCTTGGCGATGTTTTGAAAATCGCCAATTCGGCGCGTTTCTGCGAAACGTCTTTGCAATTGCAACTTTCCCGACACGCTCCGCGAAAACCTATTGTAAACAAAACATAGAATTCTAAAACATAAATTAGTATGGAAACTGTTGCCACAAAAAGATAATAAAATAATATGCAAAACGAACATTATGATCATTAAAATATTTGTCAGTTAGGTTTAAATTAATTATTTACATTTTATGTTGTAATACTTACACATTTTATGCCGTTACATAACCTTCCCGACACGCTCCGCGAAAACGTAACCAAAATGGCATCGAAGAAAGAAGGAATTTTTTTTAAAAGGGCATTAAAATTACAAACGATACCATGTACACACCGTTCCGTTTTAACTTAAAAAAAAATCTGCGAATTGCACAATGTAGGCAACGTACACAAATGAACAAAATAAGCTAAAATAAAGAAAATAAATTACAAGAAAATGCCATGTGCACAGCGTTCCTTTTAAACTTAAAAAAAAAACTTCAGCGAATTGCACAATGTAGGTAACGTACACATCGCCGCCAAGCAGTGGGCTAAAGCGCATTCCAACCAGGAAGTCTTTAAGTTTATGATCTTCTTTCGTTTGTTTTCGTGACGTCAGCATCACGTGACTGTGCTTGATATCAATCGAGCAATATGGCCGCTGATTAGCTAGAAATATGCTTTTCATTTGCTTTCACATTCAAAAACAAATACCGTTGCTGTATACAGCGTTGTTTTGAACAGAATGTGATAAGTTATCACAAAAATGCAGTCTATCTACTGGAGTTTACTGGAGCAAGAAATTTTGAGAAAATTCTTTACCTGTTCAAGAAGAAAATCGCCAGTGCTGTCACTATGCTATTGGATACTGTGCTATCACCAGTGCTATGGAAGATTACCAGTGTTGTAGAGGTAATAGTGAATTCTGATGTAAAACTTACACTAGCAACTCGAAGAAAGCAACGATAGTTGCAACTAAGAAACTTGAAATACCATACATTGTTTGCAAAAGTTTGTATTCAGCCAATCGGAACATGACTCTGACATTATGGCCATCAAGAAGTTACATATTTTATACCGTATAGATAATTCCGGAGCGCATATAGTTGAAGTTAAGAGTAGCGTCCGGACGCAGGGGTGGCTTTCACAGACTGTTCGGTATAATCCAGAACCCACAACTAACTAAAGAAACACCCTCCCGAACATCCCACGAGGGCCGCACCCGGAGTTTTTTTGTAGTAAAAGTTAAGTATGCGTATCCATACACGGGCAACATTCTCATTATTGAAAATCTGTGCATTTCACAGTGTTTGGCACATAGCTAATACAGTTTAGAATGAATGCACATGGATCTAATACATGATCTACTAATGACATCTGTACGTAAGGACAGAACAAAGGATGCTTTCCCGCTAAACGGGTTGCAAAAGAGATTTAAAATGAATTCTGAAAAGATTTTTTTCGTGACGCTTGTATGTACGTACGTACGTACGAATGCATATATTTCGCATAACTCAAAAATGAGTAGTTTCAGAACGTTGAAATTTCGTACATAAGATTGCTGTAACGTGCAGCTGTGCACCTCCCGTTTCGGTTGCAATCGGCCGCACCAAAAATATATAAGTATATATACATACCCACTCTGTTACTCGGCTCCGTGAGCTCAGTTTTTCTGTTCTTATATGTTGGTAAATTGTGCATTTTTTTTTTCTTTAAAAATGATTAAATTACGTTGTTCTTATCTTCCGGTTAAAGTTTTCATGTCTTTAGTTGATCTGCATACAGTTATTGTAGAATTATCAACAATTTAAAAGTTATTTAAATGGAACTAAGACTAACGAAGCCTACGTTTGTTTACATATGAAACTCTTAGTAGAACAGTAAATTAAGTCATTTTGTGCACCAACTTCGGTGTCTTTTTGCAGAGTGTGAACAAAAGTAAACTATCAGTTTTGTGCACTTGGAAAAAAGACACTGAAGTTTGTGTAGAAAGTGACTTAACTCACTCTTCCACTAAATGCAAACAAATAACCGCTGAGCGAAACATAAACAACTTTTAAATTGTGGATAATTCTACAACTATTGCATGCAGATTAGCTAAAGCATAAAAAACCTTAACCGGAAGATAACAGCAATTGCGGCCGATGGCAACCAAAAGCGAAGGAGCACAACTACATTTTATACCACAAAGGCAAAACTTCAGCGTTCTGAGTTATGTGAGATACATACATACGCACGTACAGACGTCGCAAAAAAAATCTCTTCTCAATTGATTTTAAATCCATTTTACACCCCATTTTGGGAGAAAGACTCCTTTATACTACCCATACGTACAGATGTCACGATCGTTAAATTGGATTCGAGAGCGGTCAAAATGTATATTTTCGTTGAAATATGATACCCGAAAATTTTCGCGATTACAATACTTCCTTTACTTCAATATAAGAAGGTAAAAAATTATCCCGTGCTCATGACAATGTCTTATTTTTTCAGGAAGGGCGATAAATTTACAAAAACGAGTAAATTTCTCGTTCTCAAAAGTCTTAGAAGTGGTCCTTCACGTCGAATGTTAGTGATTTCCCATAGAAGAGAGCACTTGCAAACTTTTTGGAACAATGCATCCAAGTGCGGGGAATAAAACTGTTGCTTTACAAAACCCTCATATTTGTTCATCTTACCGACCAACCCTCGCATTCGGGCTGAATTTTAAATCCCTGTCACTTTCTGCTTAACAGTTAGACTACTGGCAAGGAATAGTAGTCAGAAACTGTTAGACTACTCTCTTGTTTTCATACTTACATGTATTTGTTGAAATTTCTTTCCATATCTCATACTCTTTGCAGCATTCTCTTTATTCTTACAAGGGGAGCTTTAACCGTCTTAACGCATTTTCATAGGTGTTCTGGAAAAAGAATGGTTTTTCTTTCCAACATTCCTCTGAAACAGTAAATTATTATAGTGTACATTCAGGGTAGACATTTAGAGGGAGTACAAGTAAGCTATTTCTGAGGAATAGAGTGAAATTGTAATTTTAGCCTTAGCCCTAAAATAAGGCCTGGCTCGCTTTTTTATTTTATTATTTAACTATTTGTCATTAATTTAATCATTTATTAATTTTTTATATATTTCTTTACATTTTACTGAATTTTAATTTATTTTAATTTTAAACTATTTTCTTATTTTATTTTATTTTTCCTCCCGCCATTTCCTGTCGGTCTTCCGTAGGTTCCGGCACTTCTGATTTTAGAAACTGAGCTCTTGTAACTTAGCTACGTAAATTTCAAGGCATTCTCTTCTACTTATTAAAATGCTATCAAAATTCTTGTTTCCGTAAAGCTTTGAAAGTATCCGTTTCGTGTAGGCTAACCCTATACTTCAACGTCGCCGAACTTCCAGGATGGGAATAATTTATTTTAATTTTAAACTATTTTTTATTTTATTTTATTTTTCCTCCCGCCATTTCCCGTCAGTGTTCCGTAGGTTCCGGCACTTCTGATTTTAGAAACTGAGCTCTTGTAACTTAGCTACGTAAATTTTCCAAGGCATTCTCTTCTACTTATTAAAATGCTATCAAAATTCTTGTTTCCGTAAAGCTTTGAAAGTATCCGTTTCGTGTAGGCTTACCTTATACTTCAACGTCGCCGAACTTCCAGGATGGGATAACCACATGGGTTGTCTTTTCAGATTTATTTAAAAACTTAACCTTTCTTGATATATTTTAAAAAGTAACATTACAGGATTATTACAGAAGGGGAAGACAACAACTTTCTTAGCGCTCGAACGCGTCTTACTCTCTCAGCATTTTGCAAAAGGTAACGCTTTCTTACTTTTCCAGATGAGTAACGGATACATTGCCAAAGGAGGGGGTTGTCCTTAACGAGTCTTTCTTAATCACTTTCACCGGCTCCACGATAGATATTGGCGTTCGTTCCCAAGAGAACAGCAAATTTTCTAATGAAATATGCACGCATGTTGTTACAGTTACAGAATTGTTACAGTACTCTCGTTTTTAAAATGGTAATTAAATTCTCCTCTCTATAAAGTTTTCAAAGTACCTATTTTTTTTTTTTTTTGGCTAAGTCTGTAATACCGTGGTTAGTATAATATTAAAACACTTAAACCTTTGAAAGTGTCTATTTCCTTTAAACTGTTACAGTGCTGTTGTGTTTAAAATACTATTAAAGCACTTGTTTCTGTAGAGCTTGAAAGTATCTATTATTACCTGTCGTGCTTAAAATGATATTCAAACGCTTGTCTCTGTAAAGCTTGAAAGTGTCTATTATTTCTTTTAAGCTAACCTTGTATTATCGTGAATGCTATTTAAACTCTTGTTTTTGTTTATAATGCTTTGAAAGTATCTAATTCTTTTGAGCTAAGCCTGTACTATCATGGTTAAAATGCTATTAAAACTCTTGCTTCCGTAATGCTTTGAAAGTATCTATTTCTTAAGGCTAAACCTATACTATATCATACTTAAAATGCTATTTAAATGGCTAACCCCTTATTTTCGTAGTTAAAGTAGTTAAAAAGATACATTATTCCTTCGCAGAGAGTTAAAATGTACTGAAATATTGCATCTTTTTTTTCCCCAATTCCAAAGTGTTTCTTTTTTCCTCTCGTAATTGCGGCTACAATAAGAACTCACCATGGAATGAATAAAGTTTAAGAATCGCAATTTCTCTTTCTCTCTGCTGCACTAATTATTTTGAGTAATTAATTACTTTAAATTACTATTTCAATAGATATATATATATTTTTTAATAAATGTTACTAAATTGCTAAAAATATTTGCCAAATATACCTTAGCATTTTATTTCAATTGTATTATTTGCTTCGAATCAAAGACGTATATATTCGAATCTAAGGCACCCTATTAGTATCCTTATTATTATTAACATCACTAAAACAGAGGTGCATCTTGGAATGGCATATTCCTGTTAAGAATTATTTGGAAGTAGTAATTTCTTAAAATTACTAATGAAGAACATACATAGTATTAATAAAGACACATTATTGCATTACATGTTAATGTTATACAGTGTAAGAAGGTAAAAACAGAAATTGAAGGGAAAGTACTGCTTCTAAAATTCGGATCTTCAAGAAGAACAAATGCAAAAACAGGCTAATAAACACCATGTAATTGTTTTGATGTAGTGCTGGTTTTGTTTGATTAAAGCGCTCGAAGTTTATCTACCTATGGTAAGAGATGCCTTCGTGGAGTATTTTCTAAGGGAAATTGGCTCGTTTACACCTGTTTTGTTGTAGGTTGAAAGTCGTGTTATATGGGACCTGTCTAATAAGTATGAGAGCTGCTGGTTTTTAGACCTTTGGGCTAAGACTCGAATCCCGAAGAAAGTTTGGATTTTTATAAGGATCTAAGTGTCTGTGAGGTATGGCAGCACTTAAAACACTGGCGCGCTGAATGTTTTCTCGAGAGGTTTGATGTAGTTGAAGAGAGGAAAAATATCCCGGAACCTGTTGTCTTAATGCATAAAAATTGGGACCGAATTTCTCCGTTCTCGTGGGTGTAAAAGCTATCGACACCTGACTTTTATTGTCATCTTGGACAACGTTTTAGTTGATAAGACGCCAAATACTGATGGGTTTAACCATTCCCGACGAACGAATTACTCGTTTCCGACTACTTGAAATAATAACAACATATTTATATGGGGGAGTGGGGAAAGATGTTTAAGTTGGGGATAACGGTCAAGGGATATTTGTGGTTTGGGCTGAGCAAAAAATAAAATTGTCAGGTTTAAGTTGAGAAAAGGCTGAATGAGAACGTCACCAGTTACATAAGGCAGAGAAAAATAATAAAAACCCGAAAATTGTGAAAGAGTTAGAATTCAGCATAACACGCGCATAGCATTTTTCTGTTTGTGCGCATTCAGTAAATGAATAGTAATAAGACAGATTCTCTAGTTATTTTCGAAACATTTATGCAGAGTTTCATGAATTGTTAAGTCTGAATCAGAACAGGTCCATGAATTATTATTGCGGCAATAATAATTCATGGCTATATTGCGTCTATCGTTGGCCAGAGGGTTGAGAACCATGCCGGTGACAGTCCGACTCTGCTCAATTCTGCCCCAATTTTGAAGGAGAGTATCCCGGGGAATCAGTCGGAGGATCTCCCACCCCTCTTCTTATCAACACCCTCTCGGGAGGACTTTCTACTGGCCGCATATTTTGAGTGCCGCACAGATACTGTACATTTACAAACATCCATGCCTTCTCGGGATTCGAACCCGGGCTCTTAGGCTGAGTTCAGACAGCGACGTAAATATCACAGAGGCATAGTCACAAGGAATAAAATGCGGGAATTCAGTTCACACCTGCGACACAGGGTTTAAGCCGCACCCACTTAGAGAAGCTAAATTTGCGCATGCGTGGATGTGTCTATAGTTTTCCGTGCGTGTTTCGCTCTGTTTTCTCATTCAGGTTTCGCGTGTTCGCTTTGATTGGTCGACGCTTATCCCAAGTCGGCATAAAGCTTAAATTTCGAACTTTATGCCAAAGCGCTAAACCGGATTTTGTGACGTAGCACAGACTGGTTTCTTAGCAACGCAGCTCGGCTTAAACCACTTATGCCCTCTATACCGTCGTCTGAACGCAGCTTTAGGTACGGCAGTCAATGTCGCTGACCACTTTCTTGTCTGGGCGGCAACTGAACAAATATTCTAAGCAAATTTGTTTCAGAACTTCTAATATTCCTGCACCCTCGCTGTTGCGATTATCGCACCCCGAAAGCATATCATTGCAATCGAAAAGTTTCGAAAATGATTCTGCAAAGCGCAAGTTTTCAGTTTATTTCTCATTATTTATTACATCCCATTCAAAGTAATCTTTTTCTTCTGCTCTGCGGTGCACTCATCGCCAACGTTTTTTCCCAACTATTGAAATTTGTTTAAACTCGTTTTCTTGATGCCCCTTAGAGATTCGCTGCGAATTTTCTTTTAATTCATCACCAGATTCAAAATAAGGACTAAATAAGGAAAAAAAAGCTCATTTTTGCCACATCAGGCAAATACTAAGCTTGTGCAACCGTCGTTGAACTTTTGGCCAAAAATTTTTAAAATATAAAAAAATAAAAAATATAAACTTTTGGCCCAAAACTGTGAGCCTATGCATCATCGTGGCGAAACGTCCATGATTAATCTCGCACATAATTTTCTATAAGCTTCTTCTTGCAAATATTGCAAAATATTCAAATATTGCTCTTTGTTGACAATGTGATCAATCAAAATTCAGGGGGCACGACAAAATCGGGAAGAAAAGGTAATATTACCTTGAATTTTCACCGAATTTGTGGTGCTCATTTCAATCTTGCTTCAGCTCTCAAGCGATATTATCTTGATTGATGAGTTTTCTGTTTCAAAAACGCAGCAGCATAGTCCGCCTGTAACCAGTCCATATCAATATCAATAAGGACGACGTCCACGTATTAATCGACTTAAATCGTGTTAATACACTTAAAGAGGCATTTAGAATAGGAGTAACCCATACAATAATTAGCAGAAAATGCTATTACTTTTAGGACAGAAAAGTTATAAGGTATTTCTCCCGCCTTCTTAGCATGCCTTCGTGGTGTAGTGGTTAGCACACTCGGCACGTATTCGAGTCCCGGCGAGGGCATTGCTCGTTTTTCATGCCTTCTGCTTCGAAATAACCTAACATTGGCGCCCCAACTAAAGGCGTGGTAGATGATGATTCTCCATCACCAAGATTTGGCGACTGGGTCCCCTAATCCCTAGTCGCCCTTTAAAAGGAAAAGTGTAAGGTATTTCTCCCGCTTTCTTAGCATGCCATCGTGGTGTAGTGATCAACATTCTCGGCGCGTATTCGAGAGGTCCGTGGTTCGAGTCCCGGCGAGGACATTGATAATTTTTCATCTCTCCTGCTTACAAAAAATACCTGATGTCTCTACAAAGGGAAAAAACAAATTAAAATAGAAAGTGAAGGACTGTGTCAAATTTAGTTAATATCTTGCTTTGCATATGTTTAGCTTACATACATAAATAAAGCCAACTACAATCTATATGTTATTACAAAATTTAATTATTATGATTGCGTTTTTATTTTTGATGCAAAGAGAAAAGAGCATATGAACTAAAATTCGAAATTTTGTATTTGACATTCTATATTGTATTAGAAACATATTTTATTTATTACACTTCTAGTATAAAATACTTTTTGGGGCAAAATACTATTAAGAAGGACAGATAAGATTACATTTCAAATGATGAACAACTCAGTTGTATAATACTGAAGGAAAGATTTTATGCCTTGCAGAATGGCAGCTGCTTTTGATCTTTATTCATAGCAAGATGAAACTTTTAACTCTTTCTCATGGGTAGAGGTCAGAATCTGTTTCATTCAAACATTTGAAACTCCCGTGTATATGTATTTTTTGCTCAATGAGCCATGCAGTAACATGATGGAGGAGAGCACTAGGTCGAAAGTGATTCACGCGCTTGGGCGACTGCCGATGTCTGAATGGTCGGGCGTCTTGGTCGACTTCGATGTGAAAGAGTTTTAAGTAAAAATAATAAAATTCAAGCGAGAAGTTTAAAATACAGAAATTGCCTCTTGACCCGCTGTTCAAGAACCTAAGCTATCTGCAGAACCAGAAAAATCATTTAATTTCTGTCTGTAATACAGGATTTGTAAGGAAAGTAAGAAGCCTCATTTTTTTCTCTCACAATTTATTGATCGTACGCATACAAAAACTTAATGTTCCTCAAAGTATATACCTTCCGCATCAATACACTTTTGCCAGCGCGATGCCCATGCAGTATATGCCTTTTGAAAGTCCTCGGCCGGGATGTCCTTTAGAAAAGCCGTCGTAGTTGCTTGGATGTTCTCCACAGTGCCCAGATGATGTTCTTTAAGCACAGGTTTCAATCGAGGGAACAAAAAAAGTCCGCCGGCGCTAGGTTGGGAGAGTAGGGTGGGTGGGGAATAATTGTTACGCCAATCCGGGTCAGGAAGAACTTCACAACAAAGGCGTTGTGAAAGGGCGTATTGCCATGATGCAGTTTCCATGACCCTTGGAGCTCCTTTCGGACTCTGGTGACTCTGCTCTAGCGTTGCTCTAACGTTTTCTCTATCCTAAGTGCGACAAGGTCCCTGCACAGTGGTTCACGCAGCAGCATTTTCCGAGAGCATGAAGGCGACTAACCCCGGTAAGTTTAAGGTCCCTCCCACTCCTTTTCATCGGCAGCACCGCTCGGCACTACACAGTCGCTTCGACAAATCCTGTAGAAATATTTGAATTTTGAAATTATGCATTTTTGTCTTCATAAAATTCCAACGTTTATTGATGCTATGAATGTAGAATTTTTGTAGAGGAGCATTAATGGAATATATTTTTAAACCGTAGCGATCTAGTATATTATTTAGACAACAGCTCTCAACGGGGTAGGTATTGACTCCCGGGCACCGGGCATCCATGAAATTTTAAAGGGGATTAGTGAGGATCAAGTAGTCGAGGGAAGATCGATAACCGAATATGCATCGTCAATTGTTCGGCATAATCATTCTCTTTGGTTTCAAAGACAAAAGAAGTGATAATCTTCATTTATATAATCTCTAGATTCTTAATTAAATTAAATATTATCTTTGCAGCTAGGAGTTTAGTTTTTGTGCTTTTAAATAAATTTTAAAATTCACTAATTTTAAAGTGTTTCTTCACAAATTAATTGTTTTTTGATTTTCATATATCATGTAATGAAGAAAATATCATGAAAAATAAATATGAGTGAAAAAATAAATATACACGAAAATTATATAGTACATTTTTAAGATTTATAATATTTTGTTGGCAGTATAGTACATTTTTAAGATTTATAATATTTTGTTGGCAGTAAGTGCTATATAAAAAAATAAAATGCAGGAAAACAAAACCCCCTTCCCCGAAAAAAAAACAGAAAAAGAAAGCGGAACTAATGAACCGCAGCAAAATCTACGTCTATTCTTTCAGCAGTTGAAGTGCTATATAAAAACTTTCAGCAGCTGAAAACAAGTCCTGACCAAATAGCAATTACGTCATCAATAACTAATATGTAAGTGCGCCTTGTACATTTGACAAGAATACCACAAATTAACTGTTGCTTTTCTCCCTAGCCAAAAGGCCACAAGAGGAAAAACCTTTCCACTTTATTATCACATCCGTTGTGCAAATCGCTGCTGCACAAAGTGCATAAAAACAAAACAAAATGAGGATACCCTCAGACAGGTGGTAAAAAATTATTATTACCAGTAGTTCAAAAAGTAATAACTCCAGTTATAAAAATTAGTCCGGTTCCAGCTTTACGAATGAATTAAAGTCTGTCGCTCAGTAGCTATACCGTTCAACATCTGTAAACGAAACGACTGAAATTATTGAACAATAATTGATCTCTGAATTAAAAGTTAATAAATCTTCCATACAGCTGGAAGAATCGAAGCTTGCGATTTGAAAGCATGTTCTACGTTACAGTAAGTTCTTATGACGGTGCATCAGCGATTGTTGGAAAATATGGATGCCTAAAATTTGGACTAACCATTGCTTTTTACACAGGCAACATTTAATTGAGAAAATTTTCAGGAAGAGCTCCTTAATGATTTGAATGACCGTTTTCTTGAGCAAATATGGGATCATAGTGATGAAAGTTACAGCGATTTGTTTCTGAACACACGGAGGTACGCCGGTTGTCCAAAGGCAACTGTTATAGACATTTTTAATACCTTGACCGAAATTTCCTTGATGTTGTCAACCTTATGGCGGCACGATTAATAAAATTAAAAGATATGCATTCTACTTGGCTGATATATGTATTCATTGTTCAACGCCATACAAAACAAACTGCAGGAGACATTAATGTCATTGAAGCTAGAACGATTATCTGAGGTTTTCATTCTAAAACTGATTTGTTTATGTCGTTAATGAAGCGATAAGAAATCCATTACTGTGACAAATTAATGCGATTGTTGGTTATTCAAACGGATTATGTTCCCTCAGATCATATATTGTTATATACAAGCCATTTGCAAAATTTAAAAGGAGATTTTAATGTTCTCTTCCAAGACATTGAGAATTTTAATGCGCCAGTTTAGCTCACAACATGGTTATATTGCGATATATCTAATCTTGATATTATGATACAAAAAAATCGGTCTAGAAGATGAGGATCAAGCACAAATATTATTCAGAACACATAAGTAACTTAAGTTTTAGAATTTAAATTCCTCCGAGAAAAATGTCTGCAAAGAAAAGTTGTTACCGAACCAACATTATTGATTTTACCCTCTTGTTCTTTCACAGCAGCAGGCTTTAGAAATTTACTCAGAAAAGGAAGAAACAGATTAAGTATTTTTGAATGAGGAGATTTAAGAATGAAGTGGAGCAATTTTGTGTCAAATATTAAAATATTGCACCAATACATCAAACGCAACCATCACATTAATTAAACTCGAATTTTTGTAGAACTGGAATCTGTGATTTTACCTGTGAAAACTTGTTGCCAAATTAAAAATAATAATAATATCAAAAATAACAAAGCATAAATCTAATAAACCAGTTTCTTTAAAGCTTTTGTTCACATTTTTAGTGTAATTGTTACCTTAAATTACTTATGCGCAATTATTTTCTTGTGTTATACGCTGTATGCTGCATATTACAGAGAATTTAAAAGAAAAAAAAATCTGAAAGCTTTCAGATTTTTTTTCTTACATTACGCTCATTACATTACGCCCAAAAGGACTTTCTTTAATGTTTTCTATGTTAGCTTTATTTATTGAATATCATGTTCTTTGCACTTAAATCATGAAATTCAATTCAAAAGCAATATCGCAAAATAATTTTAAAATGAGCATAATTCCGATAAAAATGTTTTTCTTCCATACAGTGTTACCATTGTTCACTTTAAAATCGTTGAGTTTGTTAATAAAAATTTCGTTAAAGTTTTACAAAATATGAAATCGATAATAAAACAAATTCCAGATTCCCAAATTAGGGCTTCCAGATACCTATAGTCGGTGGAAGATTACTTTATTCAAAATTTGATGGCTCTCAGAACCATTGTTTTATCACAATGCGAGAAACATACATATGTTTATGCAGAATCTTTATTATTTAATTTGTTTAAATATAACACAGGGCGAAAATATTTGTTGGCAACAGTTTGAAAAGTGATAAGGACATTTACAATGAGTGAATCGGCGCAAAATGCCGAAACGAAATTAATAGCCCTTCCGGGCCCTTTGGGCTAAAAAATATGGAAATGCCTGATGTAGTCTTGTAATGATAGATTAATGTGTAGTGTAACGAAACTCTTATATTTCCATATTTAATAGAGGGTCTAAAAGCGAAATGCTCTAGTTCTACTATTTAGCCTAACCAGTATTTAATTAGAATCCATTTACGTTATCTTGTATTTTAATAATAGATTATGCAATTCGTTTTACTATCGTATTCTCAAATGATCAAAACACAGATTATGTGTAAAATTCTAAACTTTAATTTTTATTACAAATAAAATGTTCGTTCTGAATATCTATGAGATTATTGTTTTCGGATTTTTCTCCATAACCTAAAAGATTAGGATGTGTTAAAAAAAAGCGTTGCCACAAGGAAAAAATAATTATACTAAATAAATATATAAATATGATTAACAGCTTTTCATATTTGCTAATCCATGGTCATGAAGTGGAACTAATACCTTTGTAGTAAAATTGAAAAATGAAACAATGAATTGTATTATCAAATGGAGTGTATTAAGTTAAACTGACTTTTAATACAACTGAATTTTAAAATTTTGTTGTTAAAATAATTTCGTACTGATAGCAATCTTTAAACCTTTTGATAAAAAAAAATATTTGCTTATATTACAAAAGGATTTAAATAAAACTCTGGTTTAAGGCATAAGGAAATTTTACTCAAATTAAGGTTAGCGTTTTCCGTACTGAAAAGGTAAAGGTAGAAAATAAAAGTTAACAGTTTTTCTATAAAATATCTTGTACAAAAAAGTCTAAAAAGCAACTGAATGAAACGCTGGGTGACAAATAATTGCCTCTCAAAATACTCCAAAGTCAATAACGATTCACTAAAACTCCAAGTTGTTTGATAAAACACGTTTATTACATTGTAAGCACATCGAAACTACACATTTTTAAATATCACAAAATGGTGCTCTTTTATATCTCAAAAAACGAAACATAACTTACTTTTAAACGAAAACAGAATAGAATAATAATATCTTACTGTTGCCAAAACGTAACTAATAAATATCGTACAGTTACAAATACGTTAAAATGAAATTCAGCACGTGTCATCCAAAGGTAAAAATAAATGTTAAACAAAATAATAATTTACGTTTGCAACTATTTGAAAGATACAATTTTTCACACTTGGAATTATTGGCAAAATTTTAAATTACGGTTTACGCAAGTTAAGCTGAACCCAGGTGATGCTTCTGCGCATGAGCGAAAAAACAATCCATTTGAAGAAAAGGGTACTCAGTTTTGACGAGATGTGTCGGTTTATTTCCTGGTTTGGTCAGATGTTTCTCTGTTTTTAAATACTGCATGGCACATAGGCAACCAAAAAATACAAACGAAAAATAAGGGAGATTAAAACGTTTGCAGTGAATTATAAACAAAGAATGATGATGTTTTTACACGGGAGGGAAAAACTCTTAGAAACATTTCTTTCCTCCTTAAAATGGGAATCGATCTTTTCGACACTCCTCCGACAACAGCTGTACCATCTGGAATGAAGTGCATAGAGTATCTACTTTTCCTTTAAAATCTCCATCTAAAAAGATGAACAAACGTACATACGTAGAAACGTTACGAAAAATTTCTATTCTGAATCCATTTTACAATTCGTATTGGAAAAAAGTCTTATTTTGTCCGCACGTTCAAATGTCACGCAAAAACATCGTTCAAAGAGATTCGAGAGCGGTCAAAATGGATATTTTCTTTGAAATATGATAGTCGAAATTTTTCGCGATTAAAACACATTCCTTACTTCGTACAAAGAAGTAAAAAGAAAAAAAAGTAATTATTTCAAAGGAAAAGTTTAAACTAATTCATATGTGTGAAAACTCGAAAATTATATTTAAAAAGCTCAGGATATATAAATCGACCTATTTCAAATACTGAATACTATAATCAAAGATAAAGCTGCTTTACTATTTCTTCTTCCCCTGTTTTAATGCTGAAAACACTAATGAAGTTGTGTAAGAATTTTAAGTTCACTAACGTTTATTTTATTTTAAAACTTTACTATCATCTCTTATTTTCCACTTCAGGCCAGAATTAACGCGTGAATATGTTTATGCAAATTGTACTTGCTAACGTTTAAGTATTTAAGTTGTGGCTTTTTGCCAAGGGTAGAAGGAAGGAGAGAGAGCCCTCTTGCTACGAGTCTTCATGCGAGCTTGCCATCAGTTACTGTCAGCCTTTAAGCCAGAGTTTAACCCTCTTAAAACTTAAAAACATATTGTAGTTTTCCGCAGTTTGCGTCCTACAGACGTAGTAATTTAAAAGGTCAATCTTAGTGCTAGACATCTGTGTGAAATATTAAAAGTTAGCTCTTATTTAAATTTTAGTTAGTTAGTAGTCTTATATTCTTTTACGTTCAGGCCAAAAGTGGTTGGTCTTTGTGTTCCAAAGCTTTGTGTATAATGCAAACAACAACATTTTGTGCTAAATATGCATAAAACTTAGATTCAGACGATTCCTTTTTAATCTGATGTTAGGACATAATTTTCATTCATGATATAGATTTCCTACTGAATTATTTGACTACACAAGGTAGAAAATTTTTATTTTACAAATTCAGCTTTTAACGAAATAGATAAAAAAAAAAAAAAAAAAAAAAAACTGCCATGCACCTGCTACTTTTTGAACAAAAGGAACTGTGATATATTTCTGGAAATATAAATGCTTCTCAGTTTCTTTCCATAACATCGGTTTCGGTTTCTATTAGTTTACTAGTTTCAATAATTCTTTTATTAGCTAACGTATTTTTTATGAACGAAAGATTGTCAAAAATGTGACACAGTATTTACCAATATGCATATCTCTGCCAGCATACACACATTACCAACTGAAAGATACGCACATTACCAACTGAAAGATACACACATTACCGAAGAAAGATCTCCCCAATCTATATTATATTTCTAAAATATTTAAACTTTTATGCCTTCCTGAATAAGACGAAAACCATATAGATTGTGGAGTCATAGGATTTTTTTTTATACTGGAGACGTGTAAAATTTGCAAAGTCTTCGCCGGGATTTTAACTCCAGACCTCTCAAATGTGCGCCGAACGGGCTCCCAGTTACACTACGAACGCATACGAGAAGGAGAGAGAAAATACCTTATAGGACAGTATTATATTTGTATATATCAAATAAAATTAATTAAAAACTTTTATGAATAATATTTGTAATAATGCTTAGAACTTTATAAAAGTTAGCATTCGCTGTGTTAATCATACACGTGTCATCAGTTATTTACATTAACCAATGTAATATCATCATTCAATACATATATATGTATTATACTTAAAATGTAATAGTTTTACTTTTATTGTAGCTGAATAATTAACTATTGGGAGAAAGAGGTTCATGCCTTACAATATTTTGTTCGCACTGAGCAACTTTTCCCAAAACCCACATTGAAGCACGTTCATTAAATTCGTCAAAGCTGTTTTTTTATTTTTTTCAATGCTTCGTCAGTCTCTTTTTCTATATCACGCCCTTTAAATAATTGCACACATTTGCTACGAAAATGCAGATAAATGTATTCGATTTCTCCATTTTCACATTCACGACTTATTTTAACGGTAACTACTGACTACCACTTCAGACACCGATATGTATCTACACCATAACTCAATTTTTCTACGAGTTGCAATTTTATATATTCAAGAAACGAATCTAAGTCTTCATCATTCTCTGTGTCAGAGAAAGTCGACTCAGTTGAGAACAAACCATTAAGATTTGTGATTTTAGTAGACTTACATGCATTAACAGAGTCAACTTTTCTTCCTATTTGCAAGTTTCGTATCAGACTATGTTTGTTCCATTCGAATGTGGTGTAGCAGATCATTTTTTTTAAACACTTGTGAACATAGAGTACAATTTCTAAAATGAGAAGTTTCATGCCGTTTCAAAGCATTATCATCAGTAAATTTGTTTGGACAGCTACTTCATTTAAAAAAACGTTTCATGAGATGTCGTATGTCTCTTTAATTCCCTCTTCCTCGAAAAAACGTCGGAACTTTCAGTACAATGTATAGCATGTAAAGTTTAATGTTGTTTTAAATTATCAAGCTCACTAAATATCTTTGAGTATGATTTACACGTAAAACCATTTTCATGAGTTTTTATATGTCTCTCTAAATCTCTTTTACAGGAAAAAAATTCTGAACATTCATTACAGATTTTAAGATGAGAAGCTTCATAGCTTTTCAGACTATCAACTTAGATAAGCAAAAAATTGCTCAGGACAGACACTTTCATGAGATTTTCAAGTGTCTATTCAGATCATTTGTTTTCAGAAAAACTGGGAAACATAAGTAAAATTTCGGAGATGAAGGGCTTTATGAACACTCAAATTGTCAACACGAATGAATTGCTCGAAACACATACTGCATTGGAAAGGTGTTTTTTTCAGTATGAATTCTCATATATCTATTCGAGACACTAGGTCTGTAGAAAGACATTCCACATTCCACTCACTCTGAAATGGACGTTCTCCCTTATGTATCTTTAGGTGTTGATTTAAATTCTGGTTTAATGCGAAACCTTAAACCTACTTGTGGAAAGAAGTAATGAAATTCTTGCCACAAGAAGGACGCACCTAAATAAAATATGAGAAAATCATAAGTATTAGAATCATTTAACACACACTCACACGCAAGCAGATATATATTATATATACATTTCTTAAACTAATTGTATCATTCACCATAGCCGTCACGTATCTTAAGCGTTAACAGACTAACATTTTCATGTTAGATCATTTTATACAAGTTTATTTCCCGCTAAGAATTAGGCCACCCAGTCGTTCGAACTGATTCCCCCCAAAATATGAATCATGTATTAGAATAATAACTTTCACCAATTCACCCCCAGACTGGTCCAGAGGAGTTTGAAAAGTTTTATTACACATGGAATCATCGGACCTTATTTTTTTTAAAAACGAACAGTGGGTCACAGATTGTTACGTGAAGATGTTACAGTCTTTCTATACACCTGAATAGAACAATTTTTTACACGTTCAAGAAACCTGGTTTCAACAGGATGGACCGACATCACACATTGCGCGGCAATCAATGAAACCTGTGCGAGAATTATTCGGTAACCTGTGCGAGAATTATTCGGTGATCTCAAGATTCGATAACGTTTCCTGCACCCCTTGATCGCCAGATTTGTCCGTTTGGGATTTTTTTTCTTGTGGGACTATCTCAAGAGTAACGGGTAAACATTTCGACCAAGAACGTCGGATGAGTTTAAACACAGGATTAAGTTGAAATTTCAATTATAACAGCTGAGATGTTGCAGCGGTCAATGAGGAATCTCAACAACAGATTTCAAGAAGGCATTCGTACAGGGGACTCCATCTAAAGGACGTAATTTTTAAAAAATGATAAATTTCATTAATGGTTCTTAAATATCAAGTTTTAAGGTTTCAAATACTATGAATAAAATGCTTTTCTTCCGTTACTCTTAGTTTTATTGAATTGTTAAAAAGTTCCTCTTTTTTGTACCACCCTGTATATTGATTTTTAAAACAGATAAAATAATTTTAGAGTATTTTCCCCTTAGAGTATTTAGATTTTAGAGTATTTAGTCCAAATGGGCAATATGCCCAGAAGGACTATTAATTTCGTTTTGGCATTTTGCGTTGATTCACTATAAGCGTTGTTTGACATTTCAATTTGTTGCCCCAGATATTATCGCCCTGTATTATATTTAATGAAATAAAATAATAAAGAATCTGCATAAATGTATGTATGTTTCTCGCATTGTGATAAAACAACGGTACCTAGAGCCATCCAATTTTGAATATTGAAAGTTTTCACCCGAATATGGGCATCTGGAAACCCAAAATTTGGAATTTGTTTTATTATCGATTTCATATTTTGTAAAACTTTAACGAATTTTGATTAATAAACTCAAGGATTTCAAAGCGAGCAATGGCAACGTTGTACAGAAAAAACATTTTTATCTCCAGCGCGCGAGACTGTGTATCGGAAATTCTAAAGATATGCTCATTTTAAAATTATTTTGCGATATTGCTCTCGAACTGAATTTTATGGTTAAAATGCGAAGAACGTGATATTCAATACTTAACAGTAACGTACAAAATATTGAAAAAACGCCCCTTTGAACGTCATTTAAAATCTGAAATCTTTCAGCTCTTTTATCTTATATATATTTTTATATATATATAATTTCTTCTTTACCACGTGATACAGCACTATATCAACAAACAATTAATTATTAAGTTCATTATTAAATATGTTTTGCTATCAATTGGATCTTGATTATGCCAATCAATTGCCGGTGCATATTCGGCTCTTTGACCCTCAATCCACTTCTCCATCATTATTGACTCCCTTTAATATTTCGTCGACCTCAAGGACGCGAGACGCCAACTAAGTTGGGAACCCTTAATCTAAAAAATCTGATAGAGAAAAGTAATGTTTTCAAAACTGACTATGAATTAGAGAGAAATATAAAATACACAACTCTTTATGGATGGTAATGCAATGCAGTGAATATGTTTTTTAAAAATTCGATTCAGAATTTTTTAAAATTTAATGTTCAAATGATTTTTTGTACATATCTTCATTTAACGAACCAACAAAAATGTCAAAATTTTATTATTTGCACCATCAGATAGAAAAAAAAAACGTAGTTTAAACGGAGTTCATTGAAGATTTTAACGTAATTTCTATTTTCGCTTTGGCAAAATCGCTGGATATTTTCCATCATTTTACGTAAACAATTATTGAAAGTGAAAGGGTGATTGATTATTTATTGTTAGAAAATAATTTTTCGATTGAATAATTTGGATTGATAATGTGTTACTGAGACTTAAAAGATAAAAATTTAAGGAAAAAAAAAGTAGAAATAAAAAAAAAAAGTCTGAAGAATTTTAAATTTTAACTGTTGCCCAAAAGGGTTTTTTACGTTTCTATTACGTTTTTTACGTTTTTTTAGGTTCTGATTAAAAAAACAATTCTGATTAAAAAAAGAAAAAAAAAGAGCAAAAAATTAGAAAGAAACAGTTTTTCACAGACAATTCAATATTTCTCATTCAATTAATTCAGTTTTCACTTCGCGACAAGGCAAAAATACATAAGAACTCAAAATATCTGTATTATTTCTTACGTTACGCAGTTTACCAAACTGCTGTTGCACTCACTTCCGCTAACCATTCTGTTTTTTTTTTTTTTTTTCAGCTTTATTATTATGCATCATTTTCTTCGCACTTACGCCACATACAACTAAACAACAAAATCACAGAATTTTTAAAAGTTGCATACAGAATATGTTTATCTTTCTGATGCAATATTAAGTGTTGGCATAATATTTCTATATTTTTTTTTCAGTTTCTTTGAGTTCATCATATCTATATTCAGTTTTCTTAGTAAGATGGCTAACACATTTTTTTGTCATTTTATTATTAACTTTTTATGCGTTAACTTTATTTATCAAATATCACGTTCCTCGCAAATATTCAATTCAAGACAAGAGCAAAATGACAAAATATTTAAAAACAGCATATCTTTAGTATTTTCAACAGACAGTCTCGCTAGCTCGGGATAAAAATATTTTATTCCGTACAGTGTTGCCACGGATGGCATTCAAATCGTTGAGTTTTTAATAAAAAAATTCCTTAAAGTTTCACAGAATGTGAAATAAATAATAAGCAAATTCAAAATTCGGGCTTCCAGGTTCCCGTGTTTGGGTGTACTTATTCAAAATTTGACGGCTCTAGGTACAGTAGTTTTTATCACAATGCGACCAACTTATATACATATCATGCAGATTCTTCATTATTTAACTTCTTTAAAAATACTATAGGGTGATACGCCGTTGATCACCGTCTCAAAATCCCATTTCAACACTAAGCCCCTTTTGGACTAGTTACAAAAATTCTATAAAATGAGCTTTTATTTAAAACTTATAAAATAATTAATGAACTTAAAGAAGACAAAAATTATAAAATAAAACCTGGAAAGCTTTCAGAATTTGTATTACACTCCCTAACGAGTTTTTTTTTTTTTTTTTTTTTTTTTTTCATTTACAGACATATATGCGTTTCGAGAGAACTTGGGGTTAACCCCATATTGGGCTAAAAATATTTAAAAAGCAGGATATCTTTAGAATTTCCGATAGACAGTATAAAGATGGAGTAAAAGCTGGAGATAAAAATGTTTTACTCCCTACAATGTCGCCACTACTCGCTTTGTTGAGTTATTTAATCAAAAATTCATTAAAGTTTTGCAAAATATGAAACAGACAATAAAACAAATTCGAAATTCGAGATTAAAAGTTCCAGGTGCCCATGTTCGAGTGGAGTTTTTCAAAATTTGACGACTCTAGGTACCGTTGTTTTTCACAATGCGAGAAACATGTATACATTCATAAAGATTCATCATTATTTAGTTTATTTAAATACATACAAGACGATAATATTTGGGGGCAACAATTTAGAAAGTGATTCGATGCTTAGTTAACAATTTATCATATTTTTTAATGGAAGCAAATGATCAAATAATTCTCTTTACAAGATACATTTGTAATTTTTTATCACGAATAATAAAAGCGTAATGAAATAGCGGAACTTAATAATCGAACTGCGTTGTCAAAAGTATAAGCCATTAACTTTATACATTTATCAAGGATAACCAATGATTTTATTATTTGTTATATAAAATTGTAAGTGAATTTTGTAAAAGAATTATTTAATATTTTGTTCCCATTAAACTAATTTTTATATTTTTAGTTCATTAATTACCGAGTTTTAAATACAAACTTATTAGCTCAAGGGAGTATTAGCTCAGAAGGGCTATTAATTTCGTTTCGGCATTTTGCGTCGATTCACTGTAAATGTCCGAATCACTTTTCAGACTGTTGCCAACAAATATTATCGTCCTGTGTTATATTTAAAGAAATTAAATAACGAAGAATCTGCATAAATGTATAATGTTTGTCGCATTGGGATAAAACAGCGGTATATAGAGTCATCAAATTTTGAATAATGCAATCCTCCACCGAATATGGGCATCTGGAAGCGCTAATTTGGAATATGGAATTTGTTTCATTATCTATTTCATATTTTGTAAAACTTTAAAGAATTTCTGATTAACAAACTCAACGATTTCAAAGCGAGCGATGGCAACACTCTACGAAAAAAAAATCTGAAAGGTTTCAGATTTTAGATTACGTCCAAAGGGACGTTTATTTAACATTTTGTATGTTACCTTTATTTGTTAAATACCATAAATTCAGTTCAACAGCAATATCGCAAAATAATTTTAAATTCTGCATATCTTTAGAAATTTCGGTACACGCTCTCACGCGCTGGAGATAAAAATGTTTTTCTGTACAACGTTGGTATTGCTGGCTTTGAAATCTTTGAGTTTGTTAATGAAAAATTCGTTAAAGTTTTAGAGAATATTGTTACGAATTTCACATTTATTTGGCTATTTATTTAGAACTGTAATTAGAATTCCTTTTTATTTTCCCGTTCGCAGACGATTTTTGAGGAGAAAGCTACGTCAAAATAATAATAATAATAACATGCATACATTTATGCAGATTTTTCATTTTTTAAAATTTAATGCAGAGCAATAACATTTAGTGGCAACAATTTGAAAAGTGATACGCCGTTTTTGTGTTTCCGACGCAAAATCGCAAAACGAAAGTAATAGTCCTTCGGGACTAAATCCCTTTGGACTAAAAAAAAACCTTTTTATCTCTAGCGGAACTGAGTATCATAAATTCTAAAGATATGCTTATTTAAAAATTATTTTTGCGATATTGCTGTTGAATTCAATTTTATGGTTTAAGTGCGAAGAACATGATATTTAATAAATAAAGGTAACACGCAAAACGTTAAAGAAACCGAATGTAAAATCTGAAAGCTTTCAGATTTTTTTAAAATTTTTTATTATTGATAAACGCAGTTACTGCAGACTGGTGACATTTCAATTCCCACCTCGACTGATTAATGATCTCATTTAAAAAAAAAACACGAAGCATTTCATTTCAATCAGCAGTGGTAACTGAGGCTCATACGTATCGAATTCATGTTAATATTAGTTTTCTATACATCTAATAAATTTAGAACTTAGCTACAAAATAAACCATTGGGAATTTATTTAGCTAATAAGGCACAGAAAAAAAAAACATCCGAGAATGCGCGGTGTTTTGAAACAGGTTTTGTGACCTAAGAAATAACCAGGCTTGCCGTGTACAGAATGTCTATTACTTGATGCATATAATTTGACACTATCAGACATCTTTTTAGTCAGTGTAAGCACAATTAAATTAATGAACGGCGCTTAAATATAGGTTGCGATGTTTAATATTTGTGTGCAGTATTATTAAAATGGTTTAAGGTAAATAAAAAGAAAACAAAACACATACACTAACATAACATATTTGCTGCATTATTACGCAGCTGGTGCACCTTCGGAAGCTCAGTCTATAATTAGATTCAAAGGTACGGAGTAAATATTGTCTTAATAAACTTACTGCATTTTTTTTAAAGATAAGGTTATGAATGTTCTCACAGATTGGAAATGGTGGCAATATGTATGAAGTTAGTGTTAAAAAAGAATTATGTCTCACGGATGGGCACTGATGATGGTGGAATAAATAAGTAATCGATAATCTTTAGCTTTCGATTAAGTGTTACTATTTCAATTAATCATTACTATGAGTATAAATTAATTTCTGCTTTTCACGTTTTCGCTTCCGAGCTTGGTTATTATCGAAATCGATTTACAGTCAACGAAACTGTTAATACTGTAAGTTTTAGTGTGGATTAAAGTTAAACTGATGTAATATGCACTGGTGGACAGTTGCTAAAGACTAAAGACTGGTGGTAGCATCAGATATAGCAGCCACAATATAGAAGGAGGGAAAATGTGGAAATTAGCATAAGTGTGGGATATAGGAAGGCGTGTTGTGCATGTGCAAATTTTGGATTTTGGAACTTGTTCGTCACGTGATAGAATTGATAAAAGAAATAAAGGATTTAACCCGTATTGACTGCTGCTGTTCAAAAGCAAAATTTAACGGGAAAGAATCAGACAATGAATTTGCTATTTTCAGTATGTCTTCCTGACATCACTTAGACGATTTTACACGTGGTCTTATTATCGGCAAGATTGAAGAAGGGGGGAAAATAACAGATGTTGCTAGAGAGTTCCACGTCACCCATAGTGTTGTTTCAAGGCTTTGGATTCATTTCCAACAAATGAAATGTATAGCAAACATCACGGGGAAGGTCTTATTCACAGTTCCACGCCTGCAGAAGATAATTACATAGTGCTATCAACAAAAATGAACCCGCGCAGAACAGCTACTGAGGTAGCAAATCTGGTACTTGTTGCTACTGGCAAGTAAATCTCTCGAAAAACTGTAGCCATACGTTTGCATCGTGGAGGACTATACGCCCATACTCCTATTGTGTGCATTCCATCGTCTAAATGTCTACGTTTTGCACGTTTGCAATGGCGTCGTCAGCATTGCTATTGGAGAGAAGACGACTGGGCTTGTACACTATTCTCAGATGAAAGTAGGTTCAGTCAGTCGTCTGATTGTTGACGACAACTGATATGGCGTGGGAGTGGTACTGCATATTATCCAGAAAACATACAGGAAAGGGTCCGATATCCTACACGTAGTGTCATGGTATGGGCTTAGATCATGATCAACTGCCGTACCTCGCTCTATGTGCTTTCAGCTGGGACTATGTTTGGCCAACGATACATTAAAAATGTTCTGCTGCCTCATGTTCTCATATTCTGGGATGTTGTCTATGATAATTTGTTTTCATGGCCGACAACGCAATATGTCATCGAACAGTCGCTGTCCAGGAACATCTAGAGAATAAAGATATTCAACGCTTCTATGGCCAGCATGTTCTTCAGATCTCAATCCCACTGAAAATGTTTGGGATGATTTGGGGAGAAGTTTGCTGGTTGACAATGATCTCCAATAAACAAGGACACCTCATCTGTTCACTGACAGAGGAATGGTATAAATTACCCCAACAGCTGCTGGATAATGTTGTGGAAACTTGCCTCACCCTCCATGGTGGCATATTATCACGTACTGACATCTTACGCCAGAATGCCTACGGAAGGCAAGTGTTTTTTTTTTTTTTTTTTCATTTTCACGTATTCAGCACAGAACGACCATTTTGTCTCTTGAATACTTTTCAGAGACTTCTGGATTTCAGAGCACAATAAATTATCTTTATTGTTATATCCTAGCATTTTAGCATTATTTTACTTAACTTAGCATCCAAACCACACTTACTTTTTTACCCGCTATATAGCGTTTGTGATCCGTCCTTAGTAGTTGTCCACCAGTGTACTTCAGGTGCTAAAAATTTAATTCAGCGCAAAGGTATGAAATATCTGAGTTTTCGTATTCATTCTAGCCAAAGAAAGCGAGAAAAATGGTCATGTGGTATAAAAAATACATAGTAACCAATATTTTTCATTACTTGAAATGAGTTAGTAAATGCAATTCTGAATTTTTTCTTATGATTCATAATACATATTGCTGGTATTTTGATGCAGAAGAAATGGAGGAAGAAGGTGAAAACGAAGTAATGAGCTCGTAATGAAAGCGACAAAAATTTTCTGACAGATGTTCTTCAGAAAGCTCCGATCAATAAAATACATTGTAAATGATTTGCTTCTGTTAATTTTATATGTATTACCTTTCATATACTTTTTAATTATATTTCATTACATTATTGAGGCACACTTTTATTATATTATTTTTCTATATTTATATTTCATACGTATTATCTTTTATTATATTTTATATGTTATTTTTAAATGTATAAAATGCATATTAATTTATAGATCTTAACTTTCTTTGTCAGCATCAATTAGTATCAAATAGCAAATAGCATAATTTCGCACCTCGCATAATAAATTAGTCTTTGAGGGAATTTTCGCTTGGTCTGAACCGAATTTCGAAATTTCGAATCTCATTATCGAATCTTATATGAGTTTTTCGAACCTTAACTTAGAAAGCAATTAAAGACTGTTTTTTTTAATATCCTAATAAAAGCGTTCACTTAAAAAAAACGCAGTTATTGCAACTCCTAAGATACTTAAATTCCTCATGGCTTCCCCGAATGTCACACTGAAAATGCGTTTTAATTTAAAATCTTAAAACAAACAGGCTTTGATATTTTTCTTTAGTTTTCTGAAATGAATTTCGAGCTCCATCATTAATGTTTAACTAAGTTAACCCGTGAAATAACTCTTCCCCCTCTAAAGTTGATTTCATTTAAAAAACTTCTGATAAAAGTTAAATATTTGAACTATTACTCAAATATATTTTTAAGAAATTATATTGAGAAAATGAGCATCGAGTTTCAGGCACTTTAATTACACACTTCTTTTACGAAATTTCATTTGCATCTTTTTAATAAATGTAAGAATATTTTTAATTACTATATCCTGAGTTTTTTTCTTCATTAAACGCAGGTTGTAATTTTTGTTTTTATAAAAATCTTTTAAAATTAAGAAAAAGTTTTTTTATGCCTTCTTTTTATTATTCATATATAAAGAATTCGAGAACCTTTTAAGATTAGAATTCGGGGCTTACTTCGGCTCACTCGGATTCGAGAAAATTTTGGATTTGTTCCGTTTTTATTTTCAAATATCTCCATTTTTCCTTTCATAAATGTTGTACTTTACATGAGTGAAGACAGGCTTCGTAACTTCATAAGTTTCTTTGAGATGTACAGAATGCTCAACAATTACAAAACAATGTTCATTTCCATTATGAAAAATACCGCTTTAAAAATTCTTTCAAAAAAGGCCAATCAATATTTTTAAAACATTTATTCATTTCCTAAGTCCATAATTTATAATTAAATTGGTAATAATCAGTTATAAATTAGTTAAATTAGCACATCGTTCCATTTTTTCAATGATTCAAAGTTGCTAATCAAGATTTCTTTGCAATTAATTTATATAGTGCTTTACAATTACAGTATACAACTATTAATGAATTAGGTTTATGAAAATATGCTATTACGTAATATTTGTTTGTAAAATTATAATAAAACCATGAAATTAAAAAATATTTTAAACTTCAGTTAAATACTTCAGAATAAAAATTGTACATTTTGATATGAATACAATGATAAGATAAAATTTTTCCAAACACATTGCTCATTTAAAAACTAAACATTGACATTTAGCTAGGGAATTATCAAAAATAACAATTATTATCAAATGTTAAATATTACAAAATTTAACATTTTTGGAACATGGAAAAATCATTAAGATTCCAAATGGTATTTTCACCTTCTTATGCAAAAATTTATGTTCCGTTAGATTTAATAAAAGAAAAGAAAAAGAACGAAAGAACCGATTTAGTTACGTTTCGACTGATATTCGGGTCTTCTGAACATTCCAAGCGACTACGCATGCGCTTCACGTTACAGATCTGCGGTCATTGACCTCAAAATCAAGTGCACTTGTTGTTTCCATGGTTTCGCCCATTTCGTATTCTGGAGTGAAGTAAATGGATTATATTGGTCAAAGATGTCAGCTGTTTAATTTATGAAGCCGGACAATAAAAATAAAATAAAATAAAACAAAAAAGTAAACAAAATATCCGTTTCCTATTTCCTGAACAGAGAATTCCAGTATTCTGAACAAGAGATCTGATTCCTTTATTTCCGGGTTTTCCGGAAGTGGAAGAAAGGATAAGTAACAATAAAAATTAACCCACTTATTCTCACTCCATAAACTATGTCTTTTTAAACGAGTACTCGAGCTCATTTAGCTAACTTACAGATCTGAATATTTACAATGTATAAATTATTTATGAATTGAATAAAACAAATTTATTAAACTGGTTATTGAGAACATAAGCAATAATTTTTAATTTGACTTCGTTCTTATGAACTTAGTTTAACTGTTTGTTTCATGATCGTAATCGCTTGCACTGCCAACCGCCTAAGTAACTATTGTAAAAAAGAAAACTATATAATGAATGTAATGAATTCAGCTAATAATTAATAATAATAGAGATGAAGAACTGCGTTTATTACTTTTAAATCATTTTGTATGTTAATTAATAAAAAACAGATTCAATTAAACACAATATGAAAGCTTTCAGATTTTATATTACGCCCAAATAGGCGTTTTGTACGTTACCTTTATTTATTAAATATCATGTTCTTCGCACTTAAACCATAAAATACAATTCAACAACAATATCACAAAATATTTTTAAAAGAGTATACTTTAGAATTTCCGATACAAATTCTCGCGCGCTCGAGATAATTTTTTTTCCCCGTACAGTGTTGCTATTGCTCGCTTTAAAATCGTTGAGTTTGTTAGTCAAAAATTCGTTTAAGTTTTACAAAATGTGAAGTAGATAATAAAACAAATTCCAGATTCCAAGTTTGGGCTTCCAGATTCCCATATTCGAAGGGAGGACTATGTTATTCAAAATTTGATGTCTCTAGAAGCCGTTGTTTTTTCACAGCGCAAGAAACATATATACATTCGTGCAAATTCTTCATTATCATTTAATTTCTTCAACTATAAAGCAGAGCTCTAATATTTGGTGGCAACAATTTGGAAAATGGAACGCCATTTATAGCGAATCAAAGCAAAATGCCAAAACGAAATTAATAGCCCTTCTGGGAAAATTGTCTCTTTGGGCTAAAAAAACAAATGCCTTATTTTTTGCATAACGGCAATACACTGGCACTGTAATATAAATATATTTTATTTTACGGCAGTGACAAAACACTGCTTTTAAATCGCTGAGTTTGTTAATAAAAATTTCCGTAGTTCGTACAAAATATAAAATAAATAAATGAAAAATTGAAAACTTGAGCTTCAGTCTGTACATGGAGAATTGTGTGTGTGTAAAATTTACTGAATGCAGGTCCTTCCTTTTGCTGTATGCCCGTCTTTTTACAAAGCGAGGAACCAATTGTAAACATACACTGAGATTCTTCATTGTTTTAATAGAAGAGACTATAGGCATTGTAATGGTTAGTAATTTATTTTTCAAATTATAACAAATATTTAAATGATAGCATTAGCTTATAATAAACTTTTGAAAAGAGGGTATTATTCTGGCGTATAATGCGCGCTTTTAATATAAAAAATAAGATCGAAATTTACGGGTGCGCGTTATTTGCCGAATATAAAAATGATGGATTTAAAAGTTGTGAAAAGTTGAGCATGCAAAAATTAAATTTCTATATGTACCTAAATGGTGTATATTTAAAAGAAATGACATGCCTTATCAACTTAAAAATTTTCGTTAGCGTATGACATGAAAAGTTTTGTCGTATTCATCTTCCGTTTTATCATCAGGTACACTGCGAAAAAAAATGAGACAGTTCTAATCTCCCGTTCTACTGGGCCGACGGCAAAATTCAGCTTGCGTTTTTGATGTCTCAAAAGCGCGACTTAGGATATGTATTAGGTTTATATAAAGCATAGGTTCCCAACGTGGGCGATAACGCCTCCTTGTGGGCGTTTCAGGCTTTCAGGGGGGCGGCAAAAAACCCAGAGAAAATTAGGGGGCGTTGATATGGCACAGAGGGGCGTTGGAAGATTAGCCAAATATAGTCTAAAAAAGACTTTAAAATCACGCTGATAATTCATTTCTATCACGTGTGCGAAAATTCACATATTTCGATATGAGACTTCACTGTTCAGAGAAAGACATACCTCTCTAGTATGTACGATTCTGGGGCTGCATGTGCTAAAACTAGCAACCTGTCTTGCCAATTTGGCGAGATGCACTCCAAAAAGTCGCAGAAAACTGTTGACTTTTGTTGAAAGGGTCACCATTTTAGTGAAAGGAGCAGTAGAACCGGAGTTCATAATATCAGAAGGAAAAGCCTTCAGTGCAAAAATATATCTTTATTGTCTTTATGTACATATTTATGTTACGTCCAAAGCCCGAAGTTCGGCCAGTTCGCGTTTTGGCCAGGAGGTTTGGCCAAAGTCCGAAATACTTGCAATTAATATTGTATTTTATACTTTGGCCGGCCATTTCGCGAAGTGGCTGGGAATTCTTGGCCAAAGCCTGATGTGATAATGGTAGATTGAGTCTATGGAGCAGAAAAAGACTAAGGATCACCCTTAAAGGTAGTTGACAAATTGAGTACTCAATTTGCCTCTGTATTCATACTCGATACGCAACGCATTTGCTTAAGATATAATTCGTCATTTTGAAGGGCGCAAATCTAATCTTCACACTATCACATTGTTACAGCATATGCGTTCACTGAATAGTTTCTACTCGTTGAACTCACAGAAGTACTCATTTTTAAATACTTCATTTTTAACAGTGTGTAAAACCATCTGCCCTTGATTTCTTTTTTCCCAAATTGGCCGGTCAAAGCCAGAAATCAACAAAAAGATTGGACATTCGCCGGTAAGTTTACAGCAACGTTGGCCAAAATGCGAATTGGCCGATTTCGGGCTTTGGCCGTAACATTTACAAAAAATGTCACTGGGACTAAAAAATGCCACTTACAAGCGGCAACGATAGCGAGATCTCCAACTAAACTGTATTCTAAGAGAGTCTGTAAAAGTGCGTAGGCGACGTTGGACGCGGGAAAAAATTAGAGCGCCGAAATAAGCGGCGGCGGAGTAGACAAATCGTCGCCAGTGGTTTACCCGATCAAAAATTGTAGGTAGCTAAAAATAGAACAGCCCCGCAGAATGCTACAGACTCAGGCTCACACTATCTATCGTTCATCGCAGCATGTACTGCGTACGATGAAAACGGCGTTGCCTTAATATTTTGCTACTTCAACTTATATTATTTAAACCGGCAGTATCCCTTGCAGCTCCCTTAACTTGGATCAAGTATAAGTAAAGAAAAACCCATGTCGGAAGCAAAAAAGAAGAGGCGGCAGTACAGTGCGGATTATATAAAATACGGATTTATCGAAAATCCCTCAAATCCATCATCTCCATTGTGCCTTATTTGTCAAAAAACATTTTCGAATGAAGCGATGAAACCTTCTAGGCTTCAAGATCATCTTAATAAAATGCATCCGGATAAGAAAGACAGAGATATGACCTATTTTCTAGAGATAAAAAAGAAGATTGAAAATCAGCCAACTATATCAAAATTATTTTCATCAGCTTCTAAACAAGACGATGACGGACTTCGAGCTTCGTACAATATCTCATTGTTGATTGCTAAAACAGGCAAGCCACATACTATTGGGGAAGATTTAATTTTACCAGCAGTTAAAGAAGTAATAACCACCGTGCTCCATAAACCAGCTACAGATATTATCCGAAAAATTCCTTTGAGCAATAATTCTGTGCAAAGACGAATTGATGAGATGGCTGAAAACATTGAAGAATCGTTGTGCAATTATCTGCAGACTTGTCAATTTTCAATTCAGCTGGATGAGTCCACTTTACCAACCAATGAAGCATTGTTATTGTCGTACGTGAGGTTTATCAAAGATGAAAAAATATGTCAAGAAATGTTGTTTGCTACCAATTTGGAAACAGATACAAAAGGAGAAACCATATTTGATACACTGCAAAAGTTTTTTGACGAAAAGGAAATTCCTTTTAATAATATTTTGTCGGTTGCTACGGATGGCGCACCGGCTATGACAGGGCGTCACAAAGGCTTCATAGCATGCTTAAAAAATAAAGTTCCGGACGTGCTTGCTGTGCATTGCGTAATTCATCGACAGCATTTGGTTGCGAAAAATTTGAGCGAACGTCTCCATACATCACTGCAATATGTTATAAGAGCAGTTAATAAAATCAGAAGTAACTCGTTGAATGACAGATTATTTAGTCAGCTTTGCATTGCAAATGATGAAGATTTCAACCGATTGCTGCTTCACACAGAGGTGCGCTGGCTTTCAAAAGGTACTTGTTTGACTCGATTTTACAATCTGTTTGAATCTGTGATAGAGTTCCTAGGAAACAAAGACACGGAATTGCGCGACAACCTCATCGCATCAAAAAACGATATTGCGTACTTAGCAGACCTCTATAAATTGTTTAATGATGTCAATCTCCAACTTCAAGGAGAAGACTTAAACTTGATTAAGACTAAAAATAGCATTGCTGCTTTCGTGTCTAAACTGCTATTATATAAAAGAAATATAGGCAGACGTGAATTCCATACCTTCCCATGTTTATCAGCAGTATCATTCAAGCACGACGACTTGCTTGTTTACTGTCAGCACTTGGAAAACCTCTACAATGACTTCAAGGAACGATTCGAGGACATTTTAAACATGGACATACCAGACTGGGTTTTGGATCCTTTTTCCAATGTCAACACAGCAGGACCATCTCAGTTAGAAGAAGAACTGATAGAACTGACGACAAATGAGGAATTAAAAATTAAATTCAAGAATGGCTACCAAGAATTTTGGCTGCAGAAGTCGATTTCGCAATTGTATCCAAGATTATGGTCGATTGTGCAACGATTTCTGCTAGCATTCCCATCTTCATATTTAGCAGAACGTGGATTTAGTGCTGTAGCAACATTGGTAACGAAAAAGAGAAATCGGCTCCATGTTACTGAACGCGGCGATTTACGATTGTTTTTAAGTAAAATCGAGCCTGATATTAACAAGCTTCTTAAAATGCATCAAATTCAGCCTTCTCATTAGTTAAGTTAGAAATTCGATGCCTTTAAATTTTAATAAAAATACTTTTTAATAATAATTAAGTATGCCTTTTGAGTGTTCTCTGAAACTGTCATTTTATTTATTTAGAAAGCAATAGTTTATTATGGATTATTTCGTATCATCAAAACCCCTGCCTGTCCTTATAACAGGTAAGCTATAACTTTTATTTTTCTTTTTAAATAACGAAGAAATTCAGTAGCGTTTCAATTCCAACAACATTCTATCTATTAGTAATTTTTTTATTTAATTCTTGTTTTCACCATGCATTATGTACGCTCTTATTTCTCTAGGGGGGCGGTATTGAAATATTCACTAGAAAAGGGGGCACCAGTTCGAAAAAGGTTGGGAACCTATGATATAAAGCATTGTTTTAACATAGGTATTTTGATACAAAATCAGACTTTTTCTAAAATAACATACCGTTTTTTCTTCCATATTTCGATTCTACGACTCAAATTATGCTAAACTGCCAAGTTTCGTAAAAATCGCGAGAGTAGTTTTTTAAAAGTTACTAAAAATTTTAGCTGCTCAATTTTAATTGAATTTGGTATATATTTATTAATCTTTCCTTTTTTTTATTAAGCTTATTTGATTCTCCCTTTCACATTTCGAAATTTAAGTTCATTGCAAATAATATTCGCCCGTTTTTTATGATTTATTTTAAAATAATTTTTATAAATTTTTTGAAAAAAAGTGTTGAATTATAATCTGTAAAATTTTTACCATCATCTTAAAGTAGATATATTTCTAAGCTAACCAGCAAAAAATTAGAGTTTTTTGGGAGATAAGATATACGCAAATTGATATATTGGCGCGTTTCGAAATTTGGCATATTTGTTAAAAGCGATAATAACGTCAAATGTGGTTTAGGCACTTTGTTAAAATTACTTGAAATTAGAAACGGTGTGACTTTTTCCCGCTCATGCATAATGAAAAAAAAAAAAGAAGAAGAAGAAGAAGAAGCCAAAATAGGTTGTTATGAATTAAGAAGTTCGCCCAGTGAATTATTCTTGCCGCAAACTGAAAAAAATGCTCAAGTTAAATTTTTGAATTTCTCCATAAATTTCCTACCAAATTTTACAAAATTTAATATTTAGAATTTGAGTCGTAGAATCGAAAAATGGGAAAACAATTGGCATGTCATTTCAGAAAAAGTTCTATTTTGTGTCAAAATACCTATATTAGAGCAAGGCTATATATAAATCTAATACATATCCTAAGTCGCGCTTTCGAGACATGAAAAACGTAAGTTGTATTTCGTCAATCGGCCTAGTAGAACGGGAGATATAGAACTGTGCCCTCCCCTTTTTTTAGCAGTGTACATACAGATGTCACGAAAAAAACCCATTTGAATCCATTTTAAATTCATTTTACAATCGGTTTTGTGAAAAAAAAATGAGTACTATACTGAGTCTGTACATAAGACGTTATGAAAAATAGTCACCCAAATTAATTCGAGAACGGTTAAAATGAATATTTCCGTTAAAATATGATGATCGAATTTCTTTGCAGCTACAGTACTACTTCCTTTACGTCATACAAGGAAATAAAAACTGTCATTTCTAAGAACATCACGATTTTATTTTTGATCGCGTAAGATCAGAAATATTCCGGCAGACAAAAAATCATTATTTACTTTTCAGTGCAATTAACTAAAATGATATAACTTGAATTTTTATAAATTTATATGTATATGTTTCCTTCAGTATGTTATTTAGTTTTTCTCAGATTACGTCTGAGTAAAAAAGTCATGACTGCGGGAGAAAATCTAACCCGGAAATCAAGATCGAGATAAATACTAAAGTTATGGTTACACACGATAAGATAATTTTTTTTTAACTTCGGTATAATAAATCCTTATCATAATTGCTTATCAGTACAGAAATTTTTACGCTTATCAATTTAATCTAAGCGATTTGAAAAAAAAAAATATTTGATTATAGTTTGTACATTTGTTTCATCTTTTCAAAATACAGTCATACTTTTACAGCTCTATACCTTTATAACCCTTTATAAGTTTAACTTAACACTTTCGTATCGGTGTGACGTAAACCCAATTGTCTAGCTGAAGCTACATTCTTTAGCACTGCCAATTATGATGTATAAAAACAATAACTTATAAAATAGACTTTTTAATAAATAGACTATATTTTAATTGATATGTAATAATTTTAATTGATATGTAATATTGAGTGTAATATTTTTTTAATGTAAAGGTTTAAAATTTGAACGATTTCCCAAGAGGATTTGCCAACGTTTTTTACATTCTCGTTGAGTTTACACTCTACAAGTCTGTTCTTACAGATTTTTTATGTCATTTTACCTTTATAACTACGCATCTTTTTCTTGACACTTATCCCATATACAATCACAAAACTGTTAAAAGCAGCACAGCAACATACGTTTAGAATTACCTATTCAGGGTTAAGCTTTGGCATACACTTTTTTTTATATTTTTTTCAGTCGTTTCTCAGTTCGTCCTATAAATGTTCATTTTTCGTAATAAAATGGCTTTCAAAACTTTTTTTTTCGTTTTTATTACTAACATTTTGTGCGTTAACTTTAATTATTAAATACTATTTTCTTCGCGCTTACACCACTAAAATTAAATTCAGCGCAAAATCAAAAAATTTGCACGCTGGAGTTAATTTTTTTTTATTCTGCACAGTATTGCCACTGCTCGTTAATGAAATCGTTGAGTTTGCTAATAAAAAAAATTCCTTACAGTTTTACAAAATGTAAAATAAATAAATGAAAAAATATGAATATGTGTAGCGTCATTCTATGAAAATATTGAATATTTTTAATTAGACAGATCGTGAATTAAATGCATTTTTATCATTTAAATCAATCGGATTCAAAAGCAAGAAACGAATATTCTTAAGAATTACATCCACTGCTTTCAAATAGCTTACTTTATTAACCCGTAACAGACAGACTCAATTTGAAAGAAACATGTCTAACATTTTTCCAAACGGCAACAGATTCGAATGAAAAGTGAAACGACGCATTTGTTGTGATTTGACGCAAAAACCCGATTTCGAGACTAATGGCCCATTTGGGCTAAAACGTTTATTGCAACTTAAAAAATAAATTTACAATCAAAAACTGAGATTTGAAACATTTAACATAATTTAATCGCTAGTTTAAATATAGGCCATTCTGTGACTGTTGAATAAGACCGCTAAACATAAACTAACTGATTGAATAACACCGCTAAAATAAGTTCCGTTAATAGTTCGGCCGGTACCGCTTCATAAGGGCACCGCCCTCTTATGTAAGTCTGCCGCTGTCCCAGATGGCAAAATTTTCATAATGGTACCCCGGTATAAGGCGTGAAAGCTGAATATTAGTTTCTAGTTTGAAATTGGTCCTTCAGCTAGGGTTTTATGCCAAATCTGACGTTTTCACATGGGTGCGGGCACCTTTGAAAATCAGGTTTTCATTTTAATTATTGATTAATTAGTTAAAATTACTGTAAATTGTGTGAGTGCATATTTTAATGCGTTAAAAATGATTTTAAATTTTAGCACTTTTTGTGCCTGTAACATCGATGTTAAGAACATTTTTCGTTCTGGGTGCCTGAAAAGAAATTAGATTGAAAAAAAATAAGCGAAAATTTGAAGGTCGTATCCGGAATTATTTTCATGCCTTCAAAATGCTAACAATAATAATGCTACTATTTCCTAAATTAAGTTTCTGGTAACTGAATGAAAAAACCGGCCCTAGAAACTATGCAAAAAATCAGAACCTATAAGCAGAATGTAGAAATTATGGGAAATGATGCAGTATTGTGCAGCGAAAGACCAAGGGTTCGTTATAAGAGAAATGGCAAATAACGATTTGTTGAAATAAAGCTTGAAAAACGAAATAACAGCCACAATGGTGGGTCACCATGCTAACAAATTTGGACAACATTAAAAAGGAGAAAAAATTAAATTGGAAAAGAGATTATACAGTCTATTTCTAACAATAAAAAATTAGTTTTTATGTTTAAAATTGACATATGCATAGATATTCGAAAAGAAATTAAATAGATTTTTATACTATTAGATAGAACATATAACAAATTGAATATTTGTTAATATCTTGAAATTTAGTATAAGATATTTTATTAGTTTACAATCTATACACATTCCAAATAAATAAAAAACTCATCTAAATTCATCTCTTTCACGCGCTATGTGTATAGCAGTTTGTAGTTTCGATGAAAATAAGATTTAATTTACCAAAATACCTGAGTCCCCTTCCGAGAATCACAACCTAAAAAACTGTTCTGGTTGAGGAAAACGTCTGCAACCTTATGTCCCTCCAACTCCTTTTAAAAGTGATTTACTTCATTCTCTGCTTATTAATTAGTCAATAATTATTAATTATTGTAATTGGATAAGTGTGCTAAAGCATAAAGATGCACGCACTCTTATGAAGGTTTCTGGAAACTGTTTTTAGTTTGTGGGAGCTCGCTTATGTTGAAGAGCTCTTATGAAGGTTTCTGCTTTTTTCGAACAGCGGCTGACTTCCGTAAGGGTGACCGAGCAGCCTTTTGAAGGAGCACCTTTCGATCCGGATTTAAATTCCGAAGAGCGAGCTAAGTGGATGAAGCTTTCCTGGTCATCTCCATGATTATATGAGTCAGTTTCTATTCAGATATCTCCAAGAAAACATTTCAGCGTTTAGACAGAGAGTCTTCGTCTTGCTTTTTTCCATTAACAAATTAGCCAATAAACTAATCAAATAGGCATCTTGAAATAAACTAGATTTAATTGCAGATATTCCAAATTCAACTCTAATTTACCAATGGCTAGCAACTGGCACCTCAAGTGCAGCGTAAATATAAGTCAGTTTCCTCCATGAAAGGTTCTCCATGAAAGCACATCTCCCCTTTCGCTGAATCTTACTTATATTGCTTTAATTAGTTATTCAACCTATCGAATAACTTACGCTCATATTTTGTAAAAATTTAACCAAATTTTTGATTAAAAAACTCAATGATTTCAAAGCGAGCAATCCCAAAACTACGGAGAAAAATTTATCTCAGCATGCAAGACTGTGTATCAGAAATTCTAAAGATATGCTCTTTTTAAATATTTTTAGTCCAAAGGGGCAATTTGCCGAGAGGGATTATTAATTTCGTTTTGGCATTTTGCGTTGATTCACTACAAGCGTCGTTTCGCTTTGCAAACTGTTGCCACCAAATATTATAGCCCTGTATTATACACACAAAAGGGCAAATTGCAGTTGCCCTTTTGTGTGTATAATACAGGCAACACACAAAAGGGCAAATCGAACAACGACTAGCAGTTCTCTAAAGCGGAAAGCAATGTTTGTTAATCATAAGTTGCAGTTAAGAATCAATGCTATTTAAACTTAATAACTAAAGAAGTGGCGCAACTAAAATGCGCATTGAACACCTGAATTGGACGAGCTAGTTAGACTGAAGACGAAAGGAACAAGAAAGAGTTAGAAATAAAAACTAACCATTTGAAAATTAGCATAACAACCCCAACACCATTTCGCTTATTTCATTACATTTTTCAAAATACCAGTATATAAATTGAATAAAATTTAGTTTTTAACTTCGTTTTAAATTACATAAAACTTAGTTTAATATGCATACAATTCAGGATTTTCTCCATCCACATTAAAAAGAGAATTATTTTGATTTGGAACTTTTATTTCATTATTAGCCCAGAAAAGCAATTTATGCGGAAGAGCTACTAATTTTGTTTTGGTATTTTGCGGTGTCCATTATAAAACGGCGTTTCACTTTTCAAATTAATGCCATCAAATATTAGAGCCCTGCATTATAAATAAAGAAATTAAATAAAGAAGAATCTGCGTGAATGTATGTATGTTTCTCGCATTGTCAAAAAACAATGGTACCTAGAGACATCAAATTTTGAATAACTTAAACCTCCACTCGAATATGGGCATCTGAAGGCCCAATTTTGGAATTTGTGTTGTTATTTATTTCATATTTTGTAAAAATTTAACTTTTAATTTAACTTTAAATTAATAAAAATTTAATTTTTGATTAACGAACTCAATGATTTCAAAGCGAGCAATGACAACACTGTACGGTGGAAAAAAAATATCTCAGCGCCAGAGACTGTGTATCAGAAATTCTAAAGATATGCTGTTTTTAAATATTTTGTGATATTGCTGTCGAATTGAATTTTATGGTTTAAGTGCGAAGAACATGATATTTAATAAATAACGATGACACACGTTAAAAAAACGCCCCTTTTGGGGGTAATATAAAATCTGAAAGTTTTTAAATTAAATTAACTTTTTTTTAAATTTATGATTCCTATTTAAGTGTATAATAACTTATTTCCCTTCTTCTAGTGCATTATTTATCATATCCATTTCATATAAAAGCTTAATTTATAAAAATCTTCTTTTAAACTGTATTTTACTTTTTGTTTTCTAGTCTCAATTATATATATTTTTAGTGTGTTATGACAGCACAAGCAATAAATCATAAAAGAATTACAGAATCATTACTTTCCTTTTCTGAAAGACATTTAGTTTCCATAACGTATAATTAAAATCAAAAGCTTAAATCAATTAAAATTTCTCGTTTATCAACCAGTGTGATCACCCTTCTGCAGCCGTTTTCGCTATTTTTGCTGCTTTTTATGAAATATGGTAATGAATTCAAGCCAATAAAACAAAATTGACCAAGAATTCATTAAAAGCAATCGATGAAAGCAGAATAATTTTTAATCAGGCGTTGATATTATTTGTAACATTCATTAAGTATTAGAATGATGTTTCAAACAGCTGGATGTGCAAAAGAAGAGACATTAAAAATATGTAAGCGAATATGAAGCAACAACAATGTTCCTTTTGCTGTACTAGTTGTGAGACAGTTATATATTTAAGAGGTAACTTTGCATTCAGGAGGCTATTTTCCAGAAAACAAGCGAGGATAGGTGGGGATTGGGAGAATTGAGAAGTTGTGAAGTGGTGACGATAATTATTTCTTTTGATTAATTAATAAACTTGTTTGTTAGAGCTATGAAACTATTATTTTTCCTCCGAAGCATACATTATTATTATTATTAGCCCAAAGGAGCACTAGCCCAGAAGGGCTATTAGTCTCGAAACGGCGTTTTGCGCTGAATCGCTAAAAGAGTTGCATCGCTTTTCAGATTTTTTCAGCCAGATATTATCGCCCTGTATTATATTTAAAGAAATTAAATAAGAGAGAATCTGCATAAACAAATGTATGTTTCTCTCATTGTGATAAAAAGAACCATCATGTGCCTAGAACCATCAAATTTTGAATAAGGTACGTCTCCCCCTCCCCGAATATGGGCAAGCCCAAATTCGGAATTTTGAATTTCTTTTATGATCTATTTCATATTTTACAAAGCATTTATGAGTTTTTGATTAAGAAACTCAGCGATTTCAAAGGAAGCAATGGCAACACTGTACGAAAAAAAATTATCTCCAGCGCGCGAGACTGTGTATAGGAAAATTTAAAGATATGTTCTTTTAAATATTTTGTGGTACTGCTGTTGAATTGAATTTTATGGTTTAAGTGCGAAGAATATGATATTTACTAAATAAAGGTAACACACAAAACGTTAAAAAAAACTCCCCTTTGGGCGTAATGTAAAATCTGAAAGCTTTCAGATATTTTTGGTCAATAACTGCAATGAAATTCAATCTAATATTATCAGAAATGCAAACATATTTCACAATTTTTGGTACGCTGAAAAGATGGTAAAAAAAATTGTTTATCACTCTTATTAAGATCAAGTCTGTAACTGAAAATCTTTACTTTATTTTAAAGACAGGAGTCTTCTAAAAATTTTCAGATCTTTAAATCACATTACTTCATACTACCATAAACTTATAATTTATATGACTTGAAAAACGTTGTCACTGTGAGTAGCATTTAAAAATTAACCTTATCTTACACGCATCCTAGAAAATTACCATTTTTAGAGGGTTACCATCGAAAGTTCTTTTAACTGATTTTTTAAACTATAAGCGTTTTCCCTAACAAACTGATAAATTTAGTTACCGTTTTAAGAATAATTAGAATTTTTCATCTTATTTTGAATAATATTTTTGCGTTCTACGGGTTCGTGGATTTAAACTTATTGATGACAACATTTAAAGAAGAATTAAAACACAATTTATTTGCCAGTAGTCACTATTACGCAGGGCAGTTCCAAAGACACATTTACACTTGTCGGAAAACTACGACAAACACGCTGAAACAATCAGAAACACAGCCTTCAGGCTATAACGGTGAAGACAGCTTTACGGCAAAGCACTAAAGTACAGATTCTGACTCAGTCGGTAACTCTCTAGCTAATCTCTGAACTGAAGACACTCTACTACCCTGCTTTCTCCGCAAGACACTTTCTTTACAGGCAGGGTATATATAACTTTAACCTACTTTCGAGAATATGCCCGAGAAAACTCCTAAGAATGCGTTTTAGAATGTTCTCTCTCCGTCTATGCCATATCACCAATTTGTCGCCAAATATCGCCAAATGAGCGATTTCGCTCCAAATCCGGCAACCTCCCTTTTCCCTGCCACTTTCTGGCAACCCTAACTCCTCTTTGCGGGGAAGCTATCTCACCGCAGCTGGGCATTTTGTAACAATATATTGACATAATTTAAAGCATATTTAGTTTATAATATTACATCTAATTGATAATGCTTATTTCAGACATGATTGTAATTAACAAAAAAATTTCTGACGCCGTGTGTTGCATATTTCAGTATAGAGACGATAGTTTCTTTCTCTTTCTTTTCTTTGAACTTTGTTTAATAATTTAAATCTGTTCACTAATTATTTAATTTCGTTTGCAAACTGTGTACGGCCACAGATACGAAAGCGCACGATCTGCAAGAAAAAGGTTCTCTGAGAAGCCTATCGTTATTTTCCCTGATATGGATCTCAATGTAAAACTTGCGCACAACACATGGGCGTTTCAGTATGGAACTGTGTACTGAAATTTTAAGGACTCCCACTGTTAAGAATTTTGTTAGCAAGAAAGGGGGATGTTCTCACAGTGGATAATCGTTCCTGCATAGTGAGATTAAATTTATTTCGGAGAAAAAAAAAAAAAAAAACGGTGTCCTCACTGGGATTTAGACTTCGCCTTCGAGATTGCTAGCTGAACGTACTTTTCAATTATACCATATAGACGCGCAGTAGGGAAGCAGATAATTCCTTACATTCTTGCCCATTTAAAGGGTGACTGAGGAGGAGGAACTCTGCAGCTAAATCCTAGTGGTGACAAATTACTACCCACCACTTTTGCAGTTTGAGCGCTACTATAGAGTCATTAGGTTTTTAGAAACATGAAACATTAACCCGCTTGATTCGAGCTCCGCATTTCAGTCGCATGTGCTTTCAACTACATCGTGATAATATGCGGTATATAGGGAGAACAATTCTTGCATTCTCTTCCTTTTAAAAAGAAACAGGGTAGGGGACAACTCGTATTCACCATATCCATACGTTGCCGAAGTATCGTCCACAGCATTTTAGTTCGGATGACACTTTATTTATTTTTAGGTTTATTTCGAAGCAGAAAACATGAAAATTTCAACGGTGCTCTCACCGCGATACTAATTCTGATTTCAGATCGCTGATACGTCGTGTTTTATAATTACCCTACGTAGCCATCAGATAAGGAAGAAGAAAATTCTTTATAGTTGTATTTTGATTTAAATGACAAATCCTAAATCAACCTACGGCTGACGAATTTGTGCTCTTCGCAGACTTCTTTTCTCCCACCTTCTGGGGCAAAGGCGGGGGGGGGACGTTTCGAAGGAGTGGTTTATAAGAAGTCGGGTTAGAAATTTGGAAAAAAGAGGAAACAGATGTGGTACTTTTCTCTTCTTCTGTGACAGCATGATGCCAATTAAATACGTTTTATTTAAAATGGTGCAAATCTTTTTGTAAATAACAAAGCCATATTTAATCCCTAAATACCATCATAGTTTTTTTTCCAGTTACATTATAATATATCTGATAATTCTGTGTAGATGATGACTTGAGGATTTTACGGTGCGCAGGAGGGAAGACAGCAACTATGTTTTAGTCATGGCCGAGGTAGGTAGAGATGCTGCTGGCGTAGGAATGAGACACGTAATAGACGGGTGCTATCTGAAGATCAAAAGTAGTTGTAGACTCAAAACATAATTTTGTTTCTTGATGAATAGTTTTTAGGACACATACTTTCTTTTACACATTACTGTTGGTGCAACAGATACCCATAATTCTATATATGAATATATGAATTCTATATATCACATTTTGAAACAATGCACGATATAGCAAAGCAAAGAGACACGCGCTAGCAGGGCAAGAGAGAGAGGAGAGTAGAAAAGGTACTCGCATTTCAGGAAAAGGGTATTTATAGAATTGAATCCTTTGTTTAAATTTTGGACTGCAATTCGACAAGAGCATTGCAGAATTAAACATGATATAATGCCGATTAGTTTTCAGATAGGACACACTTTAGATACCAAGAAGTGGACGTAGCCAAATTAAAAACAACAATTGCTAAATTAAAATTAGTATTGTTTTTTTCATATTTTATATCTTATATATATTTAAACTGTTTTAGCAATGGTATTGTAAAGTATACATAAATCATCAGTATAACACTTTACTATTTATTATTGGAAGCTGTGATACAGAATTACTGGCATAACAGCAAAATGGCAATAAAATGACACCGTTCCTATATATCTTGATCAAAATGTCAACTAGAAAAGGAAATATACAGTGAATCCTCTATTCACGGAAAAGCATCTTAATTGTCTTTTTGGGCATCTTCTTTTATCTTTTGATTGTCTCTTAACACCTCTTTGCTTCAGACTCACAGGCCTCAGTTTAATTCCAAAATTCATTCCGAATGATTTTTTTTCTCATATTTTAAAATGCTTCTAAAGTGATACATTCTCACTGGAAATGTTTTGTTGTATCTTACTACTGCTTTATCATGGTAATATCATTACATGAAACATTTCACTTTACCATATTTTGCCGATCAAAGAAGTAGGTCTTCTTTTTATTGCTCTTCCTCTGAAGACACTTCAGCCATAATTGCTTGCCGAAGAGGTTTTAGTTCTTTCTTAATGAATTCAATTTTTATAGTCTTCTAGTAACCCATCTACATCTTCATTAATAACTACCAAGCCCATAGTTTTGCCTAGAGAACCAGTAGCATAGAAAACAAGAAAATCCTCAGTGTCAAAGCCCTCAAAGTCTCTGTCTGCATCAAAATCTGGTCACAATTCCCTCCAGGCCTAATTCATGGTGTTGTAAGTCATTTACTTACATGCTTAGTTAATGAGAGTAATCAATAGAAAATATTAAAATAATGTTTCTAGAAGTCTTTGGTTGTTGATTAGGCGTCTCATTTTGCCTCAAAAAATCTTGAAAATCATTTACTGCCGACTTCAATACTTGGAACGTAGGATATTGTTCTCAATATCAGACGTTTTTGTTCACGTAATTTGTTCGTGATCCGAGGTTTCATTGTATTTTAAATTCATTTCATTCATATTTTAAATTTGCTTATGAACAGTTTGGAGATATACTATACAAATGCAATATCACGTCAAAAATGTAGTCTTCAGGCTTCACAGATCCCAACTATAATAAAGATCTCTTTGAAAAAATAACTACAGGCGAATATTTTTGCATCTTCGACACGCACGTAATGCAGTAGCTTATACGTGATATGATCGCAGTTAATGTTACCATTCATGTGTAAAACAAAAGCAATTTCTCGTTTATTGAAATCATTGAACCTTTTAACATAATCATAATATTATGATGCATAGTATTACTATATAGTTCTGCCTGGCATCTGGAACGTAATTTGTTCTGGAAAGACGTGACTTATGAAGGACATTGTTTTTCATATGGGAAAAAATTTAATCGTTTCTCAGTCTCATCCAACTTCATAAAACATCCTGAAAAATATTTATAGAACATTAAAAACATCATCAGTTTTCGAACTACTGGAAACTTATTAAATTGTTAATAATAAAATATTTGTATACACTATGTATGCACGCTGCTGGAAGGGGAGAGAAAAAAAAATTGACAGTTTTTTTTATACCTCCCGTTTTACTGGGCCAATTGAGGAAATTCAAATTGCGTTTTCCATGTCTCGAAAGCGCGACTTAGGATATATATTAAATTTGTATGTAGCATTGTTCTACCATAGGTATTTTCCTACAAAATCGGGCTTTTTCTGATATAACATACCAATTTTTTTCCATATTCTGATTCTACGACTCGAATTATTATCGCTTGTAACGAATATGTCATATTTCAAAACGCTCCAATATGTAAATTCACGTATATCTTAGGGAATCTTTATTATATGCGGCTTAAGTGTCTGTTTGTAGCCGATAGTTTATTGGTTGCTTGCGTAACTGTACTAGCCAATGGGGTGAAGTTGCCGCGGCATTCAAATAGAAATAAATTTTATCACAATAGTTATCATTGTTTTAATTAAATTATCATGGTATTTAAATATTTTTAATTCATACAATTGTTGCTTAGTATGCATTGAACTATATTTACATATGAATTGCCTAGAAACTTGCACAGTTTGAGAAATTAAAGGAGACGAAACCAACTAACGAGTTGTGCGTAGTACATCTCATCAGGTAGGTTTACTCAAACTTTTATGCTACATATCGTTTTGCGTAGAGTTTAAAATTTTGCGCGATTTTATTTCGCTTAATTTTCAGCTGAACGCAAATTGAGCGTGTCTTGGGGAATGTGAACATTTGTTTGCATTAGCAATCATCTGTTTTTGAAATGGTTTACAAATGAACGCAAATTGTGCTTGTCAGGGGGAAGGTGAACATTTGTTTGCATTAGCAATAATTTGTCTTTGAAACAATTTAAGGCTGAACGCAAATTGAGCGTGTCAGGGGGAAGGTGGACATTTGTTTGCATTGGCAATCATCTGTTTTACATAAAAACTACGTCTTAACGTAATTTCTTTTAAGAGTGCCTGCTAGAAAATACAGCACTGAAGAGGAGAGAAAAGGAGCTAAAGCTGCGCAAAAACGGCTTTCTCGACAAAAAGAAACCACTGAGCAAAGAAAGAAATGTACCGTCAGTGGTTTCCTTCATTGCACTCTACTTTAAGCAATTAAGCAAGTAGAAGGGGGAAACCCCGTGGGGCAATAAGCAAAGGGGCGTCCTCGCCGCCTGCCCTAAGTAATTCAGTTTGAATTAGAAGACATTTTTGCACAAATCATTTTAATTACGATTTATAATATCTAGAACAGCGGTCATTTCGTATGACCGCCGGGTTTTCTAATTTTGAATAAACAACTCTAATTTTTTGCAAGTATGCTTAGGAATACATCTACTCTAAGTTGATGACAAAAACTTTGTAGGTGATAACTCAAATTTTTTTTCGAAAAATCTGTAAATATTTTTTAAAAATAAATCATAGAAAATGGGTGAATTTTATTTGGCATGAACCTAAATTCCGAAATGTGAAAGGGAGAATCAAATACGTTTAGTAAAAAAAAGAGAGATTAATAAATATATACGAAATTCAATTAACTTTAAGAGTTAACTTTTGAAAACTACTTGTGCGATCTTTACAAAACTTGGCCGTTTGGCATAATTTGAGTCATAGAGTCGAAATATGGAAAAACATTTCCCATGTTATTTCAGAAAAAGTCCAATTTTGTGTCAAAATACCTATATTAGAACAATGATATATATAAATGTAATACGTATCCTAAGTCGCGCTTTCGAGACATGGAAAACGCAAGTTGAGTTTCATCAGTCGGTCCAGTAGAACGGGGAACTTGAAATACAGAACTTTTTTTTTTTCTTTTTTTCGCAGTGTACATATTTGTGTTGTTTAGTTCACTTTATTCTGAGTTTTCTGTCTTTTTCTGGATGCGGAACACTCATTTCTTGAACTTGTTACATGTTTGTCTGGTTTTTTAACAGTTCCAAATTTCAAGACCTTGTCTAAATTTCTAAAAGTTGTCGAAACTAGTCTTTCTCAGAATGCTCCTGAAGGTTATTGTGCTTGTTATTGTCCTATCAACCACTTTCTTCATCTGAACTTAATAAGATGCCATTGCATACTGTGAGATAGACAACTTCCCAGTTGTTATTAAACAAAGTTCGCCTTAAAAAGTGTGGAATCAGTCTAATTCCTACTTCTTCAAAAGGCCCTTTATAGTTACAGTAGGAATAGATCCTAAGGGAGCTTTCTTACGATGATCTAGCTGTCTTTATTGTTATAATCCTAAGGGGTAAAAATCATTACCTCCGTTCACACATGTAGAACAGGACCATAGTCAATCAGGAAAGGTAAAGCTGCGCATGAGTGAATGTACATTGACTCGGAGAAACCGTGGACGAAAAGTTAGTTCGCATTTACTTCGCTGTGAATGTTTGGTTCTTATAGCAGCTTGGCAGAAAGTTAAACATTTAGCCAAAATCCTTACACCAGTTTCCGTGACATAGGAAGGTCTTGTTGCCTAGCAAGGAAGTTCGGTTTTTGCCAAAAGTGCCTTTCAAAACCCTCATATGAACGCTCCATTAATGTTCTCTTCTTGTTCACTGGATAAAACTTTCCTCCGAGTTTCCTCACGTTCCTAGTCAAAAAGAACTAGCAGTCCTTCGGTAGACATATAATATTGAGAAATATATTTCTTTCCTTATTCCATACTTGTTTCTGCATTTTTATTTATTTATTTATTCATTTATTTATTTTTAATTTGCACAAAATTTTCACCTTCCTTACCGTGTGCATTTGTGGTATAATTAAAAGCTAGTCCGGCTGTTCAAATTCCGGAAAGTTCGGATCCCGGGGCGAACATCGCTGATTCCTCATGGTTCTCGATTTGGGAAAACTATAAAAAAAGGCCTTTCTTATAGTTATATAAATATTTTATAGTTTAACATATAAATATATATATTTTATAGTTTAACATATAAATATATATATTTTATATATTATTTCTTAACATATCAATATTTTATAGATCAAATGTTTATAGTTTTATAGTTATATGCTTTACAGTTAAAATTTATATTATATATAAATATTTTATAGTTAAACTGTAAAATAAAGTTCTTAATTTTAAAATAAAGTTTTTTTTAGAGTTTAACTATTAAAATTAAGCTATAAACATGGCTTATAGGTTAAGAAAGGTTATAGTTAATTTTAAAGTGGGGTCAGCAGAAGAATGCCTGGATTTGATGACTAGCTTCCCTTTCTCACCAGCCGCCCTTTAAGTAGGGAAGAATTCTCTTTCTCTGTGTGCCTTCATGGTGTAACTGACAGCATGCTCGATTAGCATTGGGGAGGTTCGGAATTTAAACCCTGGAGAGAGAAATCAGATTTTAAATTACGTTCAAAGGGGCGTTTTTTTAACGCTTCGTGTGTTACCTTTAGTTATTAAATATCATGTTCTTCGCACTTAAACCGTAAAATTCAGTTCAACAGCAATATCGCAAAATAATTTTAAAATGAGGATATCTTTAGGATTTTCGATGCACAGTTCCGCGCGCTGGAGATAAAAAGGTTTTTTTCCCCCCGTAAGGTGTTGCCATTGCTCGCTTTTAAATCGTTGAGTATGTTCATCAAAAATTCCTTAGAGTTTTAGAAAATATGAAATAGAAAAATAAAACAAATTCCAAATTTGGAATTTCAGATGCGCCTGTTCGGGTGGAAACGTACGTTATTCAAAATTGGATGGCTCTATGTAGCGTTGTTTTATCACATTTGAAGAAATAAACATGCATTTATGCAGATTCATCCTTATTTAATTTCTTTAAATATAATTCTGGGCGATAACATTTGGTGGCAAAAATTTGAAAAGTGAATCGGACGTTCATAGTGAATCAACGCAAAATCGCAAGACGAAAACAATAGTCCTTCAGGGACAAAGCCCCTTTGGACGAAAAAAAAATTCTTTTTTTCCAATAATCGGGATAAAATTACTTTTCAACAGTTTAAGACAACTTCTGCTAGTTATTTAGTCGATAATCGAAACGTTGCTAAAATACTGATAGAACGCCCAGCCCAAAACAATATTCTACAGTTGTCACGCCTTCAGCAATTAGTGACTGCCTCAAACATCAAACTACTACACCGGCGAGAACATTTCCCACCTTCCGTATCCTCATTACTGAATTACAACGAAGCGGCTCGTGGCTAAATTGTTGCTGAAGCTGAATTGTACTGAACGGCGCTCCTTCATATCCCGGAAGAGAGCCTTGTGAAATGTAAAAGAGCAATAGGAAAATAAGCGAGTTTTTTCGCAGAATCGATTAATCAAGTTTGTTGCCTGTAGCTATTTACGAAGAAACAGAATTGTCTACTCGATTCTTGTATGAGTAAGATATGTCAGCCTTATAATAAACGTTTTACAGCACTTGGACCGCTTTGTGATACTTTTTGAAGAGTCTTTTGTTTTTGTCTCAAGGAATACTAATATTTCAAAACTATAAAATATTTTGAATTGATTATGACAGGATTTCCAAAATGGTAGACTATTTTTCACGCTCAGAACTGGTTTTCCATTTAGAAATGGTTTCATTGTTTTTGTGTTAAATCATGTTTATAACAAGTGTGAACTACTAAATTCAAATTGATAGATAGGTTTGTTATAATTCTTATGGCCCCTTTGCTTCGAAAGGCCCATAAAATTATTTCAAGGCGAATAATTATAATATTATGACGAATTTTGCATTTAATTAGATATTTTTAGTAGAGTTATAATTAAAATTGTTTTACTTTCAAGTGTAATGCAGCGCGAGACATATTTTAAGAGAAAGTTACGCCAGAAAAGTAAAAATACAGGAGCACGTGCATTTAACATTAAATAAATTGATATCTCGTAATTTATATTTAAATTGAATAAATGTAATTGACTACCGTGTTAGCTGTAACTGTAATTACATCCTCCTATTGGTTTCCAGAAATCTCGAGAAGCAGAAAATGCTAGAACTCTCACACTCGACCAATTGAAAGCTAAAAAAGCCATAGAGAGAACATCTCAGCTGAATTGCTTTGTTAATGCGATTTGTTTAGTTCCGCACGAATTGATATATCTGAATTAGCTTTTTGTCAACTAATTGGTTGGTTGGTCACTGGTTTTTGAAATACAGCAAAGCACTCGAGGGCTATCTGATTCAGTAGAGGGATGCCTTCGTAGAAAAGGTCCTACCAACGGCGGATTGGTTAAAACAGCTAAATGCTGATAGTTTGACCTAGGTTCATTCCCATGAAAACAGACTGGTTGTATGGTTCGTTTTTGGGATTTTCACTCTGTGTAATATGAATATGAGTCAGTTTTCTTTAGAAAGTCCCCCAGAAAGGCAATTCTTCTCTTTAGGCTGAGATATGCTTTGCCATATCAGAACAGCTAAGCTTTTGTCGAGAACTTTCAAAGGGAATCCTGTTTGTATTTACATTTTGTATGAGAAAAGCAGCAAGCCCGTTCACCTGGGACAGAACCCGGATCGAACTACCAGTACTCATCAGTCTTAAGCATTTAATCACAGGAAGTGTCTCTAGCAACTCATTAAATTACTTAACTATCCTAATGAAATTATTTTTATTTTTGATTTATTAGTAAAGCTAATTGATGTAACGGATACTGAAATGAAATGAAGTTTCTGCGAAAAAAATGATAAAACAAAAATCTGAACTTATTTTATGTTCTAGTAACAATTCAATTCTAAATAAAATTATTGGGAAATGAGGAAAAGGTTTAGGATTATTAGGATTTTTCAAATAATGTCATAAACGGGAAGTTAGAAACCTGAGAGCGAATACGCAGTAAACACATACTGTGAACAATTTAACCATTTCGAAAAGTAAAACAACTCTAAAAAGCGACTAATATAACTAAACCAGTTTAATAGAATACATGATTTGACACTGAAAATAATCGTAATAAACAGACTGTTCCGTTTACCAGGATAAATAACATTAAAACTTCAAATGCCAGATGGCGTGTGATGTTATACTATTCGATCAATCCGTAGAATTTTAAAAATTATGTACTGAATGTTAAAAACTCGTATTCGGGTGCTTTTATTCGTGGAAAATCAAGTAAATGTCAAGAGAAGTCAGTGTCTAACTAGCAGTTAAACAGCAGATGGCGGATAAGGGCCGGCTGAATGCCAGAAAGGTAATGTTTTCTGAAAGAACGAAGAATTTGGTTACAATACAGACGTTTTCGTGTACGCATTGGAACAAGATGGCCTTACAAACAGGCCATTCGCAGATTGTGTCAGCAATTGGAAGCCACTGGCTGTATGTTGGAGAGAAATCAAAAGCGCCTTCTAGTACCCGCACATCTGAAAATGGCACCAAGTCTTCTTTATACATTCAGGGATTCCTGGAAAACCGAGCGCATCCATACACTGCAACTGTGGCCTTAGATTTCCTACATGAGATGTTTAATGTGCGGATAACGTCCTTTCGGTTACCCGAACGTCACGAAGATGGGAGACAGTGGCTTCCGTGTAGGCCGGATAATAATCCAGTGAGTTCTTTTGTATGCTAGATATGACTTTTTGTTTTTCCTACTATTGGAGAATTCGTAGTCAAAACAGTCTCCCTGGAACTATGTCTTGGTTACGTACGACGGCATTTTGCAACTGAGATGAAAATATTTCGCTCAAAAGTAAGTTTTCTCAAAAAAATCTCTCTGAAAATCGTGCTGGAAAAAATATCGAATACTTAATTAAATTAAAATGCCCCAAAATGAGGCAGAAAGACAATTCATATACAAGAACAAGTGGCTTAAAACAGAGGAGAAATCACGTATCAACATTCTATGTTTCTTCAAATTTCAAATTATGCTTCAAAAATTGAATTAAATAACACATTACTGATATTGAGTATAAATATGTTATTGGGTAATATTATTGATGTTGAATATAAATATTTGATATTTATATTCAACATCAATAATGAATTTATATTCAATTTGATATTTATATTCAACATCATAATGATATTATGAATATAAATAGTATTACATATGATACATACAGTAAAACTGTTTTAAACATGCTTCAGAAAGCAAAAGCAAAATAAGGAAAAATAGTACATATATTTTATAGCTTTTCTTCTACCATTGAACGATTTTTAGCAAAGCTAAATATATTTCTGAACCCTTAAAATATATTCACGATTTATAAGAACATTCAAAAACTTGTGTTAACTATATTTAAAAAATCCGAGAACATTTAAAGAATGCAGGACATTCCTTAGGAGACATCCCAAAGCGAAAAATTATCTCGAAATGCGGGACTGTGCGTGATGTCTGGTGCTTTAGACTAATGGAAATTGGCTAAAGACGCGATTCCTTATAAAAACACTACAAGATCCAAAAGCGTTCTCTCTCTCTCTTTCTTTCTTTTTTAGGTCCAAAGGGGTTTTGTCCCTGAAGGACTATTGTTTTCCTTTTGCGATTTTGCATCGTCTCATTCTGAATGCCCGTGCCGCTTTTCAGATTGTTGCCACTAAATATTATCTCCCTGTATTATATTTAAAGAAATTAAATAATGAAGAATCTGCATAAATATATGTATTTTTCTACCATTGTGATAAAACGATGGTACCTAGAGCCATCGATTTTTGAATGACGTCATCCTACTGCGAATATGGGCGTCTGGAAGCCCAAATTTGAAATTTGAAATTTGTTTTATTACCGATTTCAAATTTTGTAAAACTTTAACTTAAACTTTTGTAAAACTTTAATTAACATACTAAAGATTTCAAAGGGAACGATGGGAACGTTGTACAGAAATAAACATTTTAATTTCCAGCGCGTCAGACTGTGTATCGGAAATTCTAAAGATATGCTCATTTTAAAATTATTTTGCGATATTGGTCTTGAACTGAATTTTGTGGTTTAAGTGCGAAGAAAGTGATATTTAATAAAAAGAGATAACACAAAAAATGTTAAAAAAACGCCCCTTTGAACGTAATTTAAAATCTGAAACCATTCAGACTTTTCTTTTTATATATTTATTTCCTATTTTGCATTATTTTCAATTTGTGCATAATTTTTGTGTATTTATGTGTATAATTAATTTATTGTTTCATGTCATTAAACTATCAGTTTATAAAAGTAGAAAGCTTGAAAACAGCTTCTGCAGAACCGAAGAAACCTATCTATACACATAATTTCTAAGTGCACATTGATATTCCAACCAAGGAATGGGTTTCGAATACGGATCAATGGACTGCTACCGCTCCTGAGATGTTGAATCTTTGATAGCTGTTGTTAACATTTTATTTCACATTTGTTTCACAGTATCCAGATTGTATTTCTTTCCAATTCTTTCAACAAGATGATGAAATTTTCCTATTACTTACATGTGATCTAATATCGTATTGAAAATTTTTACAAAACATGAAGGTTTTAATTAATTTGTAGAGAAAATTGAGCTGCAATATACACTCACGTTTGTGAAAATTGCAACACCAAGAAGGAATCGTCATAATTGAATGCAATTTAATACACAGTTGAGTGGTAGTGGTACAAATAAATGATTAAATGTTCAAAGCAAACAAACAAGAACAAGAGATCAGAATCAGTATTTTGTGTGGCCACCACGCGCCGCAATAAGTGCTGCTACACGACGTGGCATGGAGTCAAACAAAGTTTGAATGTCTGACTGAGGAAGAGCATTCCATATCGTTTGTACGCGTACCCAAAGTTCGTCTGCAGACGCAACAGGACGAGGATCACGAGCAAGACGCCGACCAATGACATCCCACACATGTTCAATTGGCGACATATCCGGGGAACACGCAGGCCAAGGAAGAAGCTGTACCTGCTGCGCTGCAAAGAAGGATTTAACAATCCGAGCAGTATGAGGGCGGGCATTGTCCTGTTGAAATACAGCGCCTGGCAAGCTTTGAAGGAAGGGAACAGCTTCGGGCTGTAGAACTTCACGGATATACCGGTTGCTGTTCAGATTGCCCACAATTCGTAGCAATTGAGATCGTCTATGATATGCTATGGCGCCCCAGACCATAACTCCGGGTGTTCGTCCACTGTGGCGTTCGATAATGCACTCCGGAAGGTGGCGTTCACCGGCATAGCGTCTGACACGAATGCGGCCATCATGGTACCACAAATTAAAGCGGGATTCGTCAGAAAACACGACATGCTGCCAATCAGCACGCCAGTCTCTATGCTGATTGGCCCATTGTAGCCGCAGGCGGCGATGGTCGTGCGTTAGGGGGATCCTGTATAAAGGAGTCCGTGCGCGCAGTCCACACTGCAGCAGACGTCTACGAATTGATGAAGCACACAATGAAACACCTGTAGCTATTGACCACAGTGCTGCCAATTGTCTAGAGGAAGCTGTACGGTCCGTCCGCGCCATGCGGACCAGGTGTCTATCATCGCGAGCTGACGTCACATTTCGGGGTCCACTCCCGGATTTCCGAGTTGTCCGACACTCGTCCGTCCACTGCTTCCAAACGCGCATCACTGTGCTGCTGTTACGCTGCACACGAGAGGCTACTGCACGATACGACAATCCAGCTTCACGAAGGCCGATGATTCTCCCTCGTTCAAACTCTGTAAGTTGTTCAAATCTCGCTCTCTTTCGTCGACGAGGCATAAGTACAGATTGAGTTAACGTTTACCACTAGCAGATAACCACCGATAACCATACACGCCTCGCTACAGCCGTCTATTTATTCGGATCCATCAGCCGTTCAGAGGGCGCTGCTCAGCATACGCATGCGCTACGGATTTGCAATTCTAATCATTTGCATATCATGCGCTACTTTGCATTTCCTGAAAATTTCAGCTCACTCGCGTAAGTCCTTCATGGTGTTGCAATTTTCACAAACGTGAGTGTATTTTCAACCATACTGCTTTAAGATCCGCTGAATTACAGAAGTAATATTGAAAGTCAATTGCTAAGTTCTAGAAAACATCGCTTGTTACGAAACTAATATGCACTTACTGGGCTGGTTATACATTTGTTTGCAAATTCGTAATATTTAGAAGGGTTTAAAATTTTTTGTTAATAAGGTGAAGTTATCAGAACCTTAGTTACAAGAAGACTAAAACATTCCTCATTCCACATTCCAGCCGCTGCTGTAAGCTAAAGTTCCATAATTATGAATTTGTTATCGAGTCTAAGTAGCCGCTATCATAAGATATCTGGAGATATTTTCAGTACTACTGAATTTTTGTATCTGCATTAACTAGCATCAGAACCTGATTTTCACAGAGGCAAACTGTACGCAAACCCGAACTTCTACTTTTAAAAAAGCAGAACTGGCAATTAAATCGAAGAATAAACTCTGGGAGAATTTCAAGAATGATTTCAATTATTTCAGCCGCAGGCAGACGTTAATTTCTAAAATTAGGGGTACCGGAGCCTTATGGAAGACCGTCAGGGAAAAGGCACAAGAATAAATAAATAAATAAAATGACTATCAAAATCATTAACAATTAAAAAATTACTGATTAAAGCAATTAAATAATTTAAATTAAAATTTAATCAAATGTGAAAAGCCAAATTAAAACTTAATAAACGTTTATTAATATAATTAGCCAAGAAGGGCTATTAGTTTTAAAACTCTGAATCATCTTTCAAATTGTTGCCACCAAATACTATATATTTAAAGAAACTAAATAATGACGAATCTACATGGATATATATAGGTTTCTCGCATTTTGAGAAAACAATCGTACTTAGAGTTATCAAATTTTGAGTAACAAAGTCTTCCACTCAAATACGGGCACAGGGAAACCGGATTTTGTTTTATTGTCTATTTCATATTTTACAAAAACTTTAATAAATTTTTGATTAAAAAACTCATTAATGTCTAAACAAGCAGTAGCAGCATTATAGAGAATAAAATATTTTTATCCTCAGTAAGCGAGACTGTCTATCGGAAATTCTAAAGATATGCTGTTTTTAAATATTTTTAGCACAATGTGGCGTTAGCCCAAACGCTCTCAAAATGTGTATGTGTCTGTAAATTAAAAAAAAAAACCCGTTTGGGCGTACTATAAAATCTGAAAACTTTCAGATTTTTTTTAATTACAAAAAATAAAATTTTTGACATTAAATTTCCACTGAAAGTTTGTTCAGTTACATAAAAGAAGTGCCGGTACGCTCCGGCTAGAATTATGATTTATCCCCAACGCTAAGAAGTACTGGAGCCGGCTCCAGTGTGATTTAAGTTCTGGTCGCAGGTTATGTACAGAGGCTGTGGCTAATTTTAGACTGAGTACAGGGCACGAGTGGTTAATCGAACGTCTCAGTAGAATAGGCATATTGACTAATAGCCAATGCCCTGTTTGTAAAACACGCATTATGAATAAGCAGCACCTGCTCCTCTGTCTGGGCCTTGACTCTAAGTTACAACGAAATAGTGGTGATATTCTCCTGCTGTACAGAATGGCCAGGAATCTTATGTCCTGTTGCTTGCTCTCTAATCACAGTAGATTTTTCAGATTTTTAATTGTGAAATTTTTATGTCGTAATTTACTGGTATTGTAAAGACTTAAATTTTAGTGTTGTAATTTTTAAGTGCTTTTAATATTTTCGTGATGTCAATTTTGAATTTAATGTTTTGTTTTTTTGGCAAGTGTATAAGGTATTTCTCGAGCCTTCTTGACATGCCTTCGTAGTGTAGTGGTCAGCACGCTCGGCGCGTATTCCAGAGGTCCGTGGTTCGAGTCCCGGCGAAGGCATCGCTCATTGCTCATTTCTTCAGCTTCCTGACATCGAAAATAACCTAATGACTTTACAGTGGAGCCTGAACTAAAGAAAGGTGGTGGATGATGACTCTCCACCACCAGGATTTGGCGATTGGGTTCCCTAATCTCCAGTCGCCCTTTAAAAGGGGGAGTATATAAGGTATTTCTCCCGCCTTCTTCGCATGCCTTCGTGGAATATTTGTCAGCACACTTGACGCGTATTCGAGAGGTCTGTGGTTCGAATCCCGGGGAGGGCATTGCTCATTTTTCATCTCTCCTGTTTCCAAAATAACCTAATAACTATACACAGTAACGTAAAAAAAAAAGAGCTTTCTAAGCTTTTGTTCCTTAAAGAGACAGATGGATAGCTTTATAGTTAACTTATAACTGCATTTCAGCATATGCCTCATGTTAAAATCCCTACACTATGCATATCATTTGCTTCTTACGTAGTTTTATACAAACATATAGCTACACATAATAGAACAGTTAACTTATTAACATATCTGTCTATGTATTTATTAATTTTTAGTAAATAGTGTGCTTACAGGATTTCGAGGTAATTTCATTTGCTAATTAAGATTTCACAAAGAATGAGATTTTCCTGCTTGCGTGCATGAGTTCTTCGCACTTGCTGATTAGGATTTCAGTAAAGTTTGATTAATAGTGTCAGTTGTTATGGCTCTGACCTAAAACCTTTTAGAACTATAATAAAATTTCGAATAAAATGAAAATTTCGATTCCTCACTTTTCATCGTTTCAACTAAGTTGACGATAATTATATATGCAATATTGTTTAAACATATAATTATGCAAACTTACAAACTTTAATTTGTAAGTGTATTTTTATATATTTTTTTATTAAGAGAATAACATGCATTTGCAGGATTTGAATGCTATAATTTTCCTGCCTGCGTGCTGGATTCACAAAACGCGCACACACGATAAAAGCTCACATGCGCACGCAATTTCTTTTTCTTAAAGAAAATATAATTCTATTATTTTTCTTGTATGTTTTTTCTCAGTTAAAAAATATCAGCTAAAAATAGTGATTTGAATATAAATAATGCTGCGCGCAGTACATATTACAATATTATATTGTTACGGATTTCGTATTTATTTGTCTATTTATTTAAAATTGTAATAAAAATTGCTTTATTTTCCAGTGCAACAAGACGATTTTTGAAGAGACAGCTACGTCGGAAAAGTAAAAATAAAAGAACGCGTGCATTTAATATTTAATAAATAAATATCTCGTAATTAATGTTGCCATCTACAAATCTCGAGAAAAATCGAGTTTTTACCAGAATTTTCCAGTAAATAAGAAAAACGCTTGTAAAAGCCGAATTAAAACACCTCATCTCAGTTCTAGTTGTAGCTGTTCAAAGCGAACTGCTGTTTGTTTACCTAATGCTGTGAGATTGGATTAACTTTCTCTGTTTTTAATTGCGTTTTGTTTAAAGTTTAAGATATTGTGGCATTGTACGAATATCTCTGAGGAAATATTTCAGCATTTTGCTGAAGAGAAAAGAATCTTCTTGAGAAAAGAATAAATGTTACTAACTTTTTAACGACTTGTGCATTCAATCCAGTACGAACCCACCCTGCGTTACCCTCCAGACTGTGTCAGGTGAGAAGATCGAAATCGAAGGAAAATTAAACGTTAACATCACGTTTGGAAGTGCTGCTTACCATCACACAGCATATGTAGCAGAAATTATACACCCTTGAAGACTCAGACTGGACATTCTAAGGAAACACAGTTTTTCCTTGGACTTTACAAATAACGAAATGCATTCTGCTTCTGAACCCATAACCTTATTCGGGATTAATGATGAAGGACTGAAATCTATCCTCAAAATCATAGCTCAAGACGACATCACAATACCGGCAAAAACAGAAATTTTATTTCCTGGATCCATAGCTGAAAATAGAAATTTCCGCTACGGCGTCATGGAATATCCCAAGAATTGTAATAGCCCTAAAGGAGTACTAATAGCTTCAGCACTCGTCGACCTGTCGAGGACCGTTATCCTGGTAGGAGTTGCCAATGTAACTGACGAGGCGAGAGTTATTAAGAAAGGTGAAGTGGTTGTAGAATGTACTCCAGTAACCAGCGTTGAAAGAAAAAGTAACATCCCAGAACCGGTGTCTTCAGAGAGCATTACATCGGAGTTATTGCAGGATGTGCACTTAAACGATGAAGAAAGCAATGCTGCCGAGCGTGTCATTACAGATCATCAAGACGTTTTCTCCCGCTCGTCTTCTGATATGGGTTGAACCAGTTTGACTCAACATAGAATCGATACCGGTGATCACCCACCAATCAAGCAACTTCCAAGACGTCTGCAGATAGCTAAACAAGAAGAGGTACGAACACTTTTAAAGGACATGCTAGAAAGCAATGTCATCGAGCCTTCAGCAAGTTCCTAGGCATCTCCTATTGTCCTGGTGAAGAAGAAAGACGGCTCAACCAGATTTTGCGTTGACTATCGCCGGTTGAACGAGGTTACGAAAAAAGACAGTTACCCTCTTCCTAGAATTGATGACATTCTGAACACTATTCGGGAAGCAAGTGGTTCTCGACACTTGATTTAAAGAGTGGATATTGGCAGGTAGAAATACATCCTGATGACCAAGAAAAGATGGCATTTACTACAGGAGAAGGACTTTGGCAGTTCAAGGTGATGCCGTTTGGACTATGTAATGCGCCGGCTACATTCGAACGCCCAATGGAGACTGTTTTGAAAGGTCTTTCCTACGAAGCCTGTCTGATATAGGTGGACAACATCATCACCGTCGGGAACAGTTTCGAAGAACAACTGGAAAATCTTAGAAAGGTGCTTTCGAAACTGAAAGAAGCCACTCTAAAGTTGAGTCCCGCTAAATGCACATTATTCAGACAGGAAGTTACTTACCTCGGGCATGTCATCTCCGTTGAAGGTGCGCGCACGGATCCTGAAAAAGTGTCAGCAGTTAAAGACTGGAGAAGTCCCGAAAATGTCCACCAGCAGAGGAGCTTTCTATGACTTTACACCTACTACAGGAGATTCGTGAAGGATTTTTCTTCCTGCGCAAGACCCGTTCACTTTCTGACAGAGACCAAGCAAAAGTTCGTGTGGACAAAAGAATGTGAGGATGCATTTAAGAACCAGAAGGTTTAACATCTGCTCAAATCCTGACGTATCCTCAGCTCGACAGACCATTTATTCTCAACACAGACGCGAGTAATGAAAGTATCGGCGCTGTATTGTCCCAAGAAATTAACGGCCAAGAACGTGTAGTGGCTTACTGGAGAAAGTGCCTGTCTAAACTGGAGAGGAATTGCTGTGTCACGAGGAAAGAGTTGCTCGCCATAGTCAAAGCCGTAGAGCATTTTCTTCATTATCTATAGGGCAGAAAATTTCTGCTCGGCAAGGATCATACATCATTGGCCTCGCTTTTAAATTTCAAGAATCCTGAGGGTCAAATATCCAGGTGGATACAGAGACTCCAGGAATATGACATCACTATCCGTCATCGCAAGGGAGAGTCGCACGGAAATGCTGATGCCTTGTCTAGAAGACATTGACCAGAAAACTGCCGATATTGTTCCAGGTTCGAAGCTAAATACCAGCTGCTTAATCCGGTTGAACGACAAATTAAAGCATCAACATCGGCTAATCCAGACCCATGGAGTGGCAAAGAAGTCAGGTAAGACCGTCTGGCAAACCGTGACATTAAACCAATAATTTACTTATTGGAGACCTCAAACAAAAAACCTATCTGGCAGGACATTTCGAGCTATAGTCCCACGATAAAACAATATTGGGCTCTATGGGACTCACTCCATATTCGAAACGGCATCTTGTACCGGAAATTCGAATCGGATGATGGAAAGACATTCTGATGGCAGCTGCTACTCCCAAGATCCCGCATCCCGGACGTCCTTAAAGAACTACATAGCAGCCCTGCAGGAGGCCCCTTCGAAATAATGAAGATCTTGCAGAGAGTTAGCGAGCGTTTCTACTGGAATAATGCAAAGGATGACGTACAAAAGTGGTGCCGATCTTGTGATGCCTGTGCAGGTCGCAAAGGACCGAAAAAACGCAGACAAGGAAACGTGCAACGTTACAATGTAGGAGCACCTTTTGAACGTATCGCCTTTGACATCTTAAGACCTCTGCCACGAACTGCTGATGCCAACAAATACACATCCTCATTGTCATTGATTACTTCACCAAGTGGCCTGAAGCGTATCCTATTCCTGATAAAGAGGCTGTCACGGTAGCAGAGATGATGGTACAGCACTGGATTTCCAGGTTCGGAGTGAATCTTCAGTTACATTCCGATCAGGGAAAGAATTTTACTTCGACTGTGATCAAAGAACTGCAAGCTACTCGCTATTGGGAAAACCCAAACGACGCCTTTACATCCCCGGCCGGATGACATGGTAAAGAGGTTTAATCGAACCATCCTCAATAACTTCTCATTAGTGGTTTCCAGAAAGCAGCAGGACTGCGACAAGAATTTACCACTGTTTTTGCTGGCTTACCGCTGTGCTGTTGACCAGACTACCGGCTATTCCCCATCTCAGATGCTCTTCGGTCGTGACCTTCGTCTGCCATGTGATCTTTTGTTTGGTCGCCCTCCGGATGCGCCTTCATCGCCTGAGGAATACATTCAAGACCTCCAGACCCGGTTTGAAGTGACGCACAACTTCACGAGAGCGAGGCAACTTGGCGACGGAGAAGATGAAGACCCGCTACGACACGAGAGTTACTGGACATCGTTTCAACGAAGGAGACAGGGTGTGGTTATGGAATCCGACTCGTCGAAAAGGACTTTCTCCGAAACTACAGTCACCTTGGGATGGTCCTTACACAGTCCTAAACAGGCTGAACGACGTCGTGGTTCGGATCCGTAAGTCATCGAAATCTAAGCCTAAAGTCGTTCATTACGACAGGTTAGATCATTACTATGGCCATAGTACGTAGTGTATATAATTGTAAATAATAATGTAAATAGTATAAGACCATGGTTCTTTTTGTATTTAGCATTTGATTGTATTTGATTTGTATTTAGTATTTGATAGAATTTGATTTGTTGAAATTTACTTATTGCTATTACTGTTTATTTTGTTATTGTAACGTAATGTTTATTATTGCATTGATGCCTTAGTTCTAAGTTTGGCATCCTGTCCAGGGATTGTACCGCCTGGAACGTGCAGTCCTTGGGAAGGGAGCAGTGTTACGGATTTCGTATTTATTTAGAAATGTAATTAAAATTGCTTTATTTTCCCGTGCAACGCAGACGATTTTTGAAGAGAAAGCTGCGTCGGAAAAGTAAAAATAAAAGAGCACGTGCATTTAATATTTAATAAATATCTCGTAATTACTGTTGCCATCCACAAAACTCGAGAAAAACCGAGGTTTTACCAGAATATTCTAGTAAATAATTAAAAAGCTTATAAAAGCCAAATTTAAACACCTCATTTCAGTTGTACTTGTAGCTGTTTAAAGCGAACTGCTGTTTGTTTACTTAATGCTGTGAGATTGGATTAACTTTCTCTGTTTTGAATTGCGTTTTGTTTAAAGTTTGAGATATTGTGGATTGTACGAATATCTATGAGGAAATATTTCAGTATTTTGCTTTATTTCTTGAGAAAAGAATAAATGTTATTAACTTTTTAACGACTCGTCCATTCAATCCATTACGAACCCGTACGCACGAAACAATATAAATGAAAGAAGGTATTTTTTAAGCAGATTTTAATATTTGGAAAATGACGTAAGAATAGGAAATACATTATCAAGGAAATCGAAATAAGGATACAAAATTTCACATTTACGAACCAATTAGTTATAGAGATACTGAGTTTCAAAGTTAAGTTATATTTGGGGATATTTTGGCATTTTAAAGGTACCTGACTTCTTCAGATATTTATCATTCCATGTTAACACATACGTAATGTAAATATTTTGTTAAAATTTGTATTTGGGCAGTCTAGTAACTTAAAATATAATAAAGCAAATAATTATTCAAACTCGCTGTTCCAAGTTATCGTAAGATAATCGAGAATATGTAATTTTGCGCAGAGGTGCCACTAAATTATACAACTGCCATTGATGACTCACGAAGAGTCCCAGCTTTTCGATTTATGTGAATGGAACACACTACAACTTTTTTTTTTCTGCGTGTGAAAAGTGGTAAGAGGCCACCTTAAAATGGTGCTAGTTGTTATAAAGGAAGAATATTGGATGGGTATAAGTGTTTTTCTTGAGAAAGTGTTTCATGATTTTCAATTTAAGCTATACTGCTTTGATGATGTTTGATATTGTGGTAGTTTTTAGCACTTTTGGAAATGCATGAACTAAAAGTTTAATTTTTCAGTAGGTATTATAATATACTATTCCTAATAAATCAGCCCCATTAGCGGTCGAGGGGTAAAGTCGTAAGCAGTGGTTGTTAGACCGAGGTTCGATTCCAGGGGAATGGGCTAGCCGCATGGCTATTTTTTGGCCCTATATGTAACTTTTGTGTTACACATGCATGTAACTATAAAATTGCCCGTATTTAACAGAAATTTAACTTTTGGGTGGTTTATTTTCCTATCAATAAAATTAGGAGTTTCATACTCAAGGACCACATTCCGGATATGAACTCCTGGAGTATTTATAGGATTCCTTGCCAGTGTAGTTTAATTTATATTGGTCAAACTAAGAGACCCTTAAAATTTCGCGTTAAGAAACATGTGGCATATATTAGAAAAAAAGGAAACATAGAAGTCCGCTGTTGTTGGTCCGAAAAATTACACCTTCAATTTTTCTGAAGCCAAAATTATTTAAAAAACATCTTCCATTCGTGAATTGGATTTTCTAGAGACATTTCACATACAAAATAAATCAAATAAACCAAACCTAATGAGCCAAAGAGCATTGACTATTACTCTAAAAGTTTTTAGAATTTCTTTTGTACAAATTTCTTTTTGCAGTACGGGGCATGAAATTAAGTTTCAATGCATTATTGTATTATTCAGCACCCTTTTATTGTGAATTGAAAGACTGTTGCATTTTACGAGAAGAGGACTTAAAATATCTGCTGTAGAAATACTAATTTTTGTGAAAGTATAAAAAAATATATGTATATTCTTGTATTATAAAATCAGCATTCTTGTAAGTATATAATTTTTTATTTATTAGGACAGAAGGGCTATTAATTTCGTTTTGGCATTTTGCGTTGGTTCACTATAAATGTCGGTTCCCTTTTCAAACTGTTGCCACCAAATATTAGAGCCCGTCATTATATTTAAAGAAATTAAATAATGAAGAACGTGCATAAATGTATGTATGTTTCTCGCATAGTGATAAAACAACGGTACCTAGAGCCGTCCAATTTTAAATAACGTAATCCTTCTGCGAATAGGCATCTGGAAGTCCAAATTCCGAATTATTTTGTAAAACTAAAAACTCAAGAAGTTTAAAACGAGCAATGGCAACGTTGTACAGAAACAAACAAAAAAAAAATCTCCATCGCGCGAGACTGTGTATCGGAAATTCTAAAGATATGCTCATTTTAAAATTATTTCGCTATATTGCTCGTGAACTGAATTTTATGGCTTAGGTGCGAAGCACATGATATTTAATAAATAAAGGTAACATACAAAATGTTAAAAAGAAAAGCCCCTTTGTACATAATTTAAAATCTGAAACGTTTCAGATTTTTTTTTCTTCTTTTGCGGAGTGTACATTGTATATTTTTCTCGCAATTTGTCGTTGGAGAAATCATTTACAGCGGCATCATTGAAATGTAAACCTTTGCGCAGCAAACTGCTGAAATATTTCGACGATTTTAAAATTACATTTGCAAGGTACCTTATGATTAGCCTTAGTAATGTATCAGTATATTTACATTTTTTTCTTTTCCTTTTTAGAGTTACAAAGCTCACACTCGCAAATTATATAATAGAAAAACTTACCACCAATCAAAGGTAAAAAATTACCCAGTTTCACTTTTGAAATCATTGGAAGATTATTGTTCACTTCTTTTGTAATTTAAAATCTGAAACCTTTCAGATTTTTTTTTTAAATTTATTTTTGTGATTAGCAAGTGCATAATGTTAAAGCGTAAAAAATACTCAAATGTATTTATTCTCTGATGACCAACCAAATTTGAATAAAATCAGATTGTTAGAATTCAACTCAAGATAAAACACAAGGGCAATTTGATGAGCCTAATAATAATACTTTTGTACTATCTCGGAAGTTCTAACAGTTCACCTCGAACGGATGCGGGAATGAATGTGCAAACTACTTAACATTAAATGTATATATTCGAGTCTTTCCAACCAGCACATCATATTAGACTCATTATGATATATTATGGAACTACAGCATTAGTCATTCGAACTGCTTGATAAAATGTTTGTTCTCATGTTTGTTGCCAGTTTTGCGACAGAAGATCATGAACTGAAGATGATTAATTAATAAAAGCTAATTTTTAGAACCGTTACTGAGATAAATGCTAGTAAAATAGCGTGATATAACTGAGAAGTCAGTACACTAGCCTAATTCTCTTGTTATTTCTTAGCTATTGAAATAATGCCCATTGCAAGCATGTGACATAACAGCAACGCTCTTACATGTGGAGGCTTCACTTTGAAACAAACAGTATTAAGGCAAGATTCAAAATTAGTTTCACGTTTTCAGTTTATGAGCATAAGTTAAAAATGAACTTAAAATTTCTAACAGTTGCATTCGTGAGTGCTTGTTTAGGTAATGTAGCATATTAGCTAGCAGCAATACAGCAAGTGTTGTCTAGCAATAATCAAGTCGATATATTTTTTTAAAAAATAAGCTAAATAAACTCATAAACATTGTATCAATTACTTCCTTTCAACACAAAGCATTTTTTGTTACAATAGGCATATAACTGTTATCAGTTACGTTCTATTCTTCTTTTTCCCCAGAGGAGGGTAAGATCTTTAAAATATGGTCTTTAAAATTTTTCTTAAGTAAAAATATATTTATTACTGTTATTACTAACACAACTTCATGGAAATTATTAGGCTTTTCGAAAAACGAAACATGGAAAATCAACTCTGCCATCTGTTGGCAGGACTGAAACCACTAATCTTTCATTTGCTTAGCTGTTTGTACTACATTTACATGCCGAAACCCCTTAAACCACAAGAAAGTACATTCAGAAAGTCTATAAATTCTTTACATTCTTTCTCATTTAAAGAACGACTGGGAAGAGGCTCGAGACACAGTAGACACAAGCCAGGTGATGAAGCATTATTGTCCATCACATTTTAGACGGATGTTACTGCAGAAATGACTTGGATTTTTCAAAGCCATGTAAACACGAAAAATTAAGGGGACCCTTGCCGAGATTCGAACCAGTATCTTTCAATTTCTCGATGACCATGCTAACCACTTACACGACAAATGAGAATACGTAGAAATGCTGTAGTTCCTTACAATTTTAGTTGAAATAAATTACATTAAAGGGAAAATAAAATTGTCTAATTTGTTTTATTGTAAATACGCATTTTTCATAAAGATCAACGCGATTGCTCTAACGCGCTGCAACAGTTACCGGTCCGAATATTTAGAGGTATATCGCTCAGGTTTACTTTTTTACTTAAATTTAAATAAACGATTTAATCTCTGTCACCTTCAGCTTCTGAGTCTTAGCACTTACCTTTGAACAACTGACAAAATAAAATTAATTGCACGAGACAACCCGACATTTGAATTGAAGACAGGTCTAAGGGATTCAGTGGAACATTTTTATGTTTGATGATTGGTGATCTCCACAGTCCGGTCTGACGCGTTCACTCCGTCATTACTGAAAAAAAGAAACAACATCAACACGTCGTTAGTTATAAGGTTTATGGCTTGTCAGTTCCTGCACCGCCCCTCTTCTGACCCTTTAATTGCTACCTGTTGGTTCAGGCTGACATTTCAGTTTATCTGGGGCAAGTGGTTGAAGGAAAAGTAAGTAATGTTACTGTGGTGTCAAAAGCGTTTAAATCAAAATACGATTCATTAATCGCGAGCTTCTGTTGCACAAATATTAAAGCATACTTGATACGCGGCCACGTGAAGTTTTAGTGAAAGAAATACAGATTTGCATACGAACGTTATAACCTTTATTTTATTCCTTACACATTTATTAGTCCAGAAGGCAATTTGCCCAGAAGGATTATTAATTTCGTTTGGGCATTTTGCGTCGATTCACTAAAAGCGTTGTTTCACTTTTAAAAGTGTTGTCACCAAATATTGTCGCCCTGTATTATATTTAAAGAAATTAAATAATGAAGAATCACTATAAATATATATATGTTTCTCGCATTGTGATAAAACAATGGTACTTAGAGCCATGAAATTTTGAATATTGAACATTTCTACCCGAATATAGGCATCTGGAAGCCCAAATTTGAAATTTGGAATTTGTTTTATTATCGATTTCATATTTTATAAAACCTTTTTAAAACGAATTTTTGATTAACAAACTCAAGGATTTCAAAGCGAGCAATGGCAACGTTGTACAGAAAAAGCATTTTTATTTCCAGCGCGCGAGACTGTGTATCGAAAATTCTAAAGATATGCTCCTTTTAAAAGTATTCTGGGATATTGCTCGTGAACTGAATTTTATGGTTTAAGTGCGAAGAACATGATATTTAATAAATAAAGGTAACACACAAAATGTTAAAAAAAAGCCCCTTTGGACGTACTTCAAAATCTGAAAAACTTTCAGATTTTTTTTTAATCAATGAAATCTTACAAATTGAATATTTAATTAATTCTGAGCATAGAAAGTGAGTTTATTGCAGAATGTGTTCAATGTGTCCATCATTTTGTTTCACAACCTCTTGCAAGCGACCTTTGCATTTGTCAAAACCCTGTAGCATACGTGTTCTAAAATTGCTGCACTACAAAACCACTGAGTTGCGCTATATTTGAAGACTTTCTTGTGAATAACTTAGCGTTAAAAAATCCCATAAAATGAAATGGCATGGATTCCGATGGCATTAGCATCCGAACTATGCGCGGATTACTCTATCTTACCATTCTTGTGAAGGGTAACATTTGGAAAGTGTAGGCGGGCTTTGTCTTGCACACACGACTTAGTGTGTAAAGGGGCACCTGCCGCCTTTTTTAGATTTGCGGATACTTGATGGATACCGTGGATTCTTCTCCAACACAAAGCCAGTTTTTTCAGTTGCTGACATAATCTCCAAACGGTTCTGTTGCAAACATCCCATCTGGTACCAAAGCGTGCACGAAAGCGTTTTTGCCTCGACATCAAACTTTCTTCGAAACACATTACAGCTTTATGTTCAACGGTCAAACGGTCATACCCGCCATCTGACAAGCTGCTGTTTCACAGTTTGATAATGACTTCTCCTGACATTTATCAGATTTTTTATGATCAAAAGTTATAAGGTATTTCTCCCGCCTTCTTAGCATGCCTTCGTGGTGTAAAGCTCAGCCCGCTGTACGCGTATTCGAGCGGTCCGAGGCTCGAGTCCCGGTGAGGGCATTGCACATTTTTCACGGAACCTTGCTTCAAAAATCCTAATGACTCTACAGTGGCGACCGAACTAAAAAAGGTGGTGGATGATGATTCTTCACCATCAGGACTTGGCAACTGGGTCCCCTAATCCCCAGTCGCCTTTTAAAAAGGGGGAGTTTATAAGATATTTCTCCCGCTTTCTTACGATGCCTTCGTGGTGTAATGGTCAACACACGGCGCTGTCGGTGCGTATTCCAGAGGTCTGAGGTTCGAGTCCCAGCAAGAGCATAGCACAGTTTTCGTATCTCCTGCTTCCAAGTAACCTAATACATCTACAAAGTACCCGAACAGTGGTTTCAACATTCAGGCATTTTATAATGTTATACAATACTTATTACATAATGTTAAAACTTTTTTATAGGATGATAGAATGGTATGACAGTTCGTGCGCCAAACTATGGCATTTAAAACGGAACATCACCGATTTTTGTATGCTGTATTGTACAGAGAAGCAAGTTGATTTGCAATAGGGTCAAAATCTGACATGTATTTCATTTCCCTTCACTAGGGAGTGTAAACAGTGATGAGCTATGAAAATTTTAACAAAGGGTTACCAAAAGGTATCAGATTCTAATTAAATGTTTTACTTTTCAGAGAAACAGAAAGTACAAATAATTGTGCAGGAGCAAAAGAACGAAAAAAGTTTTAAAATAATTATACTAATATTCATTAACCTTTAAAATTTAGAAAAGAGGGGAAATGCGAAATATTACAAAAATGACATAAAATAACAAGTATGCATTAATTACATGAGCGATGTAATTAATGCCAGAAATTGCAACACTTCATTTCTTTCCTTGCACACCATTTGATCTTCTAAGAGGTTTTAAGGCCGAGGCGTGATTTTTCAAAAATTTTTTCCATAAGGTTTAGGATTAAATGCTCTTAAATTTAGGCATTTTCCAGCATTTATTTAAATTTCAGATTATCGCGTTTGATGCAACATAGAGGAAACTAGGTTAGATACTAAACAGAACAAGGGACTCGCAAATTAGAGACAAATTTTAAAAAATTCTAAAGCTCACCTCTGACATAAATTTACTTTTTTTTTTTTTTTTTTTTTTTCCCCGTTACTGGTAGTTCGGTAAATCTGCAAATTAAAAATCCTTTACCGACAACTTTTCTTTGCAAAGAATTTATTGAAAATGTTACTGTATAGTCTTGAGAACATTAATTACAATACAATAATAATAACAACAATAATAATAATCTGAAAGGTTTCAGATTTTAAACTACGTCCAAAGGGGCGGGGCGCTTTTTTACGCTTTGTGTGCTACCTTTATTTATTAAATATCACGTTCTTCGCACTTGAACCACAAAATTCAGTTCGAGAGCAATATTGCAAAATAATTTTAAAGTGAACATATCTTTAGAATTTCCGATACACAGTCTCACGCGCTGGAGATAAAAATGTTTTTTTCTGTACGCCGTTCCCATTGCTCGCTTTGAAATCTTTGAGTTTGTTAATCAAAAATTCGTTAAAGTTTTACAAAATATGAAATCCATAATAAAACTAATTCGAAATTTCAAATTTGAGCTTCCAGTTGCCCATATTCGCAGTAGGATTACGTCATTCAAAATTCGATGGCTCTAGGTACCGTTGTTTTATCACATTTCGAGAAATATACATACATTTATGCAGATTCTTCATTATTTAATTTCTTTAAATATCATACAGCTCTGCAAGATTTGGTGGCAACAGTTTGAAAAGTGATTCAGACTTCCAACGCAAAATCACAAAACGAAAACAACAGTCCTTCAGGGACAAAGCCCCTTTAGACTAATAATAGTCATTTTACTCAAATCTTATCAGGCACAAGAGCCATAGCTAAGATTTTCAGCGTCCGAGGACAACTAAAGATTGTTCGCCCTTTTCTGTGCGCGAAAAATGGAAAACATTTCATTCTAAAATTTTGTAACAACAGCTTGGCGCCCTCTGGATGCTGCTCCCAGTGACAGATGTACCCCCTTGCCCCACCTTACCTATGCCACGGTCAGACACAAAACAAACTGAAACAAAACAAAGAGGTGTAAAAATTATAGTCTGAAATATAAAATTCATAATAATGTAGCATATGTGCGAAAACTGATTAAAAATAATGCATGCTATCTTAACAAATTATTATGTATGTATGTAACATATAAAAAATTCGATGGCTTTGCTCTACGCCAACAGGCAACCTCTAATTAACTTTCTGCAATTTCAAGATCTTCCCCCTAGACCAGTACTTTCGAGAACATTCTGGCATGTTATGTAACTGCCACTATAAATAGCTCTACGCGCCATTTTTAGTCAGACTGCTGGCTGCCATCACATGCTACAAAAACCTTCGCTGCTTGATCTCTTTGTCTTATCTTTGTTCAATAAGCTTTGACGCAAAAATTAAATTGGATACTACGAGATTTAAGTCACTACGGATATGTCACTACTACTAAAAATATTTAAGTCACTACTACTAAAAATAGTCAGACTATTTTTAGTCAGACTGCTTTCTGCCATCGCATGCTATAAGAACTTTCGCTGCTTGGTCTCTTTTTCTTATCTTTGTTCAATAAGTTATGACGCAAAAATCTTAAATTGGATATTACCTAATTTAAATCACTACGGATATGTAATTTGGTGCTCTTCGTCTAAAAGAAAAAAATGATCGGCAATTTGAAGTGAATTGCGATATGGATCCAGTTTGAAATCAAGTGATATAACAATGGATGAAACCCTCAACCAGGGATTCCAGAAGCCCAGTGCATGTTGTTAAGTGTCCAAAAGATCACATCAGAATCCGGGGTGTTGTCGTTGCAGAGTGGAAAGAGCTAATGATGACGCTGAAGAATTTAACGCTCCATATCTTTATTCACCTCAAATGGTAGATCAATTTTTTCTTTTAGACGAAGAGCATCAAATTACATATCCGTAGTGACTTAAATCTCGTAGTATCCAATTTAATTTTTGCGTCAAAACTTATTGAACAAAGATAAGACAAAGAGATCAAGCAGCGAAGGTTTTTATAGCATGTGATGGCAGCAAGCAGTCTGACTAAAAATGGCGCGTAGAGCTATTTATAGTGGCGGTTGTATAACATGTCAGAGTGTTCTTGAAAGTACTGGTCTAGGGGAAAGATCTTGAAATTACGGAAAGTTAATTGGAGGTTGCTTGTTCGCGTAGAGCAAAGCCATCGTATTGTTACGAATTTCAAATTTATTTGGCTATTTATTTAGAATTGTAATTAGATTTGCTTAATGTTGCCTTAGCAACGCAGACGATTTTTGAAGACAAAGCTACGTCAAAAAAAAAATAGCAATAAAAATGAAAGAGCGCGTGCATTTAATGCTTAATAAATGAATGTCTCGTAATTACTGTTGCCATCCAGAAAAATCTAGATTGTTCTATTGATAATTAAAAAAAGCTTATAAAAGCCGAGGTGAAACACCTCATCTCAGTTAGTGAGTTAGTTGTTGTTGTTGCTGTTATACTTGTAGCTGTAAAAAGCGAACTGCTGTTTGTTTACTTAATGCTGTATTGATTGTAGCGATTTCGCTGTGAGATAGAACTATTTTATCTGTTTTGAACTGAGTTTTTGCTAAACGTTTGAGATATTGTGATATTGTGCGAAGATTTGTGAAGAAATATTTCAGCATTTTAATTTATTTCTTGTAGAAAGAATAAATTTTTGTTAACTTTTTACGACTTGTGCGTTCAATATATAACGAACCCGTACGCACGTAACAGTATTTTTTATATCTTAAGCATATATATATACTGAGAAAGTTGACAAAATTTCTATTTGTTGTTGAGAGAAAAAAACTAGAAAATCTGCGCGTAGTTCTGCAAAATTTTTTATACCATCTAATATGGGAAATGAAATATATGAGAGAATTACTTAAGGATTGTAAGAACCATGATCCCCTAGCTATCTTCATTTTTAAGAAGTTGTAAATTTTATAATATACATTTGGAACAGAAAAAGTAAAAAAGTTGAAAATACAAAAACAGTGAAAAACAAAGTTAATCCTTTTTTTATTTAAAGCTCCAAACAGAACTTGTCAAGGGAAAAGTGTTCTGAAGCTTTAAACAAAGTCAATCAACTGAACAACAGGAATCGGTTTCATTCCGATCAACTCACTGAGACCTCTACCTTCAGTTAGTATAATGGTTATTAATTCTAAAAAATTGTTATATACAATACTTCAAAAAATCTATACAAGTTCGAAGCTCTCATTGAGTTAGTCACTTTTCCCTACCGTAAATTTTGTTGTCCGAGCATAAATAGAAACAAACGATACAAGGAAAAATTTTGCATGTAATGCCGAAATAAAACATTTATAATCAAGGGAAAAGATTGTACCAATTATAAACGAAAGAAATATCTAAAAAATTGATAAAATAATGAGACAAGAAAAAAAATAGTAAAATGCTGTACTAATTACAATGTAAAGCTCAAATTTTTTATCGAAAAATTTGATTGTCAAATGTAAAGGTTAAATAAGGGCCAGGTTCGAATGCGTATTTAAAATGAAAATACTTTTTGCTAAAGTAAAAGGAATGAAGAAACAAATGCGACCATTGAGGGAATTAAGTAAAACATTGCTACAAATAGAGGGGTTTTGCAACAAATAATAAAGAAAAAACACTTCCTACTTGAAGGTGCTTCTTTTCCAAAGCGAAAGTAGTGATGCTATGGGCTGCCTCGCTGTAGGTCGGGGCATACAAACTGCAACGTAATTCGCGACACTTTTACTAAGCTTATGTTCTTAGAAAGGAGGGATCCAGTATTTTGGGGGGGGGTTGGAATTTGTTAGACGGAAGCGTCTGAATGACTGAAAGAAGAGTTGGCCAAAGTTTCGGAGATGAAAAAATGTTTTGTTTGTAAAAAGTCGTCATTTTCACGCATTCGTACTATAAAAACGTCTTTTCAGAAAACGAAAAGGCTCTTAATTAGTAAAAGTTCATTAGTGGCCAGCAATTACAGAGTATTTAATTATGTAAAGAAATACTAACTTAATTCACTGATGTAGAGTGTCAAAGATAGAGTTCTGAAGAATTAAATTACACATATATATTAAATTCTTGTTACATGTATACATTAAATTCTTGTTACATGTATACATTAAATTCTTGTTCATATATACATTAAAAATGAAAATAGGTACGGAATCATGGTTCTATCAATTCTTAAGTAATTTTCTCATATATTTCATTTCTCATATGTATATATATATATATTGTTGCGTGGGTACGGGTTCGTTATGGATTGAATGCACAAGTCGTTAAAAAGTTAATAAAATTTATTCTTTTCACAAGAAATAAAACAAAATGCTGAAACATTTCCTCAGAGATATCCGTAGAATATCACAATATCTCAAACGTTAAACCAGAGAATAGCCAGAAACGTTAAACCAGTCAATTCAAACCAGAGAAACTAATTCTATTTCACAGCGAATTCGCTACAATAAATAACAGCATTAAGTAAACAATACAGTTCGCTTAAAACAACAACAACTGAGCTGAGGTGTTTTAATTAGGCTTTTATAAGCTTTTTAATTATTCACGAGAACATTCAGGTAAAATCTATTTTCTCGATTTTTCTGGATGGCAACAGCAATTACGAGATATTTATTTATTAAATAATAAATATACGCCCTCTTGTATTTTTACTTTTCCGACATAGCTTTCTCTTCAAATTCGTCTCCGTTGCACGGGAAAATAAAACAATTTTAATTACAATTCTAAATAAATAGCTAAGTAAATACAAAATCCGTAACAGTATATATTACGTTTTTCTTCTTCTTCTTCACGTACGTACGTTAATTTGGATAATCGTGGATTTGGAGTGAATAACGAAACACACTTTATTGGCCAGTATTATTCAAGACAGCTCCAAAATAACATTTACAGTCGTCGAAGAACTATGATAAACGCGCTGAAACAATCAGCGACACAACCTTCAGTCTATCAGGCTGTAATAGTGGAGACAGCTTCACGGCAAAGCACCAGAGTACAGTTCCCGACTCTGCTCGGTCTTTCTCGGAACTCTACGCACTCTCGAGATTCTCCACGCTACACTAGAGTACAGCTCCCGACTCGGTTCAGTCGTTCCCGAAGCTCAACACACTCTAAGGTAAATCTCGACGATGCACCAACTCGCGATACCCTAAGAGACTCTCTCGATGCATTCGACGACCAACTCGGCACTAGACTACGAGACACTCGCTCACTGACTGACTGTCAGCTCGCTAGACAAAACGCTAACTCGACTCCGCACTGACTCACTGTCCACATACCAGCAGGGTTTATATAGCTTTTGGCTTGTGTTCGAGAATATTCTGGGCTAAACCAGTAAGAATTTTTTCCAGAAGGTTCTCCATATCGCCAATTTTATCACCAAATGAGCGATTTCTCACCAAATGTGGCAACCCTGCCTTTCCTTACCATTTTATGGCAACCCTAAACCTGCTTTGCAGGGAAGCTATCTTACCTCACCTGGACATTTCGTAACAATATATACAGTATATGTCAATACATTACAGGAGCAAAAATTTTCTAGTATACCGAGAAATTAGATATTTTAAATTTGTCCATAATTTTATTTTCGGCAACAAATGTGACAAAAGAAAAAAAAAAGCTGACTTTTTTTAATTAGAGGTTAAATTTTAATTCGAAAGTTAATTAGAGATTGCCTGTTCGCTAGAGCAAAGCCATCGTATTTTTTATATTTTACAGGTACACAGAATAGTTTTTTCTTAATAAGGTCCGTTTTGCCATAAAGATTCAAAAAATTTCAAAAAAATCATTCAAAAAACGTCCATATTGATTTAAGGTTGTTTATCTGACTAATATAGTACGTACGATCAATGAAAATATATAAAAAATTGTTACCGTGTAAACAGCATGTATTGCGAAATCATAATTCAGAGTTAAAAGTAGTTTGCAAGATTATGCGTTCAAATTTTTCAATTGTAGTTTCTGGTTAGATTAATCCCCATTGGTAAAATATCTGTTATTTTATATAAAAAATTATCTTCTATAGCTTAACACTAATCCAGGTTAAAAATTATTTTTTAAGAATTAGCAAATTATTTTCTTTATTATGTTAGACACGTAAACTATATTTCTGTAAATTCTCAAAATATCGTATATAGTTTACTTAAAGCCAGACAAAGATTTCATTAATAACTAGCTAAATATAAGACTTCCATCGCCAGACATATTCCAATTTTTTCACGTGACGCCGATTATTTCAAATATTTCAGACTAATTGTAAACAATTCAAATTTCGCAAAGTAACATTTTATGTAAATATTTTACGGCAACAAAGGAAAATGGATGTATCTTAAAATGTTTTCTTATTGGTTAAAACGATATTAGCCGATCTCGCTTTTGTTGATCACGAGTTCACTCATAATATTATTTCAAAACACCGATCATTTCTATTAAGAATTCAACCAGTTTCCAATAAAATTGCCGTTGTTCAAAAATAGTCATCGTCTTCCAGTAGCTTTCAAAAAATGGGTTACTTGGCTGAAAACAAAAATAGTAAATCTGGAAAAAAGAAAGAGGCTTTTGACACAGTAACCAGCAAGAGCAAAAGACAACCTCGGAGAGGATTTGGGCGTGTATTCTTGAATGCCATTCGCAGATTTCAAGGCCGCGGAGGGGTCACTCTTCGTGACATCAACCCTTTCTTGAGCAAGAATCAAAAAATGGGTGTCAAATTCAATGACGGAGGGGTGAAAGTCTTCTTGAAGAATGCTAGCGATCGGGGACTTCTCACCAAGCTAAATGTACAATATAAGGACTTGGAAAGCGGTAGAAAACGGCGGAAGAGCTCCGGTCGGAAAAGAAAAGGAAGATCAACAGCTGAAGTAGGAAGACGGAAGCGTAGGAGAAGCTCCTCTCCAGGAAAAGGAAAATCTCACCGTAGAAGGTCAAGGAGGAGGAAATAATCAAGATGCAGTTACAGGCGAAGACGCCAATGTAAAGCTGCTCCAGAAGAAGCCTAGCATACCGTATTATAGATCAATGTTTAAAACTAGCAGTGTAACTAGTACAGAATAAAATTAATTAAGATCAAAATTTAAAGCTAATTAACAAGTGGACTACTTTCACTAAGAATCGAAATTTGCAGAAAATGTTTTCAATTTGCAATACAGATTTCGAGAACTTAACTTTCCGTGATAGTATATACTACTAAATACCGCTTGATTTTTACTATTAGGACAAAGAACTAGACAAAGAGATAAATGAAAAAATTAAATAAATTAATGTTTATTTTATGTAAGGAGTTAATTGTTTACTTCCAAATTTCTTTCAATATATGACTGTATGCATGATAATTACGAGTTCCCTTACTATCAGTTTTGATACATTTAAACTGAAAGTTTGTCTTCCAGAAACAACACTAAATACGTATTAATGGTGAATCTTCGGATTATGGTAACTTGGCGTTTTTTTGGCGAAAATTTGGCGAGCAACCTTGCTACAGCAACCTGCCAGTTTATTTTTGGGACGCCATTTTGTTTTCACGAAGTAAAGGGTTTTTTTTTTTT
>KK118730.1:16474-64181 GCA_000611955.2 Stegodyphus mimosarum | reverse complement strand
TTTTTTTTTTTTTTTTTTTTTGAATTGTGGGCTTACAAGTTGGCTACAGTATTGCGTCAATTAAAAAAATATATTTGTTTTAATCACACCTTTACATGCATCAATGTAAAATACACATTTTACTCCATTTCAACAGGTTCATATGCCCCCATGAATACATATATTCGAGATTCTGCTTCTTAAAATAGGGTAACTCTAATTATAGATGACCTAAGTAGCCCAACTAATTATATTTATCCAAATTTATCACATTTATTATTTTATTACATTATTTATTTATAGCGATTTATATTTATTTAAAATGACCAGTTAAATTTAATTTGAAACTCTTTCCTATAAGCCTTCATTCCCTAAGTGTCAGTACCAGAATATTTAAATTTGGTAGCGCGCGTAAGGAATGCAAATTCTACCAGTGGGAGAAAAAGTTTAAATATCGAGTTCTAGAAGGTAAAGGTAGAGAGCCTGGGAAAACTCTGTGCGTGTTTGTAACGCAAGCTTCGGCTTACCATTTATTGCTGGTTACACGTGGCTTAAACAGCTATTATCTTGCTGCCACTAGACTCATCTACGAGCTGTAGCATACATTATTGTATGAGCCCTGTAGTTTAATTCTACTACTTGTGAATATTTTCAATTTTTGAATTAGATTCTACTGTTTCAGTTACCGCCCAAGCAGAGGCGTAGTATGTTAGCATCGAGTTGACGCATTGCAAATAAGTTAAGGAGTGTAATAAAGAATAATTTTAAGCCGTTTTCTGTGCAGTCACTATTCTACAGATTCCATACAAGAGTTAGACAGTAAAATTCTACATATTTATTATGTTATTTTTAGTTATTGGTCCAAAGGGGCAATTTTCCCAGAAGGACTATTAATTTCGTTTTGGCATTTTGCGTAGATTCACTACAAGCGTAGTTTCACTTGCCAAATTGTTGCCACCAAACATTATCGCACTGTATTATATTTAAAGAAATTAAATAATAAAGAATCTACATAAATCTATATATGTTTCCCGCATTGTGATAAAACAACGGTACCTAGAGCCATCCAATTTTGAATGACGTAATCCTACTGCGAATATGGACATCTGGAAGCCTAAATTTGAAATTTGGAATTTGTTTTATTATCGATTTCCTATTTTGTAAAGCTTTAACGAATTTTTGATTCACAAACTCAAGGATTTCAAAGCGAGCAATGGCAACGTTGTGCAAAAAAAACATTTTTATCTCCAGCGCGTGAGACTGTGTATCGGAAATTCTGCTCACTTTCATGAAGATATGCTCATTTTAAAATTATTTTGCGATATTGCTCTTGAACTGAATTTTATAGTTTAAGTGCGAAGGACATGCTATTTAATAAATAAAAGTAACACACAAAATGTTAAAAAGACGACCATTTGGATGTAATTTAAAATCTGAAACATTTCAGATTTTTTTATTATTTTATTTATTTATTTATTTAATCAAAATTTAAAAGAAAAATATTTTGATAACTTTATTAATCGTATCACATATGCTAATCACAAAAAATTAGACATATGCTAAATTTTCTTGAAACCGTATCCTAAAATATCTTAAATGTAAAACATTCTTGAAAATTTTCCGAATTTCGAATCCTTTCTAAACAGAGGCGTAGGTAGGGTTTTCAGCGCCCGGGGACAGCTAAAGATTTTGTGCCCTCTCTGTGTTCCGAGAATGGAAAGCATTTCATTCTAAAATTTGTGGCATCAATTTGGCGCCCCCTGGATGCTGCGCCCGGAGACAAATGTCCCCCCTTGCCCCACCCTAGCTATGCCCCTGTTCCTAAAAGAATAATAATAATAATAATAATAATAATAATAATTAAAGGTTTTATTTAAAGGACAACTTCAAATCTGAAAAACAAGCTTTAGAATAAAGTTCTTAACAATACACTTCTATTTATAAAGAAGATATACATGAAATTCAGTATAGGTAAACTCTTGAACTTTGAGACAAACGTGTTTTTGTGACTTATCTCACTTTTCTGCATCAGAATAAGCCTATGAAATTAAAGGGTAAAAGTCTTTGCGTTTAATCATAAAGGATAATTTTATTCGTGTTTCAGACGTTAACGGAAATGCAGCCTCAATAGAGTGTAGTTTGGGACGACTGAATTTGACTTCAGTCAGAAAATGAGAATTCTAAAATAAATATGTTATTTTAAGCTTCGGAAAGGAAATTTTTATGTTCAAACGTAATTTTAAAACCTATACAATTGGACCGTTACCGGTTATTCACTGACCAATGAATGGGTCTCGAAAAAAAGAGCTCCCGTTACAGCTCAGTACACGTGTCAAGAGACCACGCCCTCTCACCTCCCCCCTAATCCCTTACAGACTCCCCACAGGGTCGCGTGCTTTACGTATGCATGGAGGTGGGTGGGCAAGTGAAGGGGGCATACAAATGTCAAGAGGGGGAGATATCCGGTTTTACGCTGCAACAATGATAGTGCTGTTGTTGAAACCGCATTTTTGGGGGAAAAAGCAAATATTCCTAGAATTTTCTTCCCAGGGAAACAGGAGAACTCCCCCCTTCTGTAAACGATATCCCCCTTCCGCATTTCGATCACGTGCTGCTTTGAAAAACTGCTTTTCTCCTTACAGCAGGTGAGAACGGAAGCCGTGCCAGGGTTGAAATGTATTGAAGTACAGGTGTAAAAATTTCTTCGGCTTACATTCAAAGTATTTTGTAAGTTCCTGATTTATGCAAGGAATGTTGAGCCTTACGTTGCATATTTTCCTGTATTATTTAAAGCATATACTATTTTATGTAAAACAAACCGGCTTAATTATTTTGTCCAAGGGAACAACAACATGAAATAAATAAATAAATAAATATTTCTTAACGGGAAAGTTCGTTAAGCTAGATTTTTTTTTTCTAATTATGGTTATTCGTGAAATAACTTGCTAAAAACGAACCGTATTTACTCGAAAGTAAGATCCCTCGTACATTTAAGATAAATTTTAGGAAATAAAATTGTATCTGGATGTTTGATGACAACGTGTTAATAATTTAGAATTCATTAATCTATATACACAAAGACGAAAGACTGTTTGTTCGCTTATAACTCAGTCACTAGTATAGCTATCGTCACCAAACTTTCTACAATTCTTTTCTGGATGCTGCAAAAAAAAGTCGATGTCCACTTAAAAAAAAAAAAAAAAAGGAAGAAAGAAAAAGAAAAAGCCAAAAACCAGAGATATTAGTTAATCATTTTTTCGGAGTGGCAACAGTTTCGCACGCTGGAGATAAAAATCTGCTTTATTTCGAGAATTGTTGCCACTGCTCGCTTTCAAATCGTACAGTTTGTTATTTTAAAAAAATGAAGGTTTTACAAAATATCTCTATATAAAGAAGAATGCCTGTTTGCGTATTTATTTGTTCGCGTTCTTGATGTCTGATCAATTATGATCAATTTTTTGCCACATTTAATCGACTAAAATTGAATATAGAGGAAGCATTGCATCGAACTTGAGCTTTTACGATTATTTGATTAGAAAGACGAAAATCGTTAAAAACAGCATGCCATTGTTACTGATATAATGTGAGAGAATTAGCTTATTTTTCAACCAAATTTTTTTATGTGGGTTCCATATCGCATCAGACTAAAAAATGTATGACTGTGAATCGTACTTTTTGCATCGTTATTAGAGAAGGATTACAGCGGTATCGTTCTCTGTGTTGTTAGATAGATTACTTTCAATTTAACTTAACTGGCGTGTGGTACTTCCCCTAGTTTCTGACATGAATGAAAAGCAAACTACTTAATGTAATATTAAGCGATTAGAGGAATGAGGGTCTGTTAAACTACCATTACTAGGATATCAACATAAAGTGATAGGAAGTACCCATCTGTTTATTCTTGGATGATTCAATGTGATTGGCATCGTCCTGGAAAACATGATGTCATCGGAATAAACAAGGCGATTACCGATTAAAAGAATGAAATCATAGCGAGGTAATGAATCAAATGATCCTTTCTTATCAGTAAATGACCATATAAATAAGTTGTTTAGAAATATCTGATCTCAGTAGATTTCTCATTTCATTGCAAATCTTGGAGGATTGTACTTCGAAGCAGTCATTCTTAACTCTTTCAATACTCACGATGAGCGAAATATTTGATGATCAGTTAATGCTGTCCTATTTCAAAGATTTCCATGACAAAGAAAAGGCTGATTCTATCTTTGCGGAACTGTGAACGTATCCTTTCCAACCAGTGAAACTGAGTATTTACGGCCACCAACATATTCCCGCTCGACTTTGTTGCGCCTTCGGGGATGAAGATGGACACACCTACAGTTTTTCGGGGGCATCGATTGTCGCTCAGCCCTGGACTCCTACGCTGCAGCAAATTAAAAGTGAAGTCGAAGCACTTACCCACGAAAAATATAATTATGTTGTGCTCAACAAATACCCTGACGCAGAAGCGAAGATATCCGCGCACAGAGACGATGAAAGCTCCCTGGACCCTTCCCTCTGCATGCCCACACTGAGTTACGGTGCGATGCGAGTGATACATTTTACAAGAGAGAATTATATGACTCACATTCTGAGTCTGGAACACGGATCGCTTCTAGTGATGAACCCCCCCCCCCACGAATGTAGTCTGGAAACATGGTATCCCATCCTAGCCCGAATTGAAGACTGTTCGAATAAGTTTGTTGAGACATTAGGGTTTTTTGAAGCAGGAGCTATGAAAAATGAGCATCGCCTTCGCCGGGAATCGAACCACGGACCTCTCGGTTACGCGTCGAGCATGCAGACCACTACACCACGAAGGCATGCGAAGAAGGCGGGAGAAATACCTTATATACTCCCCCTTTTAAAGGGCGACTGGGGTTTTGGGGAGCCAATCGCCAAATTGCAGTGGTGAAGAATCATCATCCACCACCTTTTTAGTTCGGGCGCCAGTGTAGAGACATTAGGGTTTTCTGAAGCAGGAGCTATGAAAAATGAGCATCGCCTTCGCCGGGAATCGAACCACGGACCTCTCGGTTACGCGTCGAGCATGCAGACCACTACACCACGAAGGCATGCGAAGAAGGCGGGAGAAATACCTTATAAGTTTGGGGTTTAGAAAAATTATATCTCCTCAATTGAAGCGTTCTTCTGATGAAATGGACTTCGGCTATTATGACAACAAAACCCCAAAACCGTATATGAATAAAAAGGACTTTTCTGCGTAAGATAGCACATTTGGAAAATGAGATAGTCGAGATACCTCAAGACGACTGGCTGAGTCGGCATTACCAGTCATCAGGAAATCACGATGAAGTAGTCAATTATTGGTCATTGGAACGGATGCGTCGTCTTTCCATCGTCGTAAGCAAGAATAATAATGCTGGAATTCATATTCAGAACTTTGCGGAAAAGAATAACTTCAACTGCGGATCTTCTCTTGAGGGTGTGATTATGACTCCTGCGACGTGGTATGATTTCATGAACAAATTACCAAACTTTAATTTCAAGTATTCGGAAGCATCCTTCATAGCTAATAATCAGTTGGCGGTATTTTGTGAAAACGCGCAATGCTATTTTATGTGAAAACGCGTCAACAAAGTTTTAAAAGCTCCTGCGGTAGTTTCCGTCTTGTAGTAGATTGTTTTGAATTAGAGTCGCATCAGACCGATAAACTTTTAGTATTATACAGTGAAATAACACATTCTAACCAAACTGCTCTATTTCAAAATGTGTTACCACATGAGATAAGAAAACGGCCAGCAGCTGGAACATTTAACTAGCGAGCAATGCATACAGAAAGTTAACAATGCTATTTACGAGGAGTACATAACCAGTCTCAACGAGGTATTTATCTGTGAGGGATGTGCAGTCGATTATCCAAGTCAGCGTCGCCACCCCTGTATAATGGAGACGACTCGGAAAAAAGCTGTGAATAATAATGACAAAGCAATATTGAACTTTAAAAGACTTGCTCAAAAACTTTATGTAGACACTTGCTGTTGTATTTATGACAATGATGACTTTTTAAAGAATATTTCATTGTCACCTTTACGTGATAGAATAAAAAATTTGTGAGAAAAATTAATTTAGCAAGTATGTATTTTAATAAAATTTGTTTATTTATATTGAAATATATCTTTATTTAGCTGTCAACTGTTTCATATTATGTTTTAAATGAATATCTCTTTACCTTACTCTTACTGCTTAAGTCTTTTGATAAGTGATCATAAGAATACTCTTTTTTTACCTTTACTGTTTATAGGAAACGATTTGTTACTCAGGTTTTATACCAATACATTATAAGATTTTACATTTCATTTAAGTATTGGTAAAGTTTTATTGTTTCTAATCAGTGGGATTTCGTACGTGGATATTTAATTGCATTTTCCTCAACAATGCTTGGGAGTAATTTAATAATATGTTGCATAAATATGCTTTTCTTTTAAAAATTGTAATTGAAAGTTAATTAAAATTAGTTGCATTAGTATTAAATGTATTTAAAGTGCTGATTGTACTACACAATGGTTCCTGGTTTTTATGTGAACAGTGAGAAGGCTAGATAAAGTGAACTTCAGGATTTTCCAGCTCATAGTGAATCTGAAGACGACAAGAATCTGGTAAGACTCATTTTTAGATAAATAAATTGCTTCCTACAGCTCATTTTCTAAAAACTTGTCAGGAATTCTGGGTAAAAAGTTTAAATTCGGTAAAAGTTCTATCCTCACTTGGGTAAAACATTAAATGAAAATGCTTATTTCGTGATTCGGTTTTAATATTAAGAAAATAGTTCTAAGATAGGTATTCTGTACTGAGGAAATACTGTAAGAAAAGTTGAATGATTTACATAACCTTGGAAGTTCTTCTCTTGCAAAAAAGTAATATTTAGCGAATTACAGTTCTCGAAAATGCATAGAAAGTTCCTATAATGCAAACATATATGTACAATTGTAAGAAAACGTAACGATTATTTGGGTATAATTTTGTACTGAAAAGGAGTTATTCCTCATTAAATGAGCATTATTAAGGAATATTTAACTAATACGTTGAGTATTCTATAAAAAACTTATGTATTCGGAATGAAGAAGGTTAAAATATTCGAAAATATAGTGGAGATTAGGGTAAAATGTATCTTACTCTTTCTTACTTTGGTACCTTCTATAAATATATGTATATTGCTAATGATATATGTTGTGTAAAGGTATGGCAGTGTTTCATAGGAAAATAAATCATCGACAACTGGCATTTACGAAAGAACATCCTAGTCTAAGAAATTAAAAAAATAGTCTATGTATGAAATTAAGTCAGTTGTTAAGTTGGAACTCAACTAAGTTCGAAGAAATGTGCTAACATTATGCGCTAGAAATAAAAGTATGTCAATAAAACAAAATTTCAAGAGATGAAGTACGCAAAGGCGAGTTCCTGGTTTCTTCTCCCTGATAACGCCAGGCCATATTCAGTCTTCGTCAGGAAACAGTTCACGAATTCGTTGTAGTACTCAATCAACCACTCATCCTCCGTACTCCCCTGATCTTACTCAAGCAGACTTATTTCTGTTCCTTCAGCTGGCAGATTTTTAAAAAAAAATAAGAATAGTTTTCTCATATTCTAAGATTGAAAGCTATATGATCAGGGTTCTCCATGGGATACTAAAAAAGGACTTTGTTTCCTGTTTTCGAGAACTGTATAGTCGTTGTCAAAAGTCCATTGGAAACGACAGACATTTCTTCGAATGAAAATAATTTTTTTTTCCTGATTTAGGGAAGAATCTTCTGTTTATGAGCACATTCACGGAACTTTAATGTAGTATCTTGTTTGCGATAATTATCTCATTGATTTGTAAGCATTGTTGGGTGCGTATGGGTTCCTAATAGATTAAATGCACACAGGTCCGATGATAGGTTGATAAATTTATTTTATTAAAAGAAACACATCAGCGTTCTGAAACTTTTCACAGAAATACTCGTATAGGTGTTCACAGTATCGGTGTACAATCAGTAATTACACTTCAAACTACTAAGAACATTAAACACAACGCACTGCAAAACATCTAAAGAGGAAGCTAACCTGAGTGAGGCCCAGATACGGTTACAGGTAACATAGTGATCAATTACACTTATTCAACTACAACACCTATTAAGGTGTTACAGGGACCGGACCAAAATGTCACCAAATGGTCACCAAGTTTCGCGATATTTGGCGATTTCTTGCCAAATTTGGCGACAAAATTTAGTCGCCAAAACTTTTGCCAACTTGGCGATATCTTTGCAGTTAGCCGAGATAGCCGTTTACTCAATGTTAAATAGACTTGCCCTGTATTCTTATTTTTCCGAAACAGCATTCCCTCGCTAGATTTTCATGTTACATTATACAAGAATTTCACATATAATGTCATTAAAAATTATCCGTATATGTACAAAATACGTAACAATATTTAAACAGTGTAATTATTCTGTACAGTATGATAATTAAACTTCTCCCTCTGATTCTGCAATTTCATTTATTAAAATGCCCGACAGTAGGTAGAATCTGTCACTTCTGCGCCATGACGCTCTGATGCTCTCGGTAGCCTGAGGCGCTGTAACGCTCACAGACGACTACCACGTACTTTAATTATTGAGACGTTATCGCGGATTGCAACTAGCGAAGTCACCCTCATGGTTTACTGAAGTGTTCAGAAAGGGGGATTTTCTTCATGTGACAACAAGATTTGAATTCTTGTGATTCCACCTTTTACCGAAGAACGTCATAAACACTAATAAATTGCTCCAGTCTTCCTTTCTTAACAAGGTACAAGGGGTTATTTTTAACTACAGAGAAGAATATCCACATTGTAATGTATTACTTTAAATTCAAATTATAGCCACATTTATGAAGGAGAACTCAAAAAAGAAGTCTATAGTACACGTGGAATTAATATTCTGCTATGATTTAAAAACTTTTTTATTTCTCCCAGCTGGAAATATTTTTTTAAACAGTATAATAATTATTTTTTATGAATTCACACTAAATTCTCACAGCTTTTTGAGAGTACTTGTTCCTTCAGTTTATCACACTTAACGAATAAAATCGCGCGTAGGCATCATACAAAAACAAGTAATATTGACATGAATTCCAAATAATAATCCAACACAGTCATTAACTGAAAAGCTGTCACAGATTCATTCTAACTTAAGATATGCGTTTCAAATTGACATTAATGTATTTAACATTGAACTCTTGCAGTTCTTTGGAAACATTTGACACTTAATTTCTCATGGGTAGCAAATAACATTATGCATAACTACCATACATGACAGATAATACTGGTATGAACTCCATATACCGATCCAACATAGTAGATAACGTAACCGATTTTTTTAACACATTTTAGTACGACTTAATTTAAATAAAAGCCACATTTTCGAGGAAGTATTATTCTAATTAAACACTTGAGCCAAACATTTTTTCGAACTATTCTACGATACTTTATCTATCATGACCACCATTCACAATAGATAAATAAAATACCTTTCATAAAATATGAAACACACTATTGTCTTTTGACCGGCTGTATTCTTAAGAATAACAGATGTAGTATGAATGCTTCGAATCCCTCGGTGCCAGAGTTCCCTCATTTCTCCACTCAATTGCTCAAGATACACATATAACAGAACTATGGTATATGGAACAGGTATATGGAAAGTGATCAAATTTTTGTTGAGTCTTTAACACAAGGTTTGTCAATCATTTCAAAATATAAGCTGGCTCCAAAATTGGATTTTCCTATCAAGAAAATTATTTCCAATTTCAAGTTCATCTCAACAGCCAGAAAGCACCAGTAATGTGCCCAGATTTACTGTTCCTAGGCAGAATGTTTATCCATATTTTCATTATCTAAACTATAATACTCCAAGACCATTTTATCCTATTTGCCTGAAAATCTGGTCTCGAGAAATGTTCAGCCACCACCATCGCAACTATCTAAATTCACAATATTTAGCTTTGATTTATGATATACATCCAGCCTATCAAAATCAAACTTTACCTAAAGATGACAATATTTCAAGTTAAAAGTAAGGTAGGGAATAATAATTTTCTTGCTTTTGTAGATATAGGTAGTCAGGTTAACGTTATTTCTGAGAATAATTTCAAGTGTACAGATTTTAAAACTCTCGAAATTGAAATTTCTCTAGGAAGCTATTGTTTTTATCTGGAGGTTTTCCTGTCACTAAACTAGTTAAATTGTCGTGCAAAGTTGGAAAATTAAATTTTATATTGTAAATTCTCATTTAAATTACTTATTTTCATTTTGTGTGGGAACGTATTGGGCGCCAAATGTGGGGTACCGCCCTTTTATTTAACGGTTAATGTGGGGAACCTCTTGCAGAGATAAGCGAATAATCGTTTGAGTGTGTGAACAGAGACGTAAGACTGAAGAAGGATTAATCACCATTTATTTCTTAAAATAAGATTCAACACAATCGGCTCCTATCTCAAAGCTTACAGCAAAGCCTCCAGTTGGGCTTGAACTCAAAGTAATAAGAACTAAAGCTTAACTAAAAATGAAATAGCCGAAGCTATCATGATTATAAGTAGTTGGCCCCTAAATCTCAATTAAGTAGGCGAAGCTATCAAAGGCCCGAAGAACGGCCGAGCATAATAATAGCTTAGAGAGAGACGTAGTCCAAAGACAAACGCGTGCTAGTCAGAAACTTTAGCTGTCTAACAAAGTCAGTGAAACATTGACTTAAATACTACTCTTACTCATTTGCATTAAACGCGTTTCTGAAAATACATTCTGGATGGATATTGTAACCCGAAATTAAGACAGACAGGAAAGTGTGACAAACTTAGAGTAATTATTATAAACTTATAATAAACCTTACATTCTAATTAGAATATTGACAAAAAGTGTTTTTCATTAATAGTGTTTAATTGAATTTCTGTTCCTTGGAAATGGTATATGGAAAGTTTGCTTATTATAAATTATTACGAATTATATATATGTACCTACATAAGCATACATATACATATACTATAGCAATTAATACTTAAATATTCCCAAAAACAAAACAACAGGAAGATGTCTTCATAAGGAAAGAAACTTTGCAATAAGTCGTTGAGTATAATAAGTCGAAGTTTGAAATAAGTTTGAAATAAGTCGGAGTTCGAAGCCTCCGTGGCGCAATCGGCTAGCGCGTTCGGCTGTTAACCGAAAGGTTGGTGGTTCGAGCCCACCCGGGGGCGCTTTACTGCTTTGAAACAATTTTTTTCCACAGAATTTCCAAAAGGGCAATTTGCCCAGAAAGGCTATTAATTTCGGGTATTTTCTGTCGTCCACTACAAAAGGGCATGAACCGTGCATTATACTGAACGAATGTAATCCTGCAGTGCGACTCAGTTTGCGACTCAAAGGGCCATTCAGACTGGGGTTTACTTGAGTGGGCTTTATTTAAATTCATCAAAGTTCATTTTTAGCCTAAAGAAGCAATTTGTCCAGAAGGGCTATTAATTTAGTTTTGGCATTTTGCGCTAATTCACTATATAAGGCGTTTCACTTTTGAAATTGTTGCCAGCAAATATTAGTTTGAAATATTATATTTAAAGAAATTAAATAATGAAGAAGCCGCATGAATGCATGTGTGTTTCTCGCATTGTGATAAAACAACGGTATTTAGAGCCCTCCAGTTTTGAATAACACAGTGCTCCACTCGAATATATACATATGGAAGACCAAATTTTGAATTTGCTTATTATCCATTTCATATTTTGTAAAACGTTAACCAGTTTCTGATTAACATATTCAACGACCTGAAAGCGAGCAATGACAACAATGTACAGCGGGGGCGGGAGGGGAATTATCTTCAGCGTTTTGCTGTTGTATTGAATTTTATAGTTTAAGTATTAAAATATCATGTTTCATAAATAAAGGTAACACACAAAACGTTAAAAAACGCCTCTTTGGGCATAATGTAAAACTAAAAGCTCTCAGATTTTTTTTTTTTTTTTTTAATTTTTCTTTATTGTACTTTTCTCATGCTTTATTGCGTTTTCCTCCGCAGTATAAATTTCATGCCTGTCGCTTGATTTTCTGTGCAATTACGGCCAAAATGAGGAAAGTTGCTTGAGTTTCATACACTAGTATATGAAAATGACGAAAGCAGCCAAAAGATAGCATCAGAAGGTAAGAATTTTCGAATAGTAGGCGTAAGGCAAATGTATCTGCGAGGCCTCCGTGGCGCAATCGGCTAGCGCGTTCGGCTGTTAACCGAAAGGTTGGTGGTTCGAGCCCACCCGGGGGCGAGTTTTCTTTTATATATATATATATATATCTTTTATATATTATATATATTTATATATGACGGAAACAACGAAAAATTCGCTATTCAACGATGATTTGATAAATGCACTGTTTAATGTTAATTCCGATTTACTTTCGTAATATGAGATTGTATACTTTGTGTCTTTGATTTTTGTGAGTACTAAATCTTAAATAGCTTAAATTTGTTTCAAGTGCTAAAATAAAGCCTGTATGCTGAGATCAGATTGCAGTTTCTTTTTCATTTTTAATTTTTTTTAAATTTTAATGGTAAAACTCTTCGACACATTAGATAAAATTTCCGAAAATTATCTGAAATTTTTACATTGCGATTTTTTAATGGAGTCAATTTTTGTTAAAACACTATAGACAACCGAACAAAATTATTTGCGTGACACATAATGCTTATTTTACATGTAAGAACCAGATAGAAAAATGTTAAAAGCGTTTAACTACATTTATTAAAATTTTTGCTCGTTGCCAATTTGTTTAAATTAGAAGTAGCAATGGATAACTAGACAACTACAAATATTACTTCATTTTCAGCTTTCTTGGAAGATGTGTGACGAAACTACCAAATGAAGAAAGTTGATATTTTGGCCACTTGTGATTATGATAATTACCAATTACATGGCAGGCAGTATTATCACAGGGGACAATTTCCACAAAAAACCATTTGGAGAATAATTACAGAATAATTTTTACAAATTATAGCTCATAAAAGTTTCGCGCTTGAATTGAAACGAAAATATCCAATCTCACTTCCACAAGCGTTTAAAAAAAAGTCTCGATTAAACAAACTATTTTTGAACCTCATTTTTTAAACGCGCAGAATATAATTAGTTTTTATATCTACCGCACTGAAAATAATGATTTCTACATCAAAAAGGTGTGGAGGCGCCGGGTATCGGTCCCGGTACCTCTCGCAGGCTAAGCGAGCGCTCTACCATCTGAGCTACGCCCCCTGACATCGAACGCTATGTGATTAACAATACTTGTTAGATCAGTTTTAAGTGTGAGTGAAAAGGAAAATGGATTATTTGCAAACTTGCCTGTCTGGCTCAGATTTAAGAGCTTTAAAGTCACAGTTCAAAATGCGTTCATGTTTCTGCTATGTTACTATTTCTGCCATTCTGAAAACTGGGTCTAAAATTTCTTTTAGATCTTGATACAATTTAGTTAATATAAAGTAAACGGGCTATCTACGGGCCTTTAATTTCAGGCGGTCTAATATCTTTTGAATATTTTTTTATTTAAGCTTTCATTTTAACCTTCATTTATTTTTTTATCAATATTATTAATTTTTATTATTAGACAAAAAGATTTTAAGTAGCAAAATGTTTTTGTTCGTAATTTTTTTATTAATTTTTTTGAAAAATATTAACAATTAAAACACTTTTCTTCTAGAATTTTCAGTGTTTCTGCAATAATCTTATTTTGTTTTGTTCATTAGATTTCACCATAACTTTAAGGATGAATTTTATAAATGACTTTGGAAAAAAAAGATGTTTTTTAAATACATAAATAATAAAAAAAATCAGAAAGATTTCAGATTTTATATTAAGCCCTAAAGGACTTTTTTTTTTTAGTTTACAGACACATACACGTTTCAAGAGCCTTTGGACTAACTCCACGTTGTGCTAAAAATATTTTAAACAGCATATCTTTAGAATTTACGATAGACAGTGCCGCTCACTGATGGAGATAATGTTTTTTTCTCGGTAGTGTTGCCACTGCTCCCTTAGGAATCGTTGAGTTTTTAATAAAAAATTTCGTTAAAGCTACGCAAAACATAAAATAGATAATAAAACAAATTTCAAATTAGAAATTCGGGCTTCCAAGTGCCCATGTTCGAGTGGAGGACTATATTATTCAAAACTTGATAACTCTAGGCACCGTTGTTTTTCACAGTGCGAGGAACATACATACATTCATGTAGAATCTTTATTATTAAGTTTCTTTAAAATGAATTACTGAAATTACTAAAAATGAATTACTGAAGCTATTGATATTGTTTCAAAATATAGAGATTAGAAAAATTGGCCAGTTCCATTCTTCAGATTTGAAACAAAGCTTTATAAAATCACTCAAGTACCAAAAATCTTTATAACACAAAGTAAAATGAAACGTAAAGTTTCAGAGCAGTTATCAAAACATGATTATGGAGTAGAAAAGTTTAAAATTTTTAAAAATACAGCTGATAGAGCAGTTTATTTGATTTTTCGTTTTTTTTCCCCCTCACTATTTAGGAAATTGTATAAAATTATATTGAAATCTCCAACAAATCTTAAAGTTTGTTTTATCGTGTTATTTACATACATGTATTAAGTGAACCTTCTGGAATTTTTCTTCGAGAATAAATAAATTATTGCAACAATTGCTATTATTTTAAAAATGTGCTAAGTTTTTTTAAGAATTTGAAATAAAAGTTTTTCCACATTTTTAGCTCTAAATTTTAGCACAAAAATTTATGAAATTAGCACTTAAACTTATGAAAAAATTGTAATTATCATTGCAAATTTTAAGGACCTCTACGAACAAGAAATTTTTTTTTTTTTTTTTTATGTGCGTCTAAGCGGGATCATGAAACTGAAATCTATAATTCAAGGGCCTTTCAAGATCGGCTCCCAAAAATGTAATATTGAGGATACAAATTAAATTTGTACTCTAACATATTAACAGTAATGTGAAGTTTCTATTGTGACTTCCTGTATGTTCAGCTAACTTAAAATGTTCGCGACGTTGAAGACTGTTGGTAAATTATCACGGAGTCTTTTAAGACACTACAAAGTCAGGAGAAAAGTGTAAAGAACCCTTTAACCCAAATAACCCTGTTAACTTAAATACGTTTAACAGACGGCACCGACTAGTGCTTACAAACGCCAACATTTTTGGCTAAACTGGAAAGCAATGAATGACTTAAAAATTGATGAAATATAGCCTAAAGGCTTCACAGTTTAGCTACCGCACAAGCTAGCTCTGATTCGAAATCGGCGTAAACAAGCTAATGGCAAGAATAACTGAACGCCACAGAACTCCAATCACTAGAGAAAAAAAGTTTGCAACCCGGTCTTTAGGTAGGCTCTGATTCTCCCCCCCCCCAGAAATTTCTTTTTATCACGAAATCTTTTAAGGCACTACAAAGTCAGGAGAAAGATGTAAAGAACCCTCTGTTAATTCAAATAAGTGAAACAGACGGTGTCATGTACTGTTTACAAATGCCTGATCAATAACTGAAAAATTGATGAAGTAAAGTATAGCCCAACGGCTTCACAGTTTAAATATCGCGTTAACTAGCTCTGAATCGGCATAAACAAGCCAATGACAAGAGTAAATCAATGTCACAGAATTCTAACTCTCAGGAATCAAAGTTAGCAACGTGGCTGTTAGGCAGGCGGAACACGCTTTGATTTCACCTCTCAGAAATTATCTTTAAATGCATTCTTCCTTCTATCTAAATTGAATATCAAGAGGGCTGGAAATTTGCATTCTAGCAGGGAAATGAAATGAGAATTGAAAAGAAATATATTTAAAATAACGGGTTAGAAAATTAAACGATGCTCGACACTATAAATAAAATACTTTAACTATGCAGTGAGGTTTCTAGGAAAATAGCCCGGATAATAATAATGGAAATTTTCACTTTTCCGCTGTCGAAAAGGAATTCCTCCCCTTAACAAATTAATAATTAAGTACATGACCACATTTACGGTAATCAAATGTCGTTCATATTAACGCGACGTAATAAGCTTCACTGTCATGACCCCACAACAGCCGGGATTTCATTTATTTTTTTATTTATTTACTTTCGCTGCAACATCCATGCCTAACAATGCACGAAATAATTGAGAATTGAGAAATTTTCCATATTTTTCTTTGTAACTTAGTTTCTTATTTAGTTAGTAACTTAATTAGTTTGTAATCTAGTCTGGAGAAATGTTCAGCCATCACCATTGCCACAGTCCAAGTTCACAGTATTCAGCTTTGACTTATAATCTACATCTATCCTATCAAAATGAAACTTTACCTAAAGATGGCAATACTTTAAATTAAATGTTAAGTTAGGGATGAAAATTTTCTCGGTTTTGTAAATATAGGTAGTCAGGTTAATGTTATTTGTGAGAATAATATCAGTTGTACAGATTTGGAAACTCTCGAAATTCGAGGAAGCTATTGTTTTTTATCTGGAGGTCTTCCTGTCGCTAAATTAGTTAAATTGCCGTCCAAAGTTGGAACATTAACTGATAATATGATATTTTATACCGCAAATTCTCATTTAAATTATTTATTACTGTCTTCATATTGTGTGTCTTTTTATTAATTGGATTTTAATACTTATGATGTGCATCAATTTAAGTGGATGAGAAGTTGAGACGAACAACTAAATAATCCTTTCAAACGTAATTTTCAAATATTTATGGGAAAAAAAACTGAAAATGGAAAAGATTGTTTTAATGTTTATGAGTGAGAAAATTCTTCTGTAAATGACCATTTGAAAGAATTAATCAATAACAATAGTTATATAATTTGCAAAAAGTCAATATGATGTCGGATGTATTAATATCGGCTTCAGAACTTCCTGCAGCTTATAGACCATATAAGGCATTCCCCTAAATATAATAATGAAATTCAAAAACAAATAAAAGAATTATTACATGAATGCATTATAAAGCCCTTATCTAGCCTTTACACTAATGTGTATCATAAATTTATTCCAAATTATACAAAAATTAGAGCCCCTGTAACAAATATACTTAAAGGTATTCCGTGTAAATGGACAACTAAATGCCAAACAGCGCTTTAAAAGATGTTTTAATTTTCGGATCCCCTTTTAACTCTAAACCCATTTTAACTCCCCAGATATCTCACAGTTCTGTATACAACTTAGCAAAATGTCATATTTCCAGACAGTGAATGAAACGGAGAAGTAAGCAACGCACGCGTTTGCACAGCGACAGGGGGACAGGAAAAGTGCTTGCACACTTCAGAAAAGCGTATTTATAGAGTTGAAATCTTTTGTTTAAGTTTTTAACGGCAATTGGACAGAAGCTAACAGCGTTGCAGATGACATAATGCGGGTTAATTTTCAAGCGACACAGTTTTGCTTCGAAGAAAGGGACGAAGCAAATTACAATGGGGAATTAATAGGACTATTGCTATATTCCATTCGTCTATTACGCATTCAATCTGTATGCCAGCAACTTCTATAAACATCTCGGCCATGAATAAAAGATATTGCAATCTGAAAATTCTTAAGGGTGAAGGGGTTCTTAAGGCTAAGGGTGAAGGCAGGATGAGGCAGCTAACAAAACTGAGATGGAAGTATCACAAATCTTTATTTTCACGTATATCAAACCATTATCATTTTGGTAGCCAGGCTATTTATCCAATCATAGTTAAATACGATAATTTCTATGTACACGGGTTTTAAAAGTACGACCTAAGTATTTTTAGCAGAGAAGCATAGTAAGGCGGAGATGTTTGCATGGCAAAATTTAGGAAAAGGAATGACGTAATTGCAGTATTTAAACTTGATAGATGCATATGTGCAGCTAAGCTTCAAATGGCTAATTTGTGGATTTAATTCTCTTTTGCAAGCAATGTTATGTAACGTGGAAGGATCTCGAATTTGGGAGAACAGATGAACTTAAAGAATATCAAATTTAGAATACTCAGTTTTATTGTCGTCAATCATTTCTTAGCGCTGCCATCGTATTTTATTATATCTTACATATATATCTTATTAGTTATTAATTAAGATTATTCCTTAAGAAAATGATGAAATCCAAAGAAAAATTAACTGTTGGAATTAAAAAAACATTTAAACTTATCAAAGATGACCCTATTGGAAAATAAAGAGTTTAATTTATTGTAATATAACTTTGCAATCTGAATCAATACAACTTGTAGAAAAACTAAATTCTAATAAAAAAAATTGATGCTGATTTCATGAAAAAAGGCTGACATTTCAGAGGAAATTAGCCTTTCTCGATAAAACCACCAGTAATTTTTTAACTCTGATCATGTTTCGCCCCTCTCCCAAGTTCGAATGAAATTCAACTCAACTTAATCTAAGGAAGAATTCGGTTTAATTAAATTAAAGTAAATAATTTTTGTGCATGCGAAAGAAATCCTCCCACACCATCTGAATTTAAAAAGGAAAAAAGAAAACACCTGTATATCGGGTAAAAATTCAAAAAACTGAACGCAGGTTTCAACACGTGAACCAATCTAAAAAAAATTGTAATTAAAATCAAATATTTACTATATGAAGTAGTTAACACAGTTCGTTCTATTCATCAAATCAATTACAAAACTAGAGTCAAAAATTAAATTTACCTAAAAAAATTTTTCGTATACACCCGAATGTTTCTGTGTAGTAGTTATTTTCTAGATTAAAAGACTGAAGATTTGCAACATTTCGCCCAGCTGCTTATACACACATACAAACATATGTATATATATCTATATAAGCATACATATACTATAGCAATTAATAATTAAATATATAAAAAGAACAGGAAAATGTCTTCATAAGGAAAGAAATTTACAAATAAGCAGTCGACTACATCATTCCCGAAGCCTCCGTGGCGCAATCGGCTAGCGGTTTCGGCTGTTTCTCGAACGTTTGGTGGTTCGAGTCCGCCCGGGAGCGCTTTTATGTTTTTGAAAGACAGTTTTTTCACAATCATTCATTTAAAAAAAAGAGACATGCAGTTTAATTCAGTGTCCTTAAACCGAGTTCTGAAACGACGTCCTTAACACTTCCGCAATTCAAACTCAAAATTCAGAACTTTTGAATTCTACCTGCAAAGAAAAACTAAGTATCAAAAATAATTAATCACATAGCAGTTTCATTTCTGTTGTTTATAGCTGAAACAGTATGAAGTAAATTAATTTTATGAGTAAATTTACAATGAAAAAATAAGAGATGGGAAGATTCTCGAATCAGAATCCTAAAAATTGAAGTCTTTCGAATCCTTGATGCAAGAATTAAAAAAATATATATATATATTAGTTAAGAGGGATTCATGTTCCCTTTTCGTATCGATTTTAACAACAGATGGCGCTACCAATGTTGAGCGATAAAGAGTTAAATCTGTAAAATACGTCAACAACGTCGTCTGGTAACTACGTTAATAACGCTTTACCTTCCTCTGTAGTAGTTTGGTGGTGTTGTGACTGCCGATTTGGCCGTTAGGCAGCGCTGAAGTAAATGCTTGATTTTGCATATTTTTGATCTATAGAACTGTTACAAGAACCGACTGAGTCGGTAATAATGATTCTGAACTCTCGTTCTGAGAGTAATTCTATAATAGGTAATGTTGTAAATAAACGTGTAAATAGTTTTACTTAGTGTGCTGATTTATTCACATACTGAAGTGCTTTTATCGAACCGTGTTTTGAATCCAGTAAGAATTGTGACTAACCTGCTTGGAAGTGCAAATGGTGCTTCATTTCTTTGGCTAAACGCGACAGGACTCTTAAATTGAAAGTTCGGAATATAAAATTTATCAGGTAAGCGCATGCTTATTTATACCTTGATGTATTTTGATATATAGTATCAACGTAATGGATAGTCTTGATAAACTGAAGCAGAAACGCGCAGTTTTGCGTACCGCTACTACAAAAATGTTAACGAAAATTGAAGTTATTTTAACTGAAACGTCGGAAATGACTTATGAACAAAAAATTGATCAGTTAAGTGTTCTCAAAGAACAATTAATTGAAAAGTATGATGGTCTTAAACAACTGAATTGTGAAATCGAAAGTGGTTTACCCCTTAAAGATATTGAATCCGAAATTGAAGTTGTTGAAGATTATAACGAAAAAAATTATTGAATGGAAAAGTAGAATTACGCGGTATTTAGATAAAAATTTGAACTCTAACCCTCAATTTAATTCTCATGATTCGCGTATTTTAAGTTGTGAAAATAGTGTTCCTAGTAACAATACTGGACCTAAATTTATGAAACTTCCAAAGCTTACAATCGAAAAATATTATGGTGATTCTTGCTTATGGCTTGAGTTTTGGAGCCAATTTTCGAATGCTATAGATAGTAATGAGCATTTGACGCCACTTGATATATTTTGCTATGTGAAATCACTGCTTGGTGGAAGTGCAGCTAATGCTGTATCTGGGTTTTCGTTAACTAGCGAAAATTATAGTTCTGCTATCGCCCTTTTGAAAGAAAGGTTTGGTAGAATTGATGTCGTTATTAACGCCCATATGAATAAGCTTTTAAATCTCAATCCAGTAAAAAATTCTTCTAACTTAAGAGCTTTGAGGGAACTCTATGACAATTGTGAAATTCAGATTCGTAATTTAAACTCTTTAGGGGTTGCATCTGGAAGTTATGGTCATTTATTATGCCCAATTTTACTGAAGTTGATTCCACCAGATATTGCTTTAGAATTTAATAGAAGGGGTGCCAAAAGTTCGGACTGGGATATCAATGAACTAATCACCTTTATTAAAGAAGAAATAGAATCGCGTGAAGTTACAATGCATTTGAATAGTTCCGTAAGGATATCTCATGATAAACCAGAAAAATATAGACACCAAAATCTTAAACGTAATATTCCTACAGCATCTGCTTTGTAAACTAGTGTTAAGAATAAATGTTTCTTTTGCAGCAGTTCAGAACATAATTCTAATTTCTGCGAATCGCTTTCGGTTTCCGAGAAGCGTAAAAAACTAAAGAACGATGGTAGGTGTTTTGTGTGTTTTAGGAAATTCCATATTGCTGCGAAGTGTAAACTTCTAAATGAGCCTTGCAAAATATGCGGTAATAAGTTTCATAATGTTTCGATATGCATGAAATCAAATGAAAAGCCCCCTGATGTTCCTAAAAATGAAAGTGATACCATAGTAACTTCCGTTTCTCAATGTGAGATTAAAAACTCAGATTTACTTAATGAAGTTGTATTGCAAACATGTTGCGTGAAAATATCATCCGATTTACAGTCAAAATTTGCTTTGTGTCTTTTTGACAGTGGCAGTCAACGGACATTTATTACGAAAGAATTAACATCATATTTAAAACCCCGAGTAGTAAGGAAGGAGAAATTGCTAGTTTACTCTTTCGGCGCGCTTAAAGCAAAACAAAAAATTTATGACGTGGTCAAGGTTACCTTACAGAATGTGAAAATTCCGGAACGCAACATATGCATTGAGGCGTTGGTGACAGACACGATTTCTACCGCGATGATTTATCCGCCTAGACTAAACACAGATGTTCAAAGCAAATTAAAGAAATATGAGTTGCCTAATTGGAATACGTTATGCGGCTTTCGAGTGCAGTTATTGATAGGCGCCGATTATTTCTAGCAAATAAACATTCCTGGAACAGCAGAAAAAATAACAAAATCGCTATTTGTGTGTGAAAGCTTATTTGGATGGTCGCTTTGTGGTTCCATATATAATGATGAAAAGGGAAAAATAAAGACGCATCCGTTTTCAAGTTATCTGTTGAAAATGCCGAACAGGAAGATTTAAAGAAATTATGGGACCTTGAAGCAATTGGTATTAGTGACGATGAATTTTCGAAAATAGATAAAGAAATCATTAATAAATTTGAAAACGATTTAAAATTCGTTAATAACAGATATGAAGCGAAATTATTGTGGAAGGACAGTAAAGAAGGGTTAGGGACTAATTTCAAAATAGCGAAGAATCGTTTCTTTGAATTAAATCGTAAGCTCGCGAAAAATGACGATCTTCTCCAACAATACAAAGACATTGTTACTGAACAAAAGGGAAATAACGTAGTTGAAGAATGTTCAGATACTGACATTGAGAACGGTTATTTCATGCCGCATAGACCCGTTACGAGGGACGACAAATCCACCACTAAAGTGAGGATGGTCTTTGATGCTTCTTCAAAAGAAAATCAGTTTAAATCTTTAAATGATTGTTTATGGCCAGGGCCCAATTTAAACCCAAACATTTTAGATATTATCATCAATTTCCGAAAACATGAAGTGGCATTCTGCGCGGATCTAGAGAAGGCTTTTCTCCAAATTGGCTTAACGCCAGAAGACCGAAATTATTTAAAATTTTTGTGGTTTGATGATAAGGCAGTTGACTTATTCAAAATTCTAAGATTTACGCGTGTACCATTCGGTGTTACCTGTAGCCCCTTCATTTTAGCTGCTACTATCAAATGTTCAAATGTCATATTCAGAAGTATAAGAAAGAGCATTATAAAGTTTATGAAATGTTAGATACATCCCTGTATGTCGATGATTTAATTTCCGGTTCAAATTCTGATGAAAAAGCGTACTATTTATCTTCTACTGCCGCTAAAATTCTTAAAGATGCTGGGATGCATTTACGTAAATTTAACTCTAATTCTATGAAACTAAGGGAAATGTGGAAAGAAAATATGTTATGCAGTGAACAAGAAAATTCTGGCCTCCATTTAAAAGTTTTAGGAATATTATGGAATACCGATTCTGATACCTTTTAACTGGATGCTCAACCTCTTATAGATAACCTAGATAGTATCAAATCTATAAAGCGTTGTGTTTTAAAGACTATGTTAAAGGTATATGATCCCATAGGGTTTATATCTCCATTCACCATACGAATTAAAATCTTATTGCAAGAAATTTGGAAAAGAGGTTTGGCTTGGGATGATGATTTACCCCTAGATTTGGAAAATGAATGGAAGGGTTGGTGCTCTGAAACGGAACATCTTAAGAGATTAGAGATACCTAGGAATTATTTCCTACAAGTAGTGAATTTGGTAAAAGATCAGGTACAAATCCACATTTTCTGTGATGCTAGTCCTAAGGCATTTGGTGCAGTAGCCTATTTTAGGTACTTCACCAAAGATAATGAAATTAAAACAAGTTTCATCTGGGCAAAAAGTAGAGTCTCTCCTGTGAAACGAATAACGCTTCCCCGATTAGAATTAATGGGAGCCGTAATTGCCGCAAAGATGTCTAAAACTTTAAAAATGGCACAAGACTTTAAAAATGCGAAAATAAAATTTTGGACAGATTCAACAATAACGCTTCATTGGATAAAAGGATCTGCTACGAATTGGAAGCCCTTTGTTTCCAACAGAGTCAGAGAAATTCAATCCCTTACGGATCCTGAAAATTGGAATTATTGTAGCGGAAAAGAAAATTCCGCTGATTTAGTGACGCGAGGTGAAAGGCCGATAACACTTATAAGAAATAAGGTCTGGTGGCAAGGTCCAGTTTGGTTATCACTTCACGAACATTCATGGCCGTCAAAATTAGTGACTGAATTAAGCGAAGAAGCGCTAATTGAAAGAAAGTTGAAACCTCAAATTACTCAATTATGTTGTACCATAACAACGGAAACAATTTTAGACGTTGAGAAGTTTAGCAGTCTCAAAAGACTTTACCGTATCACGGCATGGATAATGCGCTTTATGCATAATTCAAATAAAAGAAACTCTAAGGTCTGCGGTCCATTGACAGCTTCAGAACTGGATAATGCAGAAATGTATTGGATTAAATGTACTCAAGAAACTGCATTTAACGTTGAAATAAACCAACTAAAATGTGGAAAACCTATTAGTAAGGAATCAAATTTATATAACCTTAATCCCGAATTAGATGAAAGTGGATTGCTTGTGCTGAAATGTAGACTACAATTCTCTGAATTCCAAGAACGAGAAAAACACCCATGGATATTTCCGATTATGGATACCCATGAGAGGTTATATCATTTTGGAGTAGCTACGACATTATCACATCTTCGAGAGAAATATTTTATCATCAAAGGAAGAAGATGCGTGAAATCGGTTTTGAAAACTTGCTTAATTTGTAAAAGATTTAATGCTACTCCACGTAAGGAAGTAGTAGCACCATTACCTAAAGACAGGATTATTGAAACTCCGCCAATTGAAACAACTGGCTTAGATTTTGCTGGACCAATTTATATCAAAACTTCATCTGGTCCAGAAAAGGCTTATATTTTAGTATTTACTTGCGCGGTAATTAGCGCTGTACATCTAGAATTGGTAACTAATTTGAACACTGACACCTTTATTCTTCTTCGAAGGTTCGTTGCACGAAGAGGACTTTGTAAAATAGTTTACAGTGATAACGCAAAAACATTTATCAAAGCTGATTCAGTACTAAAAGAAATTTGGAAGAACATTTCAAAGGAAAGAGTTCTAGATTATTTCTCAAGAAATAAGATAACATGGAAATTTATTGTGCCTAGAGCCTCATGGTGGGGCGGTTTTTGGGAAAAGATGGTTCGCATCATGAAAACTCCACTGAAAAAGATCCTTGGTAGGACTCGTCTTACGTTTGAAGAAATGGAAACGACGTTGACTGAAATTGAGGCAGTTATCAACTCTCGACCATTGTGTTATATCTACGAACAGCCTTCCGAACCAGAGCCTTTAACTCCAACCCATTTTTTAGTAGGAAAACGACTAACATCATTGCCTCATGGATTGCCTGTAATCACTGGATCGGAATCCAACAGAAGAATGCTTACCAAAAAATTGAAATACCGACAGCAAGCCATTAACCATTTTTGGAAACGCTGGAGAAAAGAATATCTGTTAGAACTCCGTTCTGCGTATCGAGTCACTCCAACAGAGTCCTCATCATTTAAAGTGGGTGACATAGTGCTGATCCATGACGAAAAGTTACCAAAGCATCTTTAGAAGTACGGATGTATTAAAGAGCTGTGTTTAGGACGTGATTCAAAAGTTAGATCCTGTGTGTTCCAAACACCAACAGGAATTATAAAGAGACCCATTCAGTTATTATATAAATTTGAACTGGACTTATTAGACTAATATTTGAATGGATAGTCATAAAATTATTTGCATTATTTTTCATTTATTCATATAATTCATTTACTATTTTTATTATTATAGATCCCAACTTTAGAGTGTATTTAGAATTTGAATATTGTTTGTCTACTGTATGTAAGTATAATTTTGTATTTTATTTTAGTCCAAGAATTTGAAATGCCTACTTTGAAAGTGTTTAATACCTAAGTATTAATTTAGTTTATTATATTTTGAATGAATTATTTTTTTTAATGATGATGAACAATAGTGATTGTTCATCCGGAGGCAGTGTGTTGTGACTGCCGATTTGGCCGTTAGGCAGCGCTGAAGTAAATGTTTGATTTTGCATATTTTTGTGGCAACCCTGTTGCACTCTGATCTATAGAACTGTTACAAGAACCGACTGAGTCGGTAATAATAATTCTGAACTCTCGTTCTGAGAGTAATTCTATAATAGCTAATGTTGTAAATAAACGTGTAAATAGTTTTACTTAGTGTGCTGATTTATTCACGTACCGAAGTGCTTTTATTGAACCGTGTTTTGAATCCGGTAAGAATTTTGACTAACCTGCTTGGAAGTGCAAATGGTGCTTCAGGTGGGAAAGTGAATTTGAGGTTTGCGTTTGACGAAAAACAAATTGAAGAATACGAGTAGTTAAAAAGGCATCATTTATCAAGCCGACAAAAATTGAAATATAGTAAATGGTAAAACATAGTAATGGTAAATAATAAAATTAAAAATCTAGAAACTTTAGGTTCATTTTCTTTGTATAACTTCACAAAAACATACTTGATTAAAATACCCAATTTTTGCAATTTCCCCAAAATCCTTTCTAAATCAAGGCAAAGAGGGTATTACATATTTCCAGCGTCATTCTGAAAAGGGGGTTGTGTTCGTTCCAATAGTCAGTGGCAGGCAGGATACTAAAGGTGTAGGACATGGAAGGTAGAGATGCCTAATAATATATCTCTAATTGATTGAAATTTTCATATATTTTCTTGTAAATAAATGTTGTTATTGTTTGCTAAACCTCTTATTATCTCTTGGATGCATCTTTAGTCTCACAGAACCATTGGATGCAAAATTGGTGCATCTTGTCCGCGAATGTGGAATATCGGAAGTAATCAGTCATCATTACTGGATTATATTTCTGAGAAGTTTGGATACTGTACGTACGTTTTTGGGTTGCATACTGGACTGGGGAGGTAAGATCTTTTGAACTCACAAATTTAGAGTTAATATGGATAAGATTTCGAAAATAATTGAAAAACGAAGTAACGTTCGCGCTAGTGTTACTAAACTAGTCAAAAGAGTGCAGAAGCTCGATGAAGCTGTCGAAGACGTAAGTTCATTATCAGAACTACTGGAACTATTAGAAATGAAAGAGCAGATCTTGAAAAGCCATGATTTAGAGGTGGAAGCACTCATAGACGAGCCGGAAAATTTTAAAAGTGAATTAAAAGCTTCGGAAGAATACGATGACAAAATATTGTTCGCTAAGATTAAACTAAAGAGCAAAATTAAAGAATTAGCAGCAGAAAATGTTCAGCGGTCTTCTTCAGTTCTTAACACATTTTAAAATTACCAAAGTTAGAAATTTCGCGATTCTCTGGTGATTCTGGCAAATTTATGGAATTCTTAAACTGTTTTGATAGCGCAATCGGTTCAAACAATTCACTTACGAAAACTGAAAAATTCCAGTATTTAAAATCTCTTCTTTCTGGTCCTGCATGAAACGTTGTTGCGGGTTTTGAATTAAATGAGAAAAACTATGACTCCTCTCTTGAGCTTTTAAAACAAAGATATGGTAGAACTGATTCTATTATAAATTCTTACATGACTAAATTATTAAGCTTAGAACCCGTGAGATATTCGTCTAATGTTAAGGGTTTGCGTAAATTATACGATGAAATAGAAGTTAATATAAGAAATTTGCGTTCATTAAATGTAACGGAGGGTTCATATGGGCATTTATTGAATCCAGTATTATTGAAGTTGCTACCACAAGATTTGGTGTTAGATTTTCACCGAAAACGAAACAGGGAATTGAATTGTGAGGTTTCGGAAATTATTACGTTTTTGAGGAATGAAGTCGAATCTAGTGAAATTGCCGAAACTGTGATGAGCCCCCTAAAAAGTTACGAAACGAAACGATCCTTTTCCCAAAATTATCAAAGTGGTCAAACTTATCAGAAAAACTATTCAAAGCCTAAACAACCGCTTCAGCGTTAAATACACAAATAAAAAATGTTTGTGTATTCTGTGACGGTCATCACGATTCCGTAAGTTGTAAAAAATTGGATGTAGAACAAAAAATAAATAAGCTGAAGATTGAAGCTAGATGCTAATGTTGTTTTAAAAAATATCACATGTCTCGCGAGTTCAGGGCAAAAATATCGTGTAAAAATTGTTCAAGCAATTTTCATCATGAGTCAGTATGTAGAAAAAATAAACCCGTTAATGTTACGATGAGAGGTTGTGAGAAGCAAGTGAAAAGCGAAACTGTTTTGAATGACTCACAATCTAAATCTAATATAAAGGCCGAGAATATTTCTGTGTCTCATAGTGATATATGTACCAAAAATAAGCCTTTTTTACAAACATGTACAGTTTTAGCCTGTTCGGACAAAAATTCAGTCTTAACTAATGATATTTTAGACAATGGTAGTCGTCGAAGTTTTATTTCATCTCGAATAGTTAAAGAATTAAAATTAAAGCCAATACGCTACGAAAGAATAGCTATTTTTGCTTTTGGAGACAAAATGGCACGTGAGAAGGAATACGGTATCGTTTCATTGACGTTGCGCAATAGGGATCAAAGTTCGAAATCGTACGAGTTAGAAGCTGTCATAACGGAATACGTATCTAATTTGTCCTTCAAAATTCCTGATGGATCTATTCGCAATGCGTTGAAGGAAAGAGGTTTACCTTTGGCTGATTCATTTTCTGGCGACTGTCAGACGGAAATACTTATCGGATGCGATTCATTTGGGGATGTTGTTTATGACCAGAGAGTAAAGTTAAATGAAAACATTACTGCGATAAATTCTTGTTTGGGTTGGTTACTAGCGGGAGTGGAAGGAAGTCATAAATTGACTAATAATTATAAAAATGAATGTTTAGTCAGACTCTTCTTCCATTTTGTGCGATTTGAAAAAATTTTGGGAAATAGAAGAATTTCAGTCAGACAAACAAAACTTTTCTGAATGGGACAATCAATTGATTGAAAAATTTGAAAATTCTCTGGAATTTAATGGGGAAAGGTACGTTTGTAGATTGATGTGGAAGGAAAACTTGGGACCTGCAGTTGGGTTGAATTCTAATTATGAGGTTGCGGAAAAGCGTTTTGATTCGTTAAAGCACAAACTAAATAAAAATAAAAAAATTTATGACCAGTATAAACAAATTATATCGGATCAGTTAGAATGTCAGATTGTGGGAAAATGTATTAATGAAGATAAAATTAAGGATATTATATGCCCCACAAAGCAGTAATTAGGGATGACAAGAAAACAACTCGAGTTAGAATTGTTTATGACTGTAGCAGTAAGGCTAATGAAAATAATAAATCTCTTAATAAGTCTTTAGAATCGGGAGTAAATCTGTATGCAAATTTATTGGACATAATTCTTAAATTTCGAGAATATCAAGTTGCATTTTGCGATTTTTAGAGAAAGCTTTTCTTATGATAGAAACTGCGGAGGAAGATAGAAAATACCTTAAATTTTTGTGGTTTCCCGAAGAGGTAGGTGATTCAACAGAAACTCTCCATTTAAATCGTCTCCCATTCGGTTTAACTACTTCGCCATTTTCCTTGGCTTGCGTTTTGAAATTTCGCATTAAGAAATTTAAGGAACATCATCCAAAATGTTATGACATGTTAAATTCTTTTCTTTATGTTGATGATCTCTGCTATGGAGCCAATACCGTTCAAGATGCTTATCATTTGACTTCTACGGCAATAGAGATATTAAAAGCAGCGGGATTTCATTTGAGGAATTTAAAAACTAATTGTCGGGAATTGTATAAACTTTGGAATGAAAACGGATATGAGGAAAATACTGACTTCGGACAAGGAACAAGTTTCTTGGGATTGAAGTGGGATCCAATTGAAGAAAAAAATAAATTAGATTTAAGAGATGTTAGGGATTCCATTGATGTTAGAATCACCAAACGTCACGTTTTGAGAGTTATTTCAAAGATATTTGATCCATGTTTACTGAGTAGTCCCTAATCACAGTGAAAATTCTTCTGCAAGAGATGTGGGAACGTGGTCTACAGTGGGATGAAGATTTGCTAAGTGACCTACAAAATAAATGGAGAACATGGTGTTCTGAACTTTGTGAACTTGAATCAGTATCTATTGAAAGAAGGTTTTTTGAAAGTGTAGAAATAAGTGAAGTTTCTCTTCATGTGTTTTGTGACGCCAGTCCCAAGGCATATGGGGCTGTTGCGTTCCTAAGGTACGTGAATTACAATGGTCAAATCAAAGTGAGTTTTATAATGTCAAAAATTAAGGTTGCTCCTTTAAAAACTTTGACTCTTGCAAGATTAAAGTAATGGCAGCACTTCTCGCTGCACGTTTAGGAAATTATTTACAAGGTCTATTTCCTAATTTCGCGCAACAAATTTTCTTTTGGAGTGACTCTCAAATCGTCCTTCATTGGTTGAAAGGATCTTCTAAACAATGGAAACCATTTGTCGCCAGCAGAGTAGTTCAAGTGCAGTCGCTGACTCTACCAGAGTGTTGGAACCATTGCAGTGGCTCCGACAATCCCGCAGACCTTACTACTACTAGAGGAGAATCGGCTAGGAGGATTCTTACAAGTTCTCTATGGTGGTCAGGCCCTGTCTGGTCGTCTCAACCGCTTTACTCATGGCCTCTTCAAGAATCGCTGCATCATTTTAATGACATCTGTGATGAACGCGTTATAATGAAAGAGCGACGGACTGCACTGGTTAATTCCATGGTAACCAGTTCAGCTAATGGAAACTTACCTATGTCGTCGTTACTGGACGTTAATGACTTCAGCGGAATAAGTAGATTACTGCGTGTTATTTCTTGGATTAAAAGGTTTGTGCACAATTCTAAGCCTAATTCTACAAAATTAAATGGACCTATATGTGCTCCAGAACTCGAGCAAGTTTTGCGTTTTTGGATCAAAGCTACTCAATTCAAGTATTATAGTACAGAGGTTACTCAACTTCTTTCTAAAGGAACTATCGATAAGAGTTCACGCATATTTAATTTCAATCCTGAACTTACTTTGTTTAAAGGGACGTTTACAGTTTTCAAGTAACGATATGCGAGCCAAACATCCTTGGCTTCTTCCATTTAATGATAAATTTGTTGAACTACTTATCTGTGATTCTCATACTAAAATGGGCCATTTAGGTGTTGATGCAACTTTAACACATTTACGAGAACAATTCTGGATTGTTAAAGGTCGTCATTTTGTGAAAAAGGTGTTAAATAACTGTCTGATTTGTAGACGATTCAAAGTGAAATCTGGAATGCAGGTGGTTGCCCCTTTACCGCCTGATAGAATTCAAGAGCATCTGCCATTTGATATATGCGATGATTTTGCCGGACCATTTTTTTTGTTCGTGATTTTAATTCAAAGTGTTATTTACTTATATTCAGCTGTGCTGTGACAAGAGGTATCCACTTAGAAGTAGTTCTTAACATAAGTGTTGATTCCTTTTTGTTAAGATTTCGACGATTTGTTTCTCGTCGAGGATTATGTTCCACTTTATATTCTGATAACGCCAAAGCTTTTAAAAAGGCAAATTGTGAATTGAAAAAATGGTGGAATCAGATAGATAATGATCAAGCTAAAAATTTGTTTGCTTCTAAAGGTATAGTTTGGAATTTTATAGTTGAAAAAGTCCATGGTGGGGAGGTTTCTGGGAGAGACAGATACGAACGATTAAAACCTGCTTAAAGAAAATTGTTGGATGAATCCTCTCTCTCTTTGAAGGAATTGGAAACTGTTTTTTCGGAAATTGAAGCTCTGGTTAATTCCAGGCCTATCACGTATCTGTACAACGAACCCTCAGAACCCTCTCCACCCCATCTCATTTTCTTATTGGTAAAAGGTTGGTGTCTTTACCTGTAAAACATAAAAATGAAAATTTTAATGTTAATAGGAGTTCTTTGGTAAAGAAATATAAATATCAGCAAACTTTTTTGAATCACTTCTGGAACAGGTGGAGAAAGGAATATTTACTTAATCTAAGATCAGCTTATATTTCTCCACAACCAGGTAAAATAGTCTCATTTAAAGTGAATGATATTGTTTTGATTAATGATGAGCGTTATCCCAGAAATATGTGGATGATGGGAAAAATTTTAGAGCTATATCCAGGAAGAGATGGAAAAGTTCGTTCTCTTCTTATTCAGACTTCTAAAGGACAAATAAAACGCTCAGTACAACTTGTGTATAATTTGGAAATTAATCCTTAATTGTGTTAGTTTAATTGAGTTGCAACATGTTAATGTTCTATCTGTGTATTAATGATAGTTTGTGTGCTTATATTTTAAGGCTTGATATTTGAACAATTTTCTTTGGAAGTTAAAAGTGTAATTTGTTTTTGTATGTCAAGTGACTGAATAATTTTGAAGCTTTGTATTTGATATAATATGCTATTTATATTTTTATTCTTGTAATTTTAAATGGTTCCTGAATGTAAATTTAGTTAAAATTCAATGGTAAGTGAACTCAAGTGAGTTCAGGTGGGGAGTATTACATATTTCCAGCGTCATTATGACTAGAGGGCGCTGTGTTCGTCCCAATAGTCAGTGGCAGGCAGGATACTAAAGGTGTAGGACATGGAAGGCAGAGATGCCTAATAATATATCTCTAATTGATTGAAATTTTCATATATTTTCTTGTAAATAAATGTTGTTATTGTTTACAAAACCTCTTATTATCTCTTGGATGCACCTTTAGTCTCACAGAACCATTAAATGCAAAAGAGGGTAAAGAGGAATGTTTCAAGGAGTATTCTCCAACTGAGCGAATCAAAATTTCTTACCCCTTTCCTACCGGGGAATTTAACGATCGCATAAAACAAGTTTTCCTTTTCCCTTAGAACGCTACAGGAGGTCTTCACACTTTCCCAAGAAGCCATCTTCCTTTCAAAAAGCCGAAGGTTACAATTTTACTTTCCGAAGCCAATAATAGCCAAGAGGGAAATTGTTAGATATTCTTTACTCGTTAGAACGAAGTAAAGCATGTCTAATAAGCAGGCTAATTACTTGAATAATAGTAATAAATGCAAAAGCCAGCGAAGAAAATAAAAGGTATCAGTAAACACACATATTTAGCATAAGAAATATCTTTCATTAACGATTCTTCAGGACTAAAGTCTGTTAAAGTATACTAGAATTATTTTTGTAATTAAAGTAATCAAGTAAATGTTTGCATAAATTTGTAGTTAGATAAAATAAACTTAAAGCGAAATCTGTTACAACAACATTACTATGCGTTTGGAATATTGAACGTATAATCTTAAACTGTAAATAAATTAAAATAATTATGTTAAGACGATTTTTCTAAAATTTATCTAGAAAGCAAGAATTAGATAAACAGTACTACAAATTCATAATCAATCAATCCTCTCAATAAATTACAGCTTCATTTTTTAAACCACTTTTTTTTTTTTTGAGTATGTGTGTGTGTGTAATACAATTGGAAATATCTGAATAACATTAGCAGTTCGCTTTAATTCAGAACTTTTTTAAACATGAGAGGATATAATTTGAAATTTAATAACAATTTTCTTTTAACGCATGCCAAATTTTTATTTAATTTGTTTTTTATATGCAAACATTTCACAATATCTGAAACACAAAAGTAGTGATTTTTACACTCAACTGAATGCCAGCTTTAGAGAAAAAAAAAGTAATTTTTCATAGAAACCATTTTAGAAATTCAAACTCTGAGAGAGAAAAGGAAATGATTATGAAAACTATAATAATTCGAAATTTTTAAATATTTTTCACTACTAGGATCAATTCTGCTATTAAGAAAGGGTATGAAAAGTTTAGCATTTCTTCTTTGTAGAATCGTACGGTTAACAAGCATGGTACACTAAGACTATTATAATAATTACAATAATAATAGTAGTTCATAATATTAATCAAATAACTAATTTAATTATCATGAATATTTTGTGAAATCACAAAAATTTTCAAAAACCAATTTTGATCAGTTTTTACTTCCTTGTACCAAGTAAAGAAAGTATTGTGATCGCGAAAAATTTCGAATGTAATATTTCAACGAAAATATTCATTTTGACCGCTCTCGAATCCATTTAAACGATGTTTTTTTTTCATAGAATCTGTATGTACGGACAGAAAAAAAGGACTCTTTTTTCGAAAACGGATTGAAAAACAGATTTAAAATGGATTCAGAAGAGATTTTTTCCGTGACGTCTGTAGGTACGTACGTACGTATCTTGCATAAATCCAAAATGACTAGCCTCAGAATGTTGAAATTAAGTATATGGGACTGCTATAGCATGTAGTTGTGCACCTCCCTTTTTGATTGCAATCAAAAGCATCAAAAGTATATACATATCTATATATATATGCACACATATGTAGCCACTCTGAGCTCAGTTTTTTATTTATTCTTATATATGGGTTTCTGCTTTAAAAGTGATTGAATGTTGTTATTATGAGCCTAAAGTGCCCCATTTGTTTACATTTGAAAACTCTTATTGGAATAGTGAATTAAGTCATTTTCTTCACTTTTAGTATCTTTTTGACGAGTGAGACTCATAGTCATAATGCAAAGTTTAAGTCATAAAGTTAAACCCTTTCAGTATGAAAGGAATATTCTGTATTAAACATGTTAAGCAAATTAAATGTAGCAATAATTCATAATTTATTGATAGCCGTATAAATTCCATGTTTTCGAAAAAAGCTACATATAACTTGCACCAAGCTATAAATCACAGAAATCGAGTTAAATTTGCTTATTTTTTCTTCTTAAAGGGATTTGCAAAGAGATATGCTAAGGTGAAAAGGTTTGCAATATTTTTAAAGAATAAATTTTAAAAATATTTTTACTTCATAAATTGAAATGGTTACAATGCATTTTTCCACAGTAAATATGTACAGAGAAAGAAAGAGTTGAGTATCTCCGGGATTTGAAACTCGAGTCGAACTTACAGCTTGATCGTAAGAACTTTTGAAATTAGGCGGACGAGATGTTATGTGTTGAACAGTGTATGAAATAAAATAGAAGATGCAGCACTAGTAAACACAAAAGTATGCTGAATTATAGATTTAAATGTTTGGTGAATGAGTTAAACTTATGTGTATGCCATTAAGAAGTACTAGGAATATAACTAAAAGTCTCAACGAAGAAGGCAATGGCAATCTAAGTTAGTGTAATCTAAATGCATAAAATTATGAGTATCTGCTGTTAATTCCAATAGCGCTGAAAATGTTTTAAAAAATTATAAATAAGGTATATTATAAATCGTGTGAACTCGTCGTATTTTAAATTACCACATTTAGAAATATTATTAGGGGGATTTAGTGATCATCTTTCTTTATAAATAATTTCAAATAATTAATTTTACAAGTAATTAAGCCTGAAACTAAACTGGAAAACAACCTGCATACTGAAGATGAATCTGTACCAATGTGTCAAAGAAACATTTCTGTGCTAGAGTTATGATGCAAGAGTTTATAAAAACTATCATTTAAACATAAACTGGCATAAATACAACACCAAAAATATACAAATTATAGATACATGAAAACCTGAATACAAGACAAAACAATATATGAAAAAGAAATGGATTAAGAGGAAATTAAAAACCCCAAGATACCTTTAGGTACCGTCGTTTTATCACAATGCGAGAAACATACATACGTTTATGCAGATTCTCCATTATTTAATTTCTTTGAATATAATACAGGGCGATAATATTTGGTGGCATTTAGTTGAAAAGTGAAACAACGCTTGTAGTGAATCAACGCAAAATGCTAAAACGAAATTAATAGTCCTTCAGAGCAAATCCCCCCCCCCCTGGGATTAAAAAAAAAAAGAAAATTATCTCCTCCCCGCCAGACTGTGTATCTTAAATCCTAAAGATATGCTCTTTTCAAATATTTTGTGATATTGCTTTTGAACTGATATTTATGGTTAAATGCTAAGAGTATGATATTTAACAAATAAAGGTAACACACAAAACGTTAATAAAATGCCCTTTTGGGCGTAATATGAAATCTGACAGCTTTTAGATTTTTTTAAATTAATTTAATCATTTGATTCATATTGATTTTAATATTTTTACTTAAAAAAATTAGCTTTACCCCGCATCCGTTCCGCATCCATGCATCCTATTCTTTTTTTTTGGGGGGGGGGGAGGGTTACTATACTTTCCTTATGCTTTATTGTATTATCCCTCCACAGTATAAATTTCATGTCTGTCATTTGATTTTCTGCGGAATTACGGACAAAATCCGAAAAGTTGCTTGAGTTTTAAACACTAGCAGTATATGGAAATGACGAATGCAACCAAAAGATAGCGTCATGAGATAAGAATTTTGGAATAGCAAGCTTAAGAAGAATGTCTACCCGAGGCCTCCGTGGCGCAATCGGCTAGCGCGTTCGGCTGTTAACCGAAAGGTTGGTGGTTCGAGCCCACCCGGGGGCGAGGTTTTTCTTTAATAACAACAGAAAAAATATATATATGAGAAACGACAGAAATTTTTCTAATCAACAATGATTTGATAAACGCACTGTTTAATGTTAATTACTATGTACTTTCGAGTGATGATTATGAAAGCTGAATTAAACATTTTTCTATTCTCTGTAATATTTGAGGAGAAGAAATAAAAGAATTTTAATGATAAAGTATTCATAGTATTTTACAAAATGAAGAATCTGTATGAATGTATGTATGTTTCTGGCATTGTGAAACAACGGTACCTAGAGACGTCAAACTTCGAATAACATAGTCCTCCACTCGAATATGGGCATCTGGAAGCCCAAATTTTTAATTTGTTTTATTACCTATTTCATATTTTGTAAAACTTTAACAAGTTTTTGATTAACAAACTCAACGATTTCAAAGCGAGCAATGGCAGCACCGTACGGCGGAGAAAAATATCTCCAGCGCGCGAGACAGTGTATCGGAAATTTTGAAGATATGCTCTTTTCAAATATTTTGTGATATTGCTGATAAATTGAATTTTATAGTTGAAGTGTTAAGTATATGATATTTAATAAATTAAAGTAACATACAAAACGTTAAAAAATTCCCCTTTGGGCGTAATATAAAATCTGAAAGCTTTCAGATTTTTTTTAATTAACTGAATCATTCGTTTCCTCTTTATTTTGACTTCAAAAAAATGGTTACAGTATATTTAAAGGTGCCCCTCGGATTATCGTTAAGTTGTTGCTTCATTTATCGCCAAGTTGTTGTTTCATTTATCGCCAAGTTGTTTCACTTATGGTAACTTGAATAGCTAAATGTTATGGAAACTCTATTATGACCTTATTGGTTGCGTGATTGCGGTGAATTTGACTTATGGGAAAATATTTGTTGGATGTCAGTTAGGATGTACGTGGTATATGATGTGCTGTGCATCGTAAAATGGCTGTCGGTGGTAAAATGGGTATTTGGTGATATAGAAGGAAAAAGCGGAAGGTTTTTTTTTAAGTGGTTGAGGACAGAAGAAAAGAAACTGTGGATGTAATTCAACGGAATTATAAGTGTCCTGTTTGTACTAAGGAAATTCGTATGGTCGAACGTACACGGCACTACGGAGGATATTTTTTACTCTTATTTTTGTGAATTTATATGGCGACGGTAAGTGGATATTTGCTTTGAGTAGTGCTAAGATGAATTTTCTTTTTTATATTATTTCATTGTTTGATTTGAAATGTATTTTATTGAGATTGTATATTTTATGTTTGACAGTAGTGTAGAATTGGCTGCTGCTTTGACATTTTAAGTGAAAATAGATCGATGTGTACATGGGCAAAGGGCGTGCGCAATGCCAAGTTTGTGCAATTCCCTGATTTTTTTTCAAGTGAAAATAAGTTGATGTGTACATGATACCCAGTTTGTGCAATTCTTTGACTTGCTATTTTGGCTTTGTGTAGAGGCGAGTTGGGAGCAATAATCGCCGCTACACAAAGCCAAAATAACAAGTGAAAGAATTGCACAAACTCGGTGTCCATGTATCACCAAAAAATCGCCAGTTTTCGCCAAGGGGCACCTGTAAATATATTTTTTAGAAATTAAAAAAAAAAGTTTTCTTCCCCACCCCCTTCGTTCCGTACCTATATGTCCTATTCATTTTCCTCAAGCTTTATTACATTTGAATTTGTAGTATAAATTTCATGTCTGTCGCTTGATTTTCTGCGGAATTACGGCCAAAATCAGAAAAGTTGCTTGATTTTGCTCACTAGTACATGGAAATGACGAAAGCAGCCGAAAGATAGCTTCATGAGATCAGAATTTTGGAATGTTGTGTGTAAGGTGAAAACTGGGGATACTCAGATAACCGGCACTTGGCGAGGTTCCTGAAATCGTGTTCGCCAACTTGGGCGATAGGCGACAAACAGTGGGAAAAGTGTTTATATTGCTAACTTAGATACTAACTAAGATAGGGAAAAGGAAAGAGATATTTTCTTTAGATGTAGACACTTTGCGTTTGGTGTTGTGACTTTGCAGATAAATCTTTGTACTGACGATCACGACTTTGTCAGTAGACGTTTTGAATTCGCTGTTTAATTATTTTCTAAATAAATTAATTACACCTGTAGTAAGAACAACACAATTTTATTTTTATGCAAAAAAAATTACAAAATATACTCCTTTCCCGTACTTATGGCTCACATTATCCCATGTGTGGATTCATTTCTAGATAAATTAATTTTTAAAATTTAATTTTTTTAATTATAGGATTAAAGCAGTTTTTTAACCCCCCATAATCGAATTTATATTCAAATATAATTATTAAAAATGCTATAAAATGATAATCAGACTTTGAAATGCTAATAAGTTAGTATAAAATATTAAGCATTATTCTGCTATTTTTCTATGTCAAGTATATTTCACTGATTTCTTTATGTAGAGGATTTTGTGGATTAAAAGTTGGGTATATTAGTAAAAAATCTAAACCATTAGCCAAATCATGAGTAAAAGTGCTTTTATTTTTTTTTGAAAAAAAAAAGAAAGAAAAAAAAAAGAAGAATAGTTAATTATTAAATTTGTATCTTCAAATTTTTTAATACGCTTTATAGTTATAGATTTTTCTGACGTGTTACTCATGCTTGAAACCACTGTTATAGACAACGTTCAAATTGCACAAAAATAATATTTTATGATTTAACTTTTCATGGAATAAATACAGACATATTCAATTAACCTTATAAGTATTTTATTTGATTGGTCTCTTTCAGAAATTTAAACAATTGCATAAAGTCTTGAACAGCCGTAGAAGCCGTTGTTACAAATCTTGTTCTCCCGCAGTTATATTATTCAGGATTACATTTCTTTTGCTTATCTACATGAAAACTATTTTTCCACTTAAACAAGAAAAAAAGAATAAAAATAACCCTCTTAACCTTATCAAATGAAATTATGTGTATAAAAGAATCCGGATTGTCCAATATAAACCGAACTGGATGGTGATTGAATAGCCTGGAATACATTTCGAGGATGTAGTAATATTGTTGTGAAAATACATGCATAGTTTATTTTTTAAAACTTTCATCTTTAACTATATGATATATATTTCATTTTCGTGCTCATTACTGCATTTATATAAAGAATATGTTTTCAAACATATATAACCATTATTACGGATATTTGATCAAATTAATGGTAAGAATTAAAAAAGAAAAGTATAAAAATTAATAATGCTGGAGTTATATATATATCATAATCTAAAGTACTAAGATGAAAAAATGTACGTAGATTTCCTCAATCACAACAATAAACTATCGTTTACAGTTTGTTCTTATGTGTACGGTTTTACCATCTCAACGCAAACGCTACACTTTGACTACGCTATTTTTGCCCAGCAGAGCTTTTCCCGAGGTATTGGGCTGAAAAGGGAATTTTTGGTGCTATACAAGTGCCTTTTTATGCCATTTCCCTCTTGGCATCAAAAAATTCCTCCCGAGGATATGTCGATTTTTCGCGATTCAAGATGGCGGATAGAATTGCAGAAAGTGCCGCTTATCTAAGATTTCCCCAATTACGTATCCGAAGCCTCCGTGGCGCAATCGGCTAGCGCGTTCGGCTGTTAACCGAAAGGTTGGTGGTTCGAGCCCACCCGGGGGCGAGATTTGATTTTAGCACCAACAAAAAAAAAAAGTTATATGTTGAGAAACGAGTTAAACTTCGGTAATCAACAAATGTTAATAATTAATATTAATATTAATTCCTACGTACTTTCGTGTGTTGGTTATGAAACGTGTAATAAATATTTTTCTATTCTCCGTAACATTTGAGGAGAATAAAGAAGATAATTGTAAAGTATTCATAGTATTTTACAAATAGTAGAGGACAATGTTTTAGTCTGGCACGCAAGCGATCGAGGGAAATAAATGAATCGCTATGTCTTTGGTAATAAAGTTTTTTAAATATGTATACATATCTGTCTACACGTTTCGTTAATTTACGATAAAATAATATCACAATTTAATAAAACACATAATTTTTTTTTTCTGCGCTTTTGATTGCTTTGCACTTTGAGTATAAGATTTCTCTTTTAAATACAAGACTTTATAATCTGTATCTTTATTTCTGGGAGTGCTAATTCTTAAAAAATTCTTAAATATCTTAAATTTGTTTCAAGTGCTAAAATGAAATCTGTGTACCAAGATCAGATTGCAGTTTTTTTTTTTTTTTTTTTTTTTTTTTCAGTTTTTAAAAATTTTAATGGTAAACTCTTCGAGATATTAGATAAAATTTCAGATAATTATCTGAACCTGAAATTTTTACATTGCAATTTTTTAACTGAGTAAATTTTTGTTTAAACACGATTGACAAGAAAAATAACCATTTGCGTGACACATAATGCTCATTTTACATGTGTTTTGTTAAAACACGATAGGCAAGAAAACAAAATCATTTGCGTGACACATGATGCTTATTTTACATGTAAGAACAAGATAGAAAAATGTAAAAAGTGTTTAACTACATTAATTAAAATTTTTGTTTGGTACCGATTTGTTTAAATTAGAAGTAGCAATGGATAACTAGACAACTACAAATGCTACTTCATTTTCAGTTTTCTTGGAAGATGTGTGACGAAACTATCAAATGAAGAAAGTCGATATTTTAGCCACTTGTAATTATCATAATTACCAATTACATGGCAGGCAGTATTATCACAGGGGTTAATTTTCGCAAAACCATTTGGAGAATAATTACAGGGCTGGTTTGTACAAATTACAGCTCATAAAAGCTTCGCGCGTGAATCGTAACGAAAATATCTAATCTCATTTCCATAAGCGTTTAAAAAAATATTTTTTATTGAATTATTTTTGCATCTTTCATACCTACCCCAATGAAAATCATCAATACTACATCAAAAGGATTTGGAGGCGCCGGGTATCGATCCCGGTACCTCTCGCATGCTAAGCGAGCGCTCTACCATCTGAGCTACGCCCCCTGACGTCGATGCAAGGCGATTTACGATGCATATTTAAGTGCGGGTAAAAATGAAAATGGGTCATTTGCAAACTTGCTTGTCTGACTCAGATCTTACAGCTCAAAACGTCACGCTTCAAAATGCGTTCAAACAATTAAACATGCGTTCATTTCTCCTGTGATACTGTTTCTGGCATTCTGAAAGGAATTAGGTCTAAGATTTTTTTTAGTTCTTGGTGCAATCTAGTTAATATAAATATAGCCAATTCCCATTTGAAAGGGGTGCCTACCTCAAGCGTTTACGTTTAGGAGGTTTAATATCTTTTCTATGATTTTTTATTTAAAAGTTTTCGTTTATTTTTTCATGAATATTATTAATTCTTATTGCTAGACAAAAAGATTCTAAGGAGTGCAAAATTTTTGTTTGTAATTTTTTTCTCAATTTTTTTTAAAAATGTTAACAAGTAAAACACTTTTCTTCTAGAATTTTCAATGTTTCTGCGATAATTCTACTTTATTTTGTTCATTAGAATTCTTCATAACTTTAAGGGTGGATTTTATAAACGACTTTGGAGGGAAAAAAATTAAATAAAAAAAACCAAAAAGTTTTCAGATTTTATATTAAGCCCAAACGGGCTTTTTTACAAGCGCCTGGCCCCAGCCACCACCCCAAGCTCTTATTGGACACGACTTGTGATGTCATATAGTGACGAAATGAATTACCCGCGGTATTTTTGCGCGCCAAAAGCTTGAGCCTCAGCTCGACAAATTCACATTTATACATAACCAAGACCAAAGCAGTATAAGTTCACTTAACGTAAACGAAACAGATAATGAAATCTCTTCAACCTGACGTCATAAACGGCAACCAATAAGAACAGGGGTGGTGGCTGGGGCCAGGCGCTTGTGGCTTTTTTTTGCTTCACAGGCACATACACGTTTCAAGAGTCTTTGGGCTAACGCCACCTTGTGCTAAAAATATTTTAAACAGCATATCTTTAGAATTTCCGATAGACAGTGTGGCGCATGTGTTGCCACTGCTCGCTTAGAAATGTTTGAGTTTTTTAATCAAAAATTTTTTAAAGTTTCCTAAAATGTGAACTAGATAATAAAACAAATTTCAAATTCTAAAGGCTCCTAAGTGCCCATGTTTGAGGGGAGGACTATGCTATTCAGAATTTGATGACTCTAGATACAATACATTTCAGAGCTTATGCTGGCTTCTATTGTGTGCATAATAATAAACTGACAATAAAAAATTGGCCAGTGTAGTCAGTATTTGCCCATGTTTTTAAGTAAAAGGATTTAAATACGAACTGAGTTAAAAAAGAACAGCGGGACTGAGAAAATGCAGTTTAAAATATATAAACTCTTAAAATGGTCACTAAAGCATTTCTACCTTTTAAAAAGATTCTTTTACTTAATTTCTATGCATTTGTAAATATATAATTCTGTAAATATCTTGACGATTCGCTGATATCTACAATAGACTGGAGATGGTGACGTAGTAACAATTTGGCGAAGGCTTTTCTGCATAAATATAAAACTGACATTTATAGAGAGACACCGCGGAAGACAAGACGTGATTTTATTTCTTGATAAAGCAACACTTGAGAAGCATAATCATGTGCATACGTTATCATGAGTGTAACATTTACTTATATGTTAGATAAGTGGAAAGTAAATATAACAAGATCAGCTACACATTATTTATTATGCTACAAGCTATTACTAATGTTCTATACTGCAGTTACAGTTATCATGCATTACAGTTACCGTTATCATAAATACTAAATTATAATTACATATGTGACAACTCCCTTTTTAACAGAAGTAATAAAATTATACATACTCTTTTAAATAAGGTTTTTTAACAGTCTTACCAGATCGAGTAACGTAGTTATGTCCATTTACAGAATTAGGCGATACAACACTTCTTTCAGAATTTAGTGGCACAATACTTCTGTTATGTATAGGAGAATTTAAAGACAAGTTTAAATTTGGATTTAAAGTCAAATCTGAATTTGGATTTACAGGCAAATCTAAGGTTGGAGTACTCCTACTAATGTCAGGTTCATTTACATCTTTGTCACTTTCATTCTCATAATTATTTTGCACTATGAAATTTTTTCGATTAGTTCCTTTAAGAATGTCTCTTCTGTTCCTTTCTATAATTCTTCCATCAGTTCTTATAATCCTGTACGACCGTGGTCTTTCTGCTTGTCCACTTTCCTTTAGATTTTTCTCTTTTTCATTTATGTACACATTATCTCCTATCTTGAGTGGTTTTAATGGTCTTGCATTTTTGTCATAATACTTCTTCTGTAAGGCTTGTCTCTTCAGTAATTGTTGTTTATGCCTGCATGTTCTTTAGTTTGAATGAAATTCTCTTTTATAGGTACCAATCCATTCACTTTTCTTCCAAACATCAATTCTGAAGGTAATTTAATTTCAGCTGAAACGATATTCCACTAATACTAAATATGGATCCTTGTTGCCAATTACAGCTTTTTCTAACATACGCTTGACAGTTTGAATATGCCTTTCATCCATTCCATTCGATTGTGGGTAATTTGGACTTGAAGTTCTGGTTTCAAAGTTCCATCTTCTTGCAAATTCTTTAAATTTTTTGCTACTATATTGTGGACCATTATCAGAATACACTATTTTCGGGATACCATGCCTTGCAAAAAATGATTTCAGTTGTTTTATTACTGCTACACTTGACAAATCTTCCAAATGTCCAATTTCTACATATTTGCTAAAATAGTCTATAACTATTAAATAATCTCTACCTTGAAAATAGAAGAGGTCCGTTCCCAATACTTCCCATGGACCATTAGGTATCTCTTTACATATCATTGGTTCTTTAAAATTGGCTTTTTGTAGACTCAAACATGTTGGACAATTAAGAACCAAATCTTCAATTTCTTTAGATATTCCTGGCCAATACAATATTTCTCTTGCTTTGTGCTTGCATTTTTCTACTCCTAAATGACCATAATGAATTTTACTTAACATATCTTTGCGTAAACTTTTAGGTACAACAACACAAGAATTCTTAAATATTAATCCATTTGCTTCCGATAATTCCTCTCTGAAGTTAAAATATGGTTTTGCCAGTTCTGGAACCATACATTTTGTATCTGGCCATCCAGTTTTAATTAATTTTCTTAAAACTTGTAGTTCTTCATCTTTACCTGTTTCTTGCTGAAAATGTTCCATTTTGTCTTAAGACACTGGTATACTTTCTACAACCATTCCAACATGGGCTTCTATGTCTCCTTTAAAAAAATCAGATCCTTTATCAGTAAATGATCTTGATAATGCATCAGCTATAAAAAGTTCTTTTCCTGGTTTATATTTTATCTCAAACTGATATGGTTGTAATCTTATACGCATTCTTTGTAATCTTACTGGACATTTATTTAATGGCTTCTTGAAAATTGTTTCTAATGGTTTATGATCACTTTCAACTATAAAACATTTACCAAATATATATTGGTGAAATTTCTCACATGCAAATACAATAGCTAAAGTTTCCTTTTCAATTTGAGCGTAATTCTTCTGTGTATCTGTTAATGCTTTAGATGCGTATGCCACTGGCAAATTATTCTGCAATAAGACAGCTCCTAGTCCTTCTTGAGATGCATCTACAGATAAAACTACAGGCATATTTATGTCATAATACTGCAAAACTGGTTTATTTACTAAGATATTTTTTAGTTTTCTAAATGTTTTTTCATGTACTGCATTCCAGTTCCAGACAACATGTTTTTTCAACAAATCTCTTAAACATGATGTCAATTCTGATACATTAGGTATAAATCTAGAAACATAAGTAATCATTCCTAGGAAAGTTTCTAATTCTTTAACATTTTTTGGTGTATTTATATTTATAATAGCCTTAATTTTATCTTCATCTGGTTTTAAACCATCTTTAGAAAATATATGTCCCATATATTTAACTTCATTCAACCCAATTTTGCATTTATTTAAATTAAATTTAACATTCTTTTCTCTGGCTCTTTCAAGCACCTTCTTTAACCTTAAATCATGTTCTTGTTTATCTTTTCCCCAAACTAATAGGTCATCTATATATATTTGCACTCCTTTTATGCCATTAAAAATTTCAGAAAAACTTCTATGAAAAACTTCTGGTGATGAACATAGTCCATATGGCAATCTTAAAAAACAATATCTACCAAATGGCGTATTAAATGTAGTTAGTTCACAACTTGAATCTGACAATTTAATTTGCCAAAATGCTTTGTTTGCATCTAAAATACTAAACACTTTTGCATTTGACATTTGAGATGAAATTTCTTCAAAGGTTGGTATGTGATAATGTTCTCTCAATATATTTTGGTTAAGGTACTGAGGATCTAAGCACACTCTTAAATTACCATCTTTTTTCCTTACTATAACTAATGAATTCACAAATTCTGTAGGTTTATTAACTTTCTTTATAATACCATCTTTTTCCATTCTTGCCAGTTCCTTTTTTAATGGATTTAATAAACTAAGTGGAATTTTCCTACAGGGCTCTATATTTTACCAACAGCTTCTGGTTTTAATTTAATGTGGTAGGTATAACCAGTTAAATTCCCAATTCCTTTAAATAAATCTTGATATCCATTTAATGACTCTGATAACTTTTCACTAGATTCAAGATTTACTGTACATATCCTTTGCACCAGATTTAATTTTTGTAATCTAGGTAAACCTAAAAATTGCTGGAACAGTTTTGTCACATGCTACTACTTGAAATTCTATTTCATCTTTGTCACCTTTAGATATTTCACATAACAACTTGCATTTTCCAATGACATCAATTTTAGAACCATTTTAATTATTTAAAGTGACTTTTGATTCAGTCAACACTTGTCTCTCTTGTCTCTTAAATTTAATTGCTTAAATTTAGGCAATGGCAACACATTGCATTGAGCACCAGTATCCAACTTAACATATAAGTATTTAGATATGTTTACTTTTAGTTTTTCAAACCATTCTGTTTTGTTTTTAAAAAATGGATTTTTATCTTCTACTGATCCTAAAATATATTCATTATCATTATAATTCAATTCATTCTCTATATAATTTTGTAGACTACTAACACTTTTATTAGTACACATTTTAGAAAAGTGATTTTTCTTTTTACAGTAAAAGCAAATTTTATTATAAGCAGAACAGTTGTATAACTTATGAAAAGTTCCACATTTTCTACATGGTTTTGAATTATTTGAGTTATTGAACTTAATTCCTTGATAATTAGGAGATGATTTATATATATACGTATCTAAATATACGTATTTATAGCCACTTCAATGAAAATAAATAACGAACTTAACCACGAAGTTTCGATTTTGTTGTAAACAAATTCTAATCATATAGCAACATTGAGGATACTTTCAAGGTTATTCATAAATGACTTGCGTGGTTCTTCATAATTTTTTTTTAGCTGCGGCTGCGCCATGTAACATTTATTTATATGTTAGATAAGTGGAAAGTAAATATAACAAGATCAGCTACACATTATTTATTATGCTACAAGCTACTACTAAAGTTCTATACTGCAGTTACAGTTATCATTTTCACATGTCAGGAACCTCTGTTGATCTCGATCAGTCTTGTTCTCTCTTGCACTTTCTGGATTTCCTACTTTGACGCTGGGTCACCCCCCCTCCTTTCCACTTCCATTTTCTTTCACATATCAGGACCTCTTATCGTCATGTGCCTTTGGCATTCTTTTAGGAGCCGATAACGCCGCATTTACTAGCGGCTCTTCGGCAATACATATATGGACTGGACTGGACTGGACTACAGTTATCATGCATTACAGTTACCGTTATCATAAATACTAAATTATAATTACATATCTGACAATGAGGTTGCTATCTTCATAACATTCTTTGAAATTTACATCCTGAACAGTAAACGAAGCAGAGCGGTTAAACGCGTGTCTTAGTAGAAGCAAAGGCAAAGTGAAAAAACGGCAAAAGTGAATACGCGTTTAGAAACCTGAGAGAGTCCACAAAGTATATTGATTTGTGATTGGATAAGAGCTAGTCGCATTGCAGGATTAAATAAGTAAGCATGAAACGAATTAATTTTAAGACGCAGTCCAGAAAGTTACTATTAACAATTGATACTTTTAGAGCAGAAAGAAGATGAACACAAATTGAAGTGAAGAATTACGGCGCTATTGCTAATTAAAGTTTTTATGTTATAATTTTCATTTACGTATTTTTTATTAAATATGTATGTATGACTATGCCCCTTCATTTTTTTCTTTTAGACGAGAAGCTCCAATTTGCATATCCAATAATGATTTAAATTAAATGAGATTGAATTTAGACTTTTGAGGTCATAACTATTTATAACACAGGAAAGAAGAATACACAAAACAGCGGAGGTTCTAATAGCAGCGATGGCACGAGGCAGTCTGAGTAAAAAATTTATATCAGTACTTATATAACAATCCAGAGTGTTCTCGAAAGTACTGGTCTAAGGGGAAGATCCTGAAATTACGGAAAGTTCATTACAGGTTGCCTGTTCGCGTACAGCAAAGCCATCGTATTTTTTATATTTTACACACACACACACACACACATACACTGGTGTGCAAAAATTAAGGACGAGACGGTTTTTTCAATATAACTTTGTACAAAAGCTTTCCAAATCAACACATTTAATACCGTAAGATCCCCAATACGTAAGGACATGAGTAATGTAAGCAACACTTACTAAAAGAGAAATCACAGGGATAAAAAGAAGCTTTATTGAAAAAGTAGCATGGAGCACAATGCGACTGAAGGCCGAAACATCCCTGTGATGGGTGTCCAGCAAGAAACATCCGGTCTTTAATAGGGGATATGATCTCCCCTGACTGCTAGGCAGGTTTCACATCATTTGTGCATGCTGGATATGTGGTTGTTAATGAGCTGTTGAGACACTGCTGCTCGTTCCTCTTGTAGCACCAATCGCAGTTTC
>KK118730.1:0-13268 GCA_000611955.2 Stegodyphus mimosarum | reverse complement strand
CTAAGATTAAATTAACAACGTAAATTTCTCTTCTCAATTCTAAAAATAATAACCTCTCTACGCACTGCGTCATTTCTAGATTGATCCATGCCATATGACTCTTACATAATTCTGATGATGTAAATGGAACTAAAAGTCAAGTAACCAATAATAATTTTACAGAAGTATTAACTGTCCAATCAAAATGCATTGTAAACCAAAACTAACTCAGTCTGAATTGGGATTTTACCCAGAACGTAACGCACTTGCTCTTTACGCTTCGGTCTAGTTGGACTGCTGTCTGCTACTTTCTTCTTTCTTACTGAAAATTAATCTAAAATGTGAGCTATTTTGGAATAGGCACATTTCATGTGCCAAGTTGATTGTGGCCACAACAAGCGGAAATAAAAAATGAAGATTAAATCTGCCTTCGCCTCCAATTTCCTATTCGTTATGGATCAACACTTCTACGAAGTTAAAATTCCTGCTCGTCATTTACTTTAGACTTTTTTTTTATTATTATTACAATGCTTTATTTTTCTTACATATATATATACTGGCTTTTTATAGTTTTTTTCAGCAGTGTTTTAATTTTAATTTTAGTCAGGAAGGCGCGTCGTTAGTTTAGGCAGGCGCGTCGGGAAAAGAAACGATAAGAATTGAGACCAACTGTATTATGTAACTTTTTTTTCTCTTAATGTTTTCTCGTTTCTGTTTCAATTATTGTCGTTTGACGAAACGCATAATGGAGTTTAGCTGTGCACGAAATTGTCACGCTTTTCCCTTGATAAGTCCGTGATGAATCTCGAGTAGGCTAAATTGCCCTTTACTGCCATTCTTTGTAATTAATTCTGGTGATTTTAATATTTAATTTAACTTGTGCTTAAAATGGTTTTTAATTTTGTACTTATTGTAATTTTTAAATGTCGAATTTCTTCAATACAAACATTTAGTTTTTTTAGTTTTTTTGAATTATTTTTACTTTTTAGTGTCGAATTTTTAAATGTCGAATTTCTTCAATACAAACATTTAGTTTTTTTAGTTTTTTTGAATTATTTTTACTTTTTAGTAATTATTTTTTGTTCAAGTTTTTTTAAACTCTGGAACTAAGGTATCAAATTTTATATAAAATTTTTGTTTATATATATAAACAAAAATTTTTGCCATTTAATGGTGAATGCAAATAAAAATTATAAGCTTTTATTTAAATATCTCACCGGAACCGCTGCACGAAAAAATCATAGAATATTACTTTTCTGAGCCCGTTTACGTTTTGTAAAACATGATGGTCAGAACAATTTTAACACATACATTAGTTGTAATATTTCTTCTAAAATCTTCACAATCATTGTTAACAACTTTAACGTATTGTTTAATCGAATATTTTAATTTTAAATTTCATTTCAACAAACATAGAATCCTTTCATTAAAAGCTGCTCATCATCCTGTCGGATTTTTTCCCCTTGTTTTAGACACTTGGTCTTGTGTATAAATTGACATTTTAATAAATTTAAAAGTATTTATTTATTTCATTTCAGTGACGGCTAATGAGCCTCTGGTAAAGGCATTTGTAGCTTTTTCAGTTCCGTTGAGCTCAGGCTAGGAACTACGGATTTAAAGTATTTATTGAAATAACCAAATAATTTATTAGTTTTCCTTTACGGTGTTATTTAAATAAACAAATTATATATCGCCCATCTATATGTTTTATTTCTATGCTTTCAGTTTAATATACGCTTATACATTTTAAACCAGGATGTTGCTTAATTTCTAGGGAAAATCTAGGGTACAGAAAAGAAACTATGGTATTGTCGATGATTTAATTAAGCAAACAAACCTAAACTTGATAATTAAACCGTTAAACAGGAATAAGACCAAATCAACCTTACAAGAACCAATTTTTCAATTTTGATTTTAAAAAATAAAGTAAGCATTTTTTATTTCAAAAATGTATAACACGCTTAGGTTTCTAGTGCCAAACGCTAATAAATTAAGATAAAAGTTGCAAATTAAGTCAGTCTTTTTCAAAAAGACAATTTTCAAAAGCAATATTTTAAATAGCTTTTAACTGAAACTTATCAGTATTTTTCGTAATCATTATGTTCTGTTTATGTCAATAGGCTCATTTTTTTAAGAATTACATGTGTACCAACAGAATGTTTTTCAGAGATCTGAATTCGACGCAGTATTTACATGAATAACTCCATAGACGGACCGAAGTTTCTAAAAATAGGTTTGTTGTTGTAAAATGGTTGAAAACCGGAGAAGTATTTTTTTATCGAAGTGAAGAGTTGAAAATTTATGCAGTTGTACAGTAAAATGGTTAAGGAGCTTAGAAAAATTGACCAATTCCATTTTTAAGATTTGAAACGAAGCTTTATAAAAATCACTCATGTAGCAAGAATCTTTAAAACGAAAAATAGAATGAAACGTGATGCTTCAGAGAAGTTACTAAAACATAATTATGGTGAAAAAAAAGTTTAAAATTAAAAAAATATATTGTTGATAAACGAATTATTTGGTTTTCCGTGTTTTCCTCTTAATATTAAGGAACTTTTTATAAAATTCTGCTCAAATCTCAAACAAACCTTAAAGATTGTTTTATAATGTTATTTACTAAATGTATTGAGTGAATCTACTTAAATATTTCTCCGAGAAGAAATGAATTTTTGAAACTATTGATATTGTTTTAAAATATGGAGCTTAGAAAAACTGGCCGATTCCATTTTGCAGATTTGACACAAAACTTTATAAAATCGCTCAAGTAGAAAACATCTTTATAACATAAAACAAAATGAAACTCAAAGCTTCAAAGCAGTTATCAAAACATGATTATGGCGAAAAAATAACTACAAATAAAACAAATATAGTTGATAGAACGATTTATTTGGTTGTCTATGTTTTCTTCTTAATATTGAGAAATTTTTTATAAAAGTCTATTTAAATCTCAAATAAGTCTTTTGTTTTACAATGTTATTTATCAAATGTATTGAGTAAACCTACTTAAATTTTTCTCCGAGAAGAAATGAATTATTGAAGTTATTGATATTGTTTTAAAATATGGAGCTTAGAAAAATTAGTCTATTCCATTTTTCAGATTTGAAACAAAGCTTGATAAAATCACTCAAATAGCAAGAATCTTCATAACACAAAATAAAATGAAACATAAAACTTCAGAGCAGTTCCGAAAACATGATTATGGAGCAAAAAGAGTTACATTTTTTAAAAAATACAGTTGATACAGCAATTTATTTGATTATTCGCTTCTTCTCTCAATATTTAGGAACTTTTCATAAAATTGTTTTAAAATCTCAAGCAAATCTTAAAGTTTGTTTTATCTTGTTATTTACCTAAATGTATTCAGTGAACCTTCTGAAATTTTTCTCGGAAAAGAAATGAATTATTGAAGCTATTGGTATTGTTTTAAAATTTGCTAAGTTTTTTAAGAATTTGAATTCATTTGAATTACAAAATTTTTCACATTTTTAGTTGTAAATTTTTCCACAAAAGTAGGTTCACTTAAATTTATGAAAAATTTGTAACTATCAATGCAAAGCTGAAGAGCTTCTACGAGCAAGAGATTTTTTTTCATGTGCGTCTAAGCGGGATCATGTAACTGAAATCTATAATTCAAGGGCCTTTCAAGATCGGCTCCCAAAAATGTAATATTGAGGATACAAATTAAATTTGTAGTTTAACATATTAACACTCATGTGCAGTTTCTATTGTGACGTCATGTATGTTCAGCTAACATAAAATGCTCGTGACGTTGAAGACTATTGGTGAATTATCATGAAGTCTTTAGGGCACTATAAAGTCAAGAGAAAAGTGTAAAGAACCCTCTAACTCAAATACGTTTAACAGACGGCACCGACTCGTGCTTACAAAAGCCAACACTTTTGGCTAAACTCGTTAATTACCGCGGAAGCTAACTTTGATTCGAAATCGGCGTAAGCAAGCCAATGGCAAGATTAACTCAACGCCGCAGAATTCTAATCGCTGGAGAATAAAAGTTAGTAACGTGACCTTTACGCAGGCGGAATACGCTCTGATTTCACCCTCCAGAAATTTCCTTTAAATACGTCCTTCCTTCTACCTAATTTGAATATCATGCGTGCTATGAATTAACATTCTGACAGGGAAATGAAATGAGAATTGAAAGGAAAGGTACTTTAACTTAAAATAAAGGGTTAGAAAATAAAATGATGTTCCACATTATGAATAAAATACTTTAACTACCTAATGAGTTTTTTAAGAAAATAGTCAGGTTAATAATAATGCAAATCTTCACTTTTTCGCTTTGCTCCCCTTAACTAATTAATAATTAAGTACATGACCACACTTACAGTAATCAAATGTCGTTCATATTAACGCAACGTAATGAGCCTTAGTGTCGTGACCACACAAGAGGGGACTTTATTTATTATTTATTTACTTATTATTTTTCTGGCACCACCTATGTCTAACAATGTATCAAGGAATTGAGAAATTGTACGTAGTGGTCTTTGTAATTTAGTTAGTTTCTTTTTCCTATTTTGCTTAAGATCTAAGTATCGACAGATATTTCAGACTTTTATATCGCTAGAGTTGATCAACAACATCAAACACATATTAAAATATTTGAAACTACTGAGGAAGTAGTACTATAATTTTTGGATATTTCTCCTAAGTTGTATTCTATTTCAAATTTCAAGAAAATTTATTTTTAAAATAACTTTTACTTAAAAAGAAGAGAATTGAAAGAAACTTTTAATTTTAAAAAAGCGATAAGTATAGGATTATTTAATATAACTTACAAATTTGAAATGAGTTAAGTTTCAAGATTTATTTACATTGATGAGTAAGCAACAAATTGTGCGAAAGGAAAGTTATCCATTTTTTTTTAAATTTATTTTTATTAATTGTCGGTATGGCTTCCTGCAGAATACGACACTCGAATTCGAATCAGTAATCGTTCCTTTCTCATAAATTGTCTAGTGTGTCTTTTTATTGCAGATTTTACAGCATCAAAAGAAAAGTTTGATTTCTTCCAAAACTGTGCCAAATGAAGGCGAATATACAGCTGTTGGGCGCACACACTGGATTAATCCAAAAATAGCAATACTATTGTTGTGGAGACAATCACAATTTCTAACTACTATAAACACACTATGCACACCATAAAGCACCTAAAACACACCACAAAGCACCTAAAAGTATTATTTCATAGAAAGACCTTCTTTCATTGGAAACGAATTCAGGTCAAATAATTACACAGAATTAAGTTAATTAAACTTGGCATGCATTAATAGAACAAACAAAAACAGGGAATAGCAATCTAGTTTTCACAAAAACAGATAAATTCACCGGCCAATCACGTCATTAAACTTTCAAAATCATTCGTTATGCAGGCACAACACAGGGACATCAAAAGTAAGATAGGAGAAAATTAAGTGGTTTACATCGTAGAGGAGAAAATTAAATGGTTCACACATTTAGATACGTTTTTCGAATAATTACACAAGTTGTTTGATCTAAAACCGAACAGGTAATCTAAGAAATTGGTAATTTGCTAATTTACCGCCAACAGATAAAAACTGAAATAATTGAAAATTTGTTCAAAATAAGGACATAAAATATAATTTATTGTTAACATAAGGAAAGAAAATTTTGGTGTGCTCAGCATTACAAGAAAAAGTGCATTCTTCATTCCACTTAGATAACTAGTTAATAAAAAAAAATACTTCCAAGAACATTTGGTATATTAATATTGATGATGATAGGTAAATTTAAAGCATTTCCATCTAAAAAATCAGCTCTTTCATTTCCATAAATGCCGCGATGTCCACGCACATAAGCGAAACGAATGCTATTCCTCTACCTCTGCGTGAATTGACAGTTAATAGACTTTAAATTACTGCTTATGTTACTATTCAAAACATGGAGTTAGAACAAATAAGATATCTTGAGGATTCAGTCTCAATTACTCTTGTTCCATTTGATTTTAAGATAAAAACAGAGAAGTTCTGCTTGAAAAATTGTAAATTTTAAATATTAATAAAATAACAAACCTCAGAAGGGTCTTCAAGAAAAATAAATGTCAAGCCAAGCTTATTATCAATTTATTGGCATCTGTAAAATAAAAAAATCTGATGTGGACACCACATGACTTCCTTGTACTATTAAATTGTAGAATAGGGAAAAACATAAAACACCAAATACAGTTAAAACAATTAAAAAAACAATTTTTCCAATTAAAATTAGAACCTTTTCGCAAAAACAAGCAATTCGGTCAGCGGGCAAGAAGGCAAATTCTTCGGTGCAGAAAACTGAAAGTTTACTTTTGGTTCAACTCGGCAGAAAGACATTGAAGGTGAAGAAACTGACTTATTTCACGATTCTACTAAGAATTTCAGGTGTAAACAAATAGCAACCTCGTTAGGCTTAGTACCATTTAAACAAATTTTAAATTGTTGATAATTCTACAGCTATTGCATGCAGATTAACTAAAAATCCTTAACCGAAACATAAGAACAACATAATTCAATCATTTTTCAAGCGAAATACACATAATTTACAAATATATAAAAATTACAAATACTGAGCTCACCGAGCCAAGTAACAGAGCGGGTATATATATAGGGAGGTGCACAACTGCATGTTATAGCAATTCTATATATATAATTTGAACGTTCTGAGGCTACTCATTTTTGAGTTTTGCGAGATACTTATGTATGTACAGACGTCACGAAAAAATCTCTTCTGAATCTCTTTTAAATCTATTTTGCAATCTGTTTTGATGAAAAAAAAAGTCCTTTATTCTGTCCTTACATTCAGATGTCAAGCAAAAACATCGTTAAATTGCACTCGATAGCGGTCAAAATCTATATTTTCATTGAAATATGATGACCGAAATTTTTCGAGATTACATTACTTCCTTCGTACAAGGAAGTAAAAAAATAGAAACCTTTTTCATCGATCTTTACACAGTTATGCGTATTTATGGCAAAAAGAAATCGAAACTAAACAACCAGAGCATTTCATAATTTAAATTAATGCTTATTTTGGTTCTAAAGAAACGGCATATTTATTTTTTATAACTTCCATACTTGTTTGCAAAATATTACTTATTTTTTGACTTGAAAAATAATATAGCAAGCCTTTTAAGAAATAATGCTTACGCAACGCTTATCATTGCACACTCCAAGTGACAACCGTTTTGAACTCAACTCGCTGTTGCCACACAGCGAATTTTAATAACTATGCAAAAATATTAGATCATGTTGCCAATTAGAAAATCTTAATAATTATATAAAAACATTAAACTATGTTCCGCCACACAGTTACAGAAATTTATGGGCCATAAAGAAACTAAATGAGAATATCACAAAAGAGTAAATTTAAATTTATGCAGACTTCCAAAGCAATATTTGACGCTGCTTTGATTATTCCTATAATTCAGTTTCCAAACCAATGGGCGAAACTGCAGAAAGAACAAAATTAGCCTCACAGCTTGGTGTCCTATAACCTCCGATAGTACGAACTCTCCGTTAAATTTTAGGGAAGCTGCAGGAATTGGTTGTGCAAGCGTTAGTTTACAAATAGAGAACGATATTAATCACCAAAGGAGCGTTGGACACTGGTTCAATGCCTTATTTTCTAAGGAATAATAAATAAAACTAAAATGTGAAATTTAAAATATAGTTCTTGCTCTTAATTTTATACTTTAAAACCTAGGACTGAAAAAAATAATAACTTTAAATTTTACTTCTTTCGTATATTATGCAAGGATATCTGAAATCTGAGGCTCAGAACATAGGTAAATCACATCGAATCATACAAGGAAGGATCTGGACACCTTTGAAATCTGATGCTCAAAACATAGGTAAATCACATCTGAGTTATCAGAAGAAAACCATGTTCGTGCACGTGTTCAATCATTACGTAGTAAGATATCATATTAATATAGTCTAAATTATCATACTGTGTAAATGAATATATAATCATGGTAAAAATAAAGAACATTTTTCATGCTCTTGATAACAATCTCCGTATCTAAAATGGGTGGTATCTGGCGTCAATTGAAAAGAAGCGATGAAGGCGCCATCTACTGATCTCTTCAGAAACGCCCCATTCGCTTAGATATCAAAGTAATTGAGATAACACCTCTACAAGACATTTTGTTCACCACTTTTTTCATTTCTGCTTTCCACACCCAGTCTGGCCCAACTCATATCTCCGCACGATCGATGCTGAACTCTTTGGCTGCTTAGCGGTGATGGTGAGATGGTTAGGGGTAATTGCTTCCGACTTTTTGAGGAAGGTATATTTAGAATATTCTTTTTAGCACTTTTCCTGCAAACTTGTTCGTTGCGCTGACGGTTATTATAATTGAAAATGGCCTTTTCCTTTTAAGGGGTGAAGGAAAGTTCGTTAACTGAAACTGTCCAGACGCTAATATTCTATTTTTACCACTTAATTATCTTCGTTCGCTTTTTGACACCAATGTTTATAATTGCATTTTGCTTAATTAATGATTCACGTTTTGATTTATTATCATCAGCGAATTCGCTTCTAATTAAAAGAAGTGTTCTTCATTAAATTTTATATTGAAATGCATACGGAAAAATTAAATAACAATAACAGCAAATTTACGAACTAATCAACAAAATTTTTATTGCTGCTTGAATTGTGAAATAAAGTTAAAAGTATTGTATTATAACTTTACTTTAAAAGTATGTATTATAGTAATGTTATAATATTGTTGCTGCCTGAAACTTAGATCTCAAACATATTGAAAATAAGTACCTAATACATGGTATTCGAAATATATTTCACTAATTGCAATAACTCTAAAAACACTTCCAAAGTTATCATTTAGATATATTAAAAAATTAGCTACATAATTAAAAACTAAAATTTTCTTTTAATCATAAAGATTTGAATTATTAAGAAATGGATTTTTTTGTCTTTAAATCGCTCAACTGTTTTATGCAAGAATTGAAAACAATTAAAGACTAAAATTAAGAAATGAAAAATTTATTAAAAATTTTATGTTTTCCTCAATGGCCACGTTCTGAGAATCGGTTATGGACGAGATCGTGAGGAAGACCATTAAATTTTTTTATGTTCCGAATAGTGGCAATGTTTACAAAATCGAAAGTATGTTGTATGCTTAGTGGCATAATGTAATGTAATACAAAGTTAAGACTGAAAATGTTTGAAAGACGCAGCCAAAATATTTAGACGCCGCTAAACTTTGAAAGATGCACATGTAAGATTGAAACTCCGCTAAATTTTGAAAAATGCGTATGAAAGATTATCTTCTTCAGAGATGCACTTTGAATTTGTAATGATATTTACAGATGATATGTTCAGAAATTCAAGTGAACATTTTATTCTTCTGGCATATATAGCATAAAATTTCGAAAACGTTTGCAATGCAAAATAATTTAAAAACTTAAAAAAGCAGTGATTTAATAATTCAGTTCTTATAGAGAGCGATTCCTAACTGATCTTCTTTCGCGTATCCCTTAATAAAATTTTGCAACAGTAACCCTAATTCTTTCTTCAAAATGTTCCGGTATTCTGAAAGAATACCGGAAGTTATTGTATTATTGTATCTTGTTTTTGTATTATTGTAATAACATAAAATTTATTGATTATAATGAATCTCAAAATAAATACAGGGATAACACACATTTTTAAATAAGAACATAACATTATTAATGAACTGTAATTATTTTCCACAACTGGTTTTGTTAAACCAAAAGGGAAAACTACGTGAATTTATTATCAATTAAACTTCCGCGTACGGTTCGATTTTCATGCTTTTCGGCTATGGAATAAGGGATGTCTTTTTAATAATTTTTCCTTCTACATTTATTTATATTCATATTTATATTCATCGCTAACAACAGTTTCTAAATAATACAAGAATTTCAATTGCATTTTGTGGTTTCAAATTATATATAATATAGCTCACGTGATTTCAGCGGACATAAATTGCGAGTTAAAAAATACACACGTTATTCTGAATTTTAGATGAATTGAATTTTTAACAAGTTTGCTGCAAAAATTTTTACAGAATTTTCTAATAAAACAAAAAATATTTTTAAAAAAAGTCTGAAAACGTTTCGTTTGCTACCTTTACTTATTAAATATCATGTTCTTCACACTTCAAACATAAAATTCAGTTCAGCAGAAATATTGCAAAATAATTTTTAAATGAGCGTATGTTTAGAATTTCCTGTACACAGTCTGGCGCGCTGGAGATTATTCCCCCCCCCCAGTCAATCTTGCCATTACTGGCTTTAAAATCATTGAGTTCGTTAATCTAAAATTCGTTAAAGTGTTACAAAATATGAAATCCATAATAAAACAAATTCCAAATTAGGGCTTCCAGATGCCCATATTCGGTGGAAGATTACGCTATTAAAAACTGGATGGCTCTAGGTACCGTTGTTTTATCACAATGCCAGAAACATACGATATATTTATGCAGATTCTTCATTATTTAATTTCTTTAAATATAATGCAGGGCTCTAACGTTTGGTGGCAACAATTTGAAAAGTGATACGCCGTTTAAAGTGATTCAACGCAAAATGCCAAAACGAAATTAATAGTCCTTCTGGGCTAAATCTATGGGCTAAAAATGTGTAAAAAAAAAGAAATATAAGTTTTGCTTTGTATTGAATTACATACATAACAAAAAGAGAAATATTTGAAATGAAAAGAAGTTTTGGTTGTTTATAAATATTACAATTTTTTTTTTATCTTAGAATCTTTGTTTATATCTTAGAAGTAAAGTTAGCATTGCTATTTTTACTCCATTATTAATGCGCAAAGATTTTTTTTTTTTTTTTTTTTGCGTGTGATAAACTTTGAAGCATGCCTACAAACGTAATTTAACTTGACACTCAATCATAACAAATGAAATTCTGTTTGTGTATTTTCCTTCTTTTTTTTTTTTTCCTTCTTCCTTCTTGGAGCAACATACAGCACACTATCTTCTACTTTCTTTTTCTTATAGGATTTAGTGGAATGTAGTTGGCGAAATGCTTTTTTACAAGACGAATATACACTCATGGATAAAAAAATTAGCGCACCAAGAAGGAGTCGTCAAAATGAAACGAAATTTTACATACGTAATGACTACTTTGATATAAATAAATGATACGAAAATCAAAGAAAAAGGATAATTTATTTCAGAGAAAAAGGCAAAAGAACGGAAGAGTTAATACTCCGTTGGACCCTCTCAAGCGCAAATACACGATGCGATACGGTCGAGCATTGAGTCATACAAGTTCTGTATGATGTCTTGAGACATTTCGTTCCATATTTGCTGTAACCTTGCCTCTAGTTCGTTCAAATTCGTGGGATGCCCAACTCGTCGTCCCAAATGATCCGAGATATGCTCGATTGGAGACAAATCTGGGGATCTGGCAGGCCAAGGAAGGGTAGTAACAGTGCGGAGACAGTCTTGTGACACCCTTGCCGTATGAGGCGAAGCATTGTCTTGTTGAAAAATGGCTCCTGGGAGCCGTTGCAGGATTTCATGAACATATCGCTGGGCTGTCAGGGTGCCACGGAACAATGCTAGGGGTGACCGTGTTTTGTAAGCAATGGCAACCCATATTATCACACCAGCTGTGGGAGCGATGTGTCTTTGTACAGCAAAGGCAGGATTGAAGCGTTCACTACGGGCTCTCCACACACGAACACGATTGTCATCACTGCCGAGATTGAATCTGGATTCGTCGCTAAAGACGACCTGGTTCCATTCCGCTGCAGTCCAGTTTCCTCGTGCTTGACACCACTCCAAAAGAAGGCGTCGATGGGTGGGCATCAAGGGCAGCACACGTAATGGGCGCCGCGATACCAACAGTCCTTCAGCCAGGCGCCTTTGTATGGTTCGAGAAGACACAGGGCCCCCTAGTGAAGGTGCTACCTGTGCCTGGATGGCGGCCGATGAAGAAGTTGGCTGTACGCGTCCATTTCTTACGATTTGGCGGTCTTCTCGACGGCTGGTCTGTCGAGGGCTCCTGAGCCTGGTCTTCGTGTACATGACATCTCTCGGGTCCACTGGTCCCAACACCTCCTCACAACCCAATCAGAGCGGCCTAATTGACGAGCTACTCGCCTAGCTGACCACCCAGCTTCCATCATCCCGAAGATTCTCCCCCTCTCAAACTGCGACAACTGCTCATATTGTCTTCGAACACGGCGTAATGGCATGTCTACCTCAGCTCTTCCTTTGTCTATGATTCAGCACACTCAAACAAGCTTTGGTTATCTGTTTTATACTTCACAGAGTACGACGTTCAACGCCCTCTTCCGGCTATACGTAATGCGCAATCACGCTGCATTTCTAATCATTTGCTTATCTCTCCGACATGTACCTTCATTGCAAGTTTCGTTACGATCCCGCAATTATTTTTTGATGCGCTAATTTTTTGTCCATGAGTGTAGTTCATCACCTGGAACGTTTTGATGAAAGAATTCAAAGCTTTCACACAAATTCTCTGAAATGAAACTTGTACATTCAAACATCAAAATAATAAACAAAGAGAAAACTTTATCCTGCAGAAGGAAAGAGCGGGATTCGTATTGAAATCGAGGGAGAAAATGTCTTTGCCCATGATTTTCATGTGAACCGTGTACGCACCAACTTGAAAATAACGCTCAAATCGTTGGAGCCGTAAGCGGAGAGCTAATGATGCGTAAATCTGTACTAAAAATCTTAAGCATTTTTGAGCTAACGTTGTATCATAAAAGAATACTAAACCTCATACTATTAAATAAATTCAAATATAACTTTTTTCACGCTAAAATTATGACTAAGATTTTATTTGTAAGAATATTAATAGCTGCTATACTTGAACACAGAATGAATAATACTGTTGCGAAAAATTCGGCGGTTGCGCCTGTATGTAAGCTTTCCGGCATAGCACTAGGGTTGCCATAAAATAGTGTATGGTAGGGTTGCCAGATTGGCGACTTTATCGCCCATTTGGCGACCAAATCGGCGATATCCCATGGTCCAATCGGGAAGCTTCTAGAATAACTTCCTGTCGAGATATTTCTCGAAACGTGTGGAACTTAAAGAAAAGCTATATAAACCCTTGCGTTTCTGAGAGCAGTTAGTTAGTTGCGATCAGTGTCTGATTAGATTGTGAAGCAGAAGTGTGATTAAGATTGCGAGTTTAATTGTGAAGTAGTGTGAGCGTTGTGATTATTGTGAGAATAGCTAAGCGAGAGTTTTGTGAACGGAAAGCAATCGAGATAGTGCTTTGCCGTGAAGCTATCTT
>KK118729.1:20658-31716 GCA_000611955.2 Stegodyphus mimosarum | reverse complement strand
CCTCATGCTAACTCATGCCACCCTGTTAAGCAAAAAATGGCTTCTTTTTACTATTATGTATTTGCGCGCTCAAAGTTTGTTCCACAGAATCCTTGCATACCAATGAACTTAATTATTTAAATGCAATTGCTATTGACCGAGGTTTTTCTCCTGTGATCATTGATAAAGCCGTTAAAAAATTTTCAGATTCTTATCATAGAAGACATTCCACTGTTAGAAATAATATTAATGACCTTGTCTCCAGCTTGGGAGACTGTTGCCACTGGGAAAAATGAGAGCAAAAATGATCGTTTTTCGGAGTTTTTAATTAATATCTCTAGATTTACCTTTTTTTTTTTTTTTTTTTTTTTTTTTTTTTTTTTTTTTATAGTAGTGACGAAGTTATTAGCGGACAAACCAACAGACTTTCTTCTTTATATATAGAGATTATACTTAAAAAATTTAATTATTTTTATTTCCGTAAAATAAGCTTATACCTTTTTTTTCAGAAAACCAAAAAATGAAATTAATTTTTATTTGTTAAAACATGCAAGCCATTTTTTTGTTTCGACTAAATTAGAACTACGATGGAATCAATTTCCCAAGTATACTTCATTTTCGATGGCATGTTTATTTATTTTTTTAAAGAAATTAAATTGTAGATTATTTTCCAATAAAAAAAAATTCGCATTCTAAAAACAGTACATCTTTTCCCAAAAGGCGAACGCACTGCAATTATGATACTTATTGTAACACAATAATTATAGAAACAGAACTGACGTAGCATCATCATCTTCTTTTAGGATAGTTAAAAAAGAGCATGTATTATAATAATGATTCACAGAATAAACAAAGAATATTGATTAATATTTAGCCTGCATATAGTATGTAACTGTTTTTTCATTAATGTTCCTAGGCATTTCCGGACATTTTGGGCCAATCTATGCTTCGGAACCATTTATCTAAATTAATTTTAGCCTTTTAAAAATATGTATTATGTTAACTTTTGATATTACTTTAACCACAGAAAAATTAAGAATGGTTGAATAAATTAATAACAGTTTGATTTATTTGACTAAAAAAAGAAGATAGTCATTTCAGACATCGGAATCTATTAAATATTTTCTTTAGATCGTATACATACTTTTCAAAATTGTAGATATCCGTTACAGAAATTCCTTCTGTTTTATATAATAATCCAACTTCAGCATTCCTACAATAAATTAGATTATGATGCAGATCAACAAGGATATGTCTTATTAATTCCAGGAGATAGTTTTCCGATAAAAACTTCTCTATCCTGGAAAAATGAAATGTTTTAGTTGTTAGGTTTTTAACATTTAAATTCATATTCAAGTTTTGGAATTATTTTCTGATATGCATACAAACAAAAAATTATTGCTTTCAATATTAATATTTTCTAAATGCTTCATCTACTAAAAATTACTGACGAAGTAGTATACTAAATAAATTTACAATAAGCACAATTTTATTAATATCACAAATATCGTGAAAAAATTGTTTTACGAATTCGATTAAATGACATCATTGAACTGAAGTACATAATAACGACACTTATCAGCTGTTAGAAATTAATTGAGATCTCAAAGAACCTCGACGCCAAGACTGCTTTAAAACAGATATATATATATATATTGTTGCGTGCGTACGGTTTCGTTATGGATTGAATGCACAAGACGTTAAAAAAAGTTAACAAAATTTATTTTTTCCGCAAGAAATAAATCAAAATGCTGAAATATTTCTTCAGAGATATTCGCATAATATCTCAAACGTTTAGCAAAACTCAATTGAAAACAGATAAACTAATTCTATCTCACAGCAAAATCGCTACAAGTAAACAAACAACAGTTCGCTTTAAACAGCTACAACTACAACTGAGATGAGGTGTTTCAATTCGGCTTTTATAAGCTTTTTAATTATCACTAGAACAATCTCGATTTTTCTGGATGGCAACAGTAATTACGAGATATTTATTTATTAAATAGTAAATGCACGCATTCTTTTATTTTTATTTTTCCGACGTAGCTTTGTCTTCAAAAATAGTCTGTGTTGCACGGGAAAATAAAGCAATTTTAATTACAATTTTAAATAAAAAGCCAAATAAATATGAAATCCGTAACAATATATATATGATTAATAAATTTTAATTTTGAGTTATTAACTAACCGAGTCGTATACAAAAAATTCATCACTTAGGAGTTTTTAAATTTAAAAAAATGTAATATTATGACAAATTTTTTTTTTCTTGCAGCGTTTATCAACTCTTATGAAATTTAAAGGTGTGCTAATGACAGCCCAGTCTAATTCTGTTGCAATAAAATTCAATCACCCGTTTCCTCCAAAGTTTCTGAGTTCCGTATCAATTAATACCTACAAGGAGAATTTAAAAAAAAAAAAGTGCTTACCAGTTTTTGACATCAATTTATATAATACTGACCTTACTTTTCTAACTACATTAAAATTATTTCGGTTCATAAATTTAGAAAGGCTAATTTATTAAACTTATGCTTATATTAGGGAAAAAAAGTAAATAAAAAAATATGATAGAGGCATGAAATTATGTCGTTTTAGTGAAGAGATAGATGACATATATTTGTTAAAAATTAATAATGAAAGTTCATAAAATTTCATTTAGTAATACTTTCATTTTTACTTTCCACCGCAGAAATGGTAAATGAAAGCATTTATATTAGCAGTTCGAAAAAAGCATTATTTCTCCGGTCTCATACAGATGAAAATATCAAGAAAAGGGCGCAATTTGTCATTTGTTTTTCTGTACGTGTTCATCACTTCTACCAATTTTTGTCCCATTCGGATAACTCCTTCTTGGTGCGTCGTGTTTTTTTTTTGGGGGGGGGTCTAAGAGTGTATGATACCCGAAATATTTCGCAATTGCAATACTTCCTTTACTTAGCACAAGGAAGTAAAAATGAGCTATATAACGTTTTATGGAGAATTTTAACCCTGTAATAAAAACCAAATTATTTAATAAACTAAATTACAGCATATTTTATTAAAAAAAAACTTTAAATGGCAGATTTTTTTCCCTTTAACTAATTTGAGGTCTAAATGTTTGCACACCGTAGTTAGAGATAGACTACTAAAAACGCAGTAATGCTAATGTTCATGTACCCCTAAATTGAGAGACATCAAATATGTAAAAAATTACTTATGTTACGTTTACAAATCCTGCATTTTCTCATACAGCGGTTAAAATAGCACGGCTATTTTCTGTGCCGTAAATCTGTTTTAGATGATTTTACTGTGCATATTACAGTTATTAATATATATTTAATAATACCTCTTTCACAGTGGATTTTTCACATTTCCATTTCTCGACCTTTCCTATCTCTTCAAAGTATAATATGTCACAGTCATTTACTGCCGAGAAAAAAGTCTACGATATAGAACATAATGTAAGCAAACACAGAACGCAATAGGAAAAATTATAAAACATAATAAGGCATTTTTCTTTTATTTTCCTGCTCAAGCTTCATAAAAGCCATATTTGCTTTGTGTGCTTATTTACTAAAAAAAACAAATAAACATCCTAAAAGAATAAAATCTGATGTGCACAACACATAACTTCCTTGTACGGGATATTAAATTATACGCATTTTCCCTGCATTTCATTTAAACTTATTTTCTCCAATTACATCAGAGATATATTTCTCATTCAATGAATTCAGTTCTCACTTCGCGACAAGGCAAAACTACATAAAACCTCAGAATATCTTTATTAAGAATTGAAAAATATAGAAGAATTTAGGACACCAAATACTGTTAAAACAACTAAACAAAAAAATTTTTACAGTTAAAATTAGAGTTTCTACGGAAAAACAATATGTAAGCAAACACAGAACGCAATAGGAAAAATTATAAAACATAATAAGGCATTTTTCTTTTATTAAGGCAATTAAGGCAAATTTTTCGATCCACAAAAGTAAAAGTTTACTTTTGGTCCCACTCGGCAAAAAGACGCTGAAGGTGCAGAAGCGGACTTAATTCACTATTCTGCTAAGTTTCAAATGTAAACAAATATGGCTGCTATCGTAAGAAAAACTAGATTTACCTGCACTTAAACAACTTTTAAATCCTAACTAATATTATAAACGTGAATGTGACTTTGTTTGGTTGTTTGTTACGCTTTCAGGCCTTAATTACTTAACCGATCATCATGAAATTTTCAAGAAATATTTCTGATAGATTAGAAAAGGTTATAAGGCTATAAAATGTAACTTATCTGTTGAAACTTAAACGATATAATAGGTTTTATAGCTTATAAGTTAAACGATGTAAAAGTTTGTCCGCGCGCGCAGGTGCGTGGCTTAAACCAAGCAAACATTTTTAACCTTTTCTAATATATCAAAAATATTTCTTGAAAATTTTATCATAATCGGTTAAGTAATTAAAGCGTGAAAGCGTAACATTTATTAATTAAGCGTTTATCAATTTTGATTTGTTTAATTTAATTTATTATTTAAAATCCTTCAGGATTCCCGCTTTTGATTCTTCTTTCACAAACATATTTCAGCCATTAAGAAATATACGTAGCAGTGTTACTAAATTTCGTGGCGATACACTCCGCTAAAAACAAAATATCCGCTGCTTATAGGTATTGAAGATGAGCAATATTTACTGATGTATTTTTAATATTCACGTGGAGTTGAAATTTATTGAAGGATATCAACGCGAGCGAAGCCACGGGTAAAAGCTAGTATTTATTATTTGGCAATGTTATTTTTAGTCCAAAGGGATGTAGTCCCGAAGGACTATTACTTTCGTTTGGGCGTTTTGAGTCGTTTCACAAAAATGTCCGATTCACTTTTCAATTTAGTGCTTATGTTTCTTTGTTGGTAATTGAAATTGCATTGGGTTGCTATTAGAATTTTCGGAATTGTACTGTGTTGGTTATTGGGTCTGTACTGGATGGATTAATGGAATTGTATTGGGTTGGTTTTTGTGTTCGTATTGGGTTTAGTTTAATGTTTGTTTCGTTCGGCAAGTTATTATATTATTAAGCAAGATCCCTTTGGACGTAATCTAAAATCTGAATCCTTTCAGATTTTTTATTTCATATTTTTTAAAACGTAGAAATCTTTTATTAACAAACTCTACGATTTGAAAGCGAGCTGTGGCACTACATTTCGAAATGAAGCAGATTTATACGTCCATCGTGCGAGAATGCTGCTACTCGGAAAAATGAGGGCGAAAATTAGCGTTTTGAAAGTTTTTAATAATTATCTCCGCTAATTAAAGTTGTAAGAAAATGAGAATGGTCGAAATGGCTTCCCAAAAAAATTGACTGTTCTGTGTATTCTAACACCCCATAAAAAGTTGTCCCTTTTTTTCAATCACGCTGTGAAAGCAGCATTATATTAAGATTGTTCATTTAGGCAATTAGTTTAAATAATTTGCATAGCCTTTACCTTATATATTGAAGCGTGAGTGAAATGATCCATAGATGATTTCAAATTAACACTGGAAAATAAGAATTTAAATGGTTGGGGAGGTTGTTTTTCCAGCAAGCAATATACCCAAGCCGCAAAACGGTATTACAGGCAAACACATTCGTAGCACAAAATGCAAAACTTTAAGTATGAATATAAGAAAAGAACCAATTCATTCTGTCCGAGCAACAACCAATAAGTAAATAATTTTTTATTGCAAAACTAAACAAAAACAAAAAATCTTGACACTTAAAGTTACTTCAGGACAATACCTGTACATATGACGTCATGATTTAAATTTGATGTAATATAATTTTTTTTCTCAATATTAATAAAGGAAATAAGAGAGTAATAACTTATTATGTCAGTTGTCTTAACTAAAAAAAAAGTTGCAACAACAGATATTTATTTAAAATGCTGATATTAACGATGGATTTCGCGTACAATGACGTCACATGCAATCGCGTGCTTTCAGCGTCAGAGCATTACCTTTTTAGTCCAAAGGGATTTAGTCCCGAAGGACTATTACTTTCGTTTGGGCGTTTTGCGTCGTTTCACAAAAATGTCCGATTCACTTTTCAATTTAGTGCTTATGTTTCTTTGTTGGTAATTGAAGTTGCATTGGGTTGGCTATTCGAATTTTTGGAATTGTACTGTGTTGGTTATTGGGTCTGTGCTGGATGGATTAATGGAATTATATTGAGTTGACTATTGGAATTATATTGGGTTGGTTTTTGTGTTCGTATTGAATTTAGTTTAATGTTTGTTTCGTTCGGCAAGTTATTATATTATTAAGCAAGATCCCTTTGGACGTAATCTAAAATCTGAATCCTTTCAGATTTTTTTTTTTTATAATAATGCGTTCAATGTTTGGCAATGCTACTTTTATCTCATATTTTACAAAACTGTAAAATTAACTATAAAAAAATTCAACGATTTGTACGCCAGCAGTGGCAATACTTTTCGAATTAAAGCTGATTTTTAACTCGTGCTCGAGACTGTTGCCACTCGGAACATATAAAAAATAAATACTTAACGGGTAAATAAAAGGGGCTAACTGCATTCCCCCACTGAAAATATAAAATTTCCCTCCACAGGACGATTCTACTCGGTCCCCCCGTTGAGAATCATAGCTTTAACGTTTCCTTTCATACTGCAGTTTTTCAATTGCTCCTTTCATCAATTTTGTTTAAGAGATTATGTTACCAATCGCTTCTTTGATAATTTCTCTCTGTTTCGACATTAAATAGCCATTAAAGTTACTGTGTCTTCTATATTATCCGGGTTCTCTTCATCCGTTATGCAAATTATCTGTACAAGGCAGGATCACGCACGCATACTTGACGCTCTACGCGAGTACTTCGAAATGAGCCAAAATGTAAATTCACGTATATCTTAGGAAATTTTTAATAAAAAAACTCTAATATTTTGCAGATATGCTTAGAAATACATCTACTTTAAGAGGATGGAAAAAAATGGTATAAGTTATTTTCCAAATTCCTTTTCGAAAAATTTCTAAAAATTATCTAAAGATACAAATTTTAAAAGTAAATCATGAAACAATTGGCGCATTTTATTTGGAATGAACCTAAATTTCGAAATATGAAAGAAAAAATCGGATAAATGTAATAAAAAAGAAATATTAATAAATATATATCAAAATTTAATTAGCATTGAGCAGCTAGAATTTTGAGCTAATTTTTTAAAAACTACTCGTGCGACTTTTACAAAACTGGCAATCTAGCATAATTTGAGTCGTAGAATCGAAATATGGAAATACATCGGCATGCCATTTCAGAAAAAGTCCGATTTTCTATCAAAATACCTGTATTAGAACAATGCTATATATAAATCTAATACATATCCTAAGTCGCGCTTTCGAGACATGGAAAACGTGATTTGAAGTTCGTCAATCGGCCCAGTAGAACGGAAGATAAAGAACTGTCCTATTTTTTTTTCGCAGTGTACATCATTAAATTCCTTTCTGCTAATTATACATTGTAAAGCCATTTCTGGAGTCAATCATATATTTTTGTAACTATCATTACATCCAGTATAGTTTGTAGTACGGAAAAATGTATAAAAAATACTTTACTTTAAGTGACTAAAAGTACTTTCTCCATAATGTAACATTATACAGTATGTTATATAAGTAAGTTAAATTCGATATTTATACTTGTACAGTACTTCGATAAATGTCTTTTAGCCTGTTATTACGAAGTGTAAATGTCTAAGTGAAATAACAAAGCCTTCTTTTTATTGACATAGCGTAACAAGTATTTATTTCATTTTATTTTATTAGAATACGTGGAATAATATAATGAATTTAAATGTTTATATATATGTTTCATATTAACAGGAAATTCGTAAACATGTTAGTTAAGAATTGTATTTTTGCATAATGTATATTTAATATTTGTGATTCTAAGAAACTCGTGACACTAAGAAAAAACACAATTTTTTTAAAAATCCTGTTTTGTACATATTTTACGTTTCAGTAAATTGTCTCAATGCTTTTGGATCCAGTTTATAATAATGTGTTTTGTTTTACTCAAAATTCATGCTAATTTGTGTGCATTGCGTTATTTAATAGGGAAACAGTAGGAAAGTTTATGTCTGAGTCAAACTTTTCGAAATTGTCTTCCGGAGCTTTATTCTTCCATAAAATTATTTGTTTTTTGGAATTCCACCAGTTTATCCGTTGAGTTTAATATATTTTCTTTCGGCCCTTACATACTTGAATTTATGTTATCAAAAATAACGAAAATGCGCCAAAATGCTCTCTCCTCGACAGCATCCAAATCCATTTGGATACCACAATTGGCGCGCTTATAAATGTCTTAAAAACCGAATTTCGTCAATTGTATGTGTACCGTATAGTAGGATCAAACCCATTGTAATTTTTACTGCATACATTTCTAAAATTTGGCAGCACACAAAAATGCCGCGGCACTGTGGCTGAGAATCACTGTTCTACACTGTAGAATTTAAAAATGAATAACTATTAATTTAAAATTTCAGGCCATGAATTTAAGCTATTATATAATAAAAATGAACCAGAAAAAAAATGAAAAACGTATTAGCATTCCCGTTTAACAACAACGGTGATAACCTTTAATATTGAATTTTTTTCTGTTATTTTTTTGTTTTGCATTAAGCTCAAAAAGTAAACTGCATTTGTTTTTGATACACATATTAGAAGTATAGTGTAGAACATCGATTTTTCCAAAATAAAGGCCCATGCCAATAAAATTATTTCTCTCGGAAAGGGATGTTGGTGGTGGTTTCGGCTTAATGTCGAGGATGTGTGTTGTCAGGACTGAAGGTTCGGTGCATGCTCTTGGCGAACATATTCGTGAAATACTTTAAGTCCTGATCTTGAACAGGGAGCTGAATGCAGCTATGTTCTGTGGTAGAATAACTATACGTAAGAAGGATTTAAAAACCTCTTTTATTAAACCGCAATTATTTACAGTCACTTCCCAACTCGGGAGGGATACAGAAAATAATGACCGCCACTTGGGTCTAAACTGAACAATCAGATTTAATTTAAACTAAAGCTAAGTAGAAATTAAATCGTCGTTGCTCACAGAGCTATAAACGCGAGGTTGGCCTATAAACTAAATGGTGCGTAGAAAGATTTAACTAATACTGACGCACTTAGAATTACTTCAATAAGTAATAGAGTAACAGCGTTAAGGCTTAGAATTTAAATAACTAGCTGGTCAGGCGAACGTCGAACAGAGTAGCAGTGGTCTGAGACTAAAAGCTATCTCACACTGAGAGGTTCCTACCTATCGCTTAAATAGAAACTTGGCTCACTTCAAATTAGCATAAAGCTGAAACGTGCGCTTATTCTAACGGGAAGTTGAAATAAGAGCAGATAGAAAAAGGCAAATTAAAATAAAACTTTGTTAGTTTAAACTAAAACCTTACAGTGTGATCTCATAGTTACATCAAATTTTAATCATTATAATCAGTATTTGATATATGCTTGCTACTGTTTGTTTAAATCAGCACGGCAAAGCATACAAAGGTTATATGACTATGGGAAATGTCTTGGGAAGCGATGCCAACCCATTTGTGGAGGACTTTCTAAGGGTAAATGGTTTGTATTTACCTTATACATATGGAAAACCATAAAAGCTCATTTGCTGATATTCTAGCGTATGTCGAACTAGCACTGTTCAGCAATCTTATACATTTTGCCCACCAATGGGCTATATGTTTTCTTCATTCTATTAAATTATCTTTTTTTTATATTTCCTTTTAATCTGTAATTATCTGATTATGTGTCCCAAACACAGATGCAAGCAAAATAAATAAAACAAAATAAAATAAATAATAATAATAATAATAATTTTAATAATAATAAAGATTAAAAAAATCTGTAAGGTTTCAGATTTTAAATTACGTCCAAAGAGGCGTTTTTTTAACATTTTCTGTGTTACCTTTATTTATTAAATATCATGTTCTCGCTTAAACCATAAAATTCAGTTCAAGAACAATACCCCAAAATAATTTTAAATTGAGCATATCTTTAGAATTTCCAATACACAGTCTCGCGCTCTGGAGATAAAAAAAGTTTTTTCTGTACAACGTTGCCATGGCTCGCTTCGAAATTCTCGAGTTTGTTAATCAAAAATTCGTTAAAGTTTTACAAAATACGAAATCGATCATAAATCAAATTCCAAATTTCAAATTTGGGCTTCCCGATGCCCATATTCTCAAAAGGATTACGTCATTCAAAATTGGATGGCTCTAGGTATCGTCGTTTTATCGCAATACGAGAAACATTTATGCATATACATTTATGCAAATTTGCATTGTTAACGGTGAAAAGTTTGGATTTTCAGATAAATGGAGTAAAAGTTTAGCTGAATTGAATTTTTAGCAAGTTTTAAATTATGAGAATTTAGTTTATGTATATTGCAAATCAAAACTTACCTTTATAATGAATAATTATCTTTGAGATCCTTTGGAAATTTAATTCTGAAGAAAACCTTCGTCACAATCTGGATAGACTACAGAAATAGCATTAAATAAGGAGCAAGTTTAAGTTCAGTTTACTGCTTTGAGTCATCAGCCAATTACAAGTACACTTGAGGAGCAGCATTTCACACTTCAACACAGCTGTTTAGCGACCCTCCCCCTCTACTATAAAATGTGTCTTTTCCAAAATTTTGGATCTACACATGTAAACCTCATCAACATGCCCATCGGGAAAACATCTCAAGTCGCAGGAAAGCACTGCTGCCGCAGTAGAAACCCTGCATAATCACGTGAGTATCTCAAAGTATCAAAGTTGCAGGGCTCAAGAAAATAAGAAGGACTGGGTCAAAGGAGAGGTCTCTCAGACGGCACTCTATTTTATGCATTTTAAAAATATAATATTTTAAAATAATGTTCTCTTGTTATTATACAGTAGAAGTCCAGAAATCCGCAATGCTTGGGACCAGAGGTTGTGCGGATTTTAGGATTTTGCGGATTTCAGGACAGAAAAGCCAAATCATAATATTCAGACTAAAAGTGAAAAATAAACAAGGCATATTAGATACATTTACTTAAATTATTATGTACAATAATATACATTATTGCATTATTTTAT
>KK118728.1:115205-136913 GCA_000611955.2 Stegodyphus mimosarum | reverse complement strand
AGTTGGTCGACGTGTGAATTTTTCTTTGAGTTTTTTGAAAAATTCTAATTCTTCATTTTTTTTCTCTGAATGAAGCCTTTCAAGATGATCTTTCATTTTTCACGGTTTCATGTATTCATTTCCAAAAGTTTTTTCGCATATAAGACACATAGGAATAGTTTCATTTGTCAGTGAACAAATAAATCCAAATTTTAAGTAATCCAATGAATAATACCGACATTAAGTTGGTATATTATACTAATACACATTATTAAAGCTTACCTTTTCACAAGTAACAATAATTAAAATTGATATCAAAACTAAACGAATAGTTTTATAGAAACAATAACTAATTATCCAATGGTAGATATAATAGTAGTAATAATGACACTACAAGCATTTAATACTGTTCACAGTTCACAAAGATAGCTGAAAATGCATATGATATTTGCGTTTGTAGCATCCAGTGTAGAATTGGACAAGCGCACATATGCATCTGACTCATATGCAAGGCTCGTATGGTTTCCGATGGAGACAAAGGGCGAACCAACGACACGATGCGTAACTGCCGTATAAAAAAGAAGAAAACTGAAACCACACACATAAGAAAGAAAACGGAGTACTGAAGACAAAGAACCTCTATGTACATATTCTTTGCTGAAGATTCCCTTCGCGCTTAATGGATAGAAAGCCAACGGCAGTGTCGTCGCTCGCCAAGTCTGCGCCAAAGGCTCCTAATTGGTTGATGGGTTCGCCAGCAAGAGACACGGATAAGCCTCAATCGCTCTTCTGGCTACATACTATGAGTCGTGCAAATTACAAACTGGTCACAAGGTCAAGTTGTGACGTCACGGTATACATACAAAAACCCATAAGGAAAAAAGGGGCAGATTGTTTTCTGTTTTATTATTTTATTTTCTATAAAGAATATAACATTAAGTCAATTATAAAAATATTTTAAATTTTTACGTACGCAGTTAGATATGTGTGATTTGCGTATTAAGAACTGTTTTTCCTTTGAGTCCCAATAGACCCCCATTCGACCCCTTGAGTCAGATAGACACCTACTGTTGTTAAATAGACCCCTAGGGGTCTATATAGACCACTTTGGCGACCCCTGATCTAGGGTATCTTGCACATGCTGCGGAATCGCAGTACAAGCGACTTGCACGACTGCCACAACTTGGCAGATGCGTCGATCCACGCGTGTGTAAGTCACTCCGGCTGCACCTGCACCCTTCCTTCTTCCCACATTCCCTTGTTCCAACCATGTTCGCCATAGCCGATGCGCCATGCTCGCATCCATGTGGGTATCAGCTGCGATTTGACGTAAGGACCAACCCGCCGTTCTCAGTCCGAACACCATACCCCTCGTAAAATCGTCTATCTGCTGGAAGTGCCTTTGTTGACGGAGGCCTGGCGTTCTCTCCTATTACACGTATCCTCCGGGACAAAAACCAACTTTCTTCGGTAATTCGTCTGGCAGAAATAACGAGACACGAATATTGCCCATTCTGCACGTTCTTTCCCTTATATCTTACTTCACGTGCGTCGGAACGCTGCGCATTTCACGTCATTCGCATAACTCAGTGACGTGCGTGTACTCTAAAATTTGCATAAATTTCTGACCGCTCCTTCTTGGTGTTGCATTTTCAATGTCGAGCAGTGTATTAAAACAAATTTCATCAATGCATCGAGCGCAGACAATTTCATCACCGACAGGCCAGGATAGACCAAGGCCTTCTGAACTAGACGTTTCGAGCCACCTCTACTAGTAGCCAAATTCCTCAAATTCTTAGTTTTAAGGACTGAACAGTCCTCCTCTACAAAAACTACCCATCGAGGTCTAGGTCTTCCTCTTCTTGTGTTAACTGATCTAGCAGAAAAAATTTCCTTTTGTATGTTACTGTCGTTCATACGGATAACATGCCCAGCCGAACTGAGGTGGCTCATTTAAATGTACTAAACAACATCTGGCTCATTGAGCATTCGGTCTAATTCGGTGTTCTTCAATTTATGGCTGCTGCGTCTTTTCTGCAATAGCCTTCGACTTTTTTGTATCAACTGAGTCTTATAACACAGATGTTACAGAAATGTGTAACCAGTTTTAATCATTACAATTTTTAGTCCAAAGGAGCTTTGTCGATGAAGGACTGTTGTTTTCGTTTTGCGATTTTGCGTCAAATCACTCTGAATGTGCGTTTCACTTTTCAAATTGTTGCCACCAAATATTATCGCCCTTTATTATATTTCGAGAAATTAAATAATGAAGAATCTACATAAACGTATATATGTTTCTCGCATTGTGATAAAACAGCGACACCTAGAGCCATCTAATTTTGAATGACGTAATTCTACTGCGAATATGGGAATCTGGAAGCCAAAATTTGAAATTTGGAATTTGTTTTATCATCGATTTCATATTTTGTAAAACTTTAACGAATTTTTTATTAACAAACTCAAGGATTTCCAAGCGAGCAATGGCAACGTTGTACAGAAAAAACATTTTTATCTCCAGCGCGTGAGACCGTGTATCGGAAATTCTAAAAATAAGCTCATTTAAAAACTATTTGCGATATTGCTCTTGAACTGAATTTTATGGTTTGAGGGCGAAGAATATGATATTTAATAAAGGTAGCACACAAAATGTTAAAAAACGCCCCTTTGGACGTAATTTAAATTCTGAAACCTTTCAGATTTTTTTTCCCCTAATTGCAGGCACTTGCCTATAACGACGTTGGCCACTCCTAAGGCCAGAAGTTATAAGGTATTTCTCCCACCTGGTTCTCATGCCTTCGTGGTGTAGTGGTCAGCACGCTCGACGCGTAACCGAGAGGTCCGTGGTTCAATTCCCGGCGAAGGCATTCCTTATTTTTCATGAGTCCTGCTTCCAAGTAGAATCCTAATGACTCTGCACTGGCGTCGAACTAAAAAGGTGATGGATGATGATTCTCCACCACCAGGGTTTGGCGATTGTGTCCCCAAAACCCAGTCGCCCTTTAAAAGAGAGAGTATATAAGGTATTTCTCTCCCCTTCTTCGCATGCCTTCCTGGTGTAGCGGTCAGCACGCTCGACGCGTAACCGAGATGTCCGTGGTTCGATTACCGGCGAAGGCGTTGCATATTTTTCATGTCTCCTGCTGCGAAAAAGCCTAATGACTCTATAAGGTGGTGGCCATTTTATTGTGGAGGCATCTAATAGGCGGCCACCGTTACCTTCTATGAAGGGACAGACAATTTTACATCCTTGCCATCTCCGTGATTTGAACCCGGGCCTTTCTTTATTGCAGTCAGGCTCCCCTAACCGCTATACCGTTTGGGCGTAGTTACAAAATGTTTATTATAGTTTATTTAAAAGACATTCTTATTGAGTTTTCATACACGCATTCTCTGTAAAGGGAACAACGTCTAAATGGTAATTAAGCTTCAGTAACATGCAACAGAGTCAATAGAATCTTGCAACAGGATGTCAAAATTAGCTTTGCTATTGTAATATTTCTGAATCTGTAATGCCTGAAGAAGGCCGTTAGAAATTCCTGTAAAATATCAAGCGAACAAGGTAGCCATGCGTTCGGTCGCTGGTTACATTATAGAAATCTATCAAGTATGCTTTATATATTTGACTTACGTAAAAATTTAAAGCTATTCTTCTAATAGTTTAAGTTAAAAATTGCTAGAATTCGTAATTGATTACAGCATTTTGGGACACTTTGTATGACTAATTGCTGATAATTATTATATCAAAAAGTTTTACAAAACTGAGTATGCTACAAATAAGTGAGATACATAGATATTTTTCCACTTCATCTCATATCACAAGGTGTGTTGCGACTTGTCTGAAAGTAGCATTAGATCAAGTGTGTGAATTTTATAGTGGATACAATCTAGATTTTAATTTATAAATAAGCAAAATTGAAACATTTAATACTACAAAAGTTTTAGAATGAAAATTTAAAATACCAAACACCTCAATTTTGCTTAATTCTAAACCGACATATAGATTTTATGTATAAAATTACAATTTTCTGTACCTTAGAAATGTCTAAATTCTTTATCAAAACTACAAGAGTGCAAATTATTTTGAATTTAGTAGTTTGCTCTAAAATATTTATTGCATTGTGAAATAAACATGCTAAGTGTCCTTAAATATTTTGTTATTTTATACAGTTTAAGTTTACATTTTTCCTACGTTCTATTTGTTGAAGGAAAAAGAAATACTAAAATTTGGTCTTCAAATATTAATGGAATAATTTTTTTTAAATTTTCGATTTCTCTGAAAACAAACAAAACGAAACAAAATTTGTAAGACCAGATTATGAAATAAATTGTCAATTGAAATTTGTAACACATACATCTATTTCTGTATTTTTACTCAAGGTTTTCGAAAACAACGTTCTTATCTCCATATCATGCATTTAAAAGAGCCATAAATTATATTGCCTTATCATGCAATAAAATTTAATCTGTAGAATTGTAACATTTTAGAATAGAAGGAAGAAAATTTAGCTGTAACCGCACTTAAAACGGAAGCAAAATTCGTAGGTATTTGCAAACATAATTAAAGAAAAATAATTATCTTTAAGTCAGTTTTTACTACCTTGTATAAGGTAGAGGAAGTATTGTAATCGCAAAAAAATTCGGATATCGTATTTCAACGAAAATATCCATTTTGACCATTCTCGAATCAATTTGAATGAATTTTTGCTTGACATCTGAACGTACGGACAGAATAAAAAGAATCTTTTTTCCAAAAGCGTTACACCTCCCTTTTTGGTTCCAGTCAGCCACACAAGACTTATATACCCGCCTGGGTGAGCCCAGTTTTTTTATTCTTACATTTTGGTAAATTGTGCACTTTTTGCTTTAAAAGTGCTTGAATTATTTGTTCTTATGTTCCGGTTAAGATTTTTATGCGTTTAGTTAATCTGGAATAGTTGTAGAATTATCAGCAATTTAAAAGTTATTTACGTGGTTCTAAGCCTAACGAAGCCGCCATTTGTTTATATTTGTAAATTCTTAGTATAATAGTGAATTGAGTCAGTTTCTGCACCTCAGTGTCTTTTTGCCCAATGGGACCATAAGTAAACTTTCAGTTTTGTGCATCCAAAATTTTCTCTTCCCCTGGCCGAATTGTTTGTTTTCCCGTAGAAACTTAAATTTTAATTGTAAAATTGTTCTTACTTCCTTGTACGAAGTAAAAAGGAATCATTGTAATCGCGAAAAATTTCGAGTATCATATTTCAACAAAAATTATCTATTTTGACTACTATTGAATGCAATTTAACGATGGTTTTGAGTGACATTCGTACGTAAGAACAAAATAAACTTCTTCCCCCCCAAAAAAAAATTATGAAACTGATTTAAAATAGATTCTGAAGAGATTGTTTCGTGGCGTCTGTGCGTACGTATGTATGTATGCATGTATCTCGCACAATTCAAAAACGAGTAGCCTTAGAACGTTGAAATTTTATATATAGGACTGACTGCTGTAGCATGTAGATGGGCACCTCCTATTTTGGTTGCAATCGTCCGCACCAAAAGTGTATAAATTTATGTATATATTTATATATACGGGGTGGTCATAAAGAAACTTTGCCAACATCTGCACTTTTAGCGTCCGTTCCGGTTAACCGATAGAGATGAGATTGCAAATATAGTTATTTGGAGGTATGCGCTCAAGAGTCTGTGAATGGCAACACAGGAGCGCTCATGGTTACGGCTATAATTACAGAAACTCGAAAATATAGAATGGCAACCCCAACATTTTCCGGTCGCAAAATGTTCAGCGCATGCAAAAACCCTAAATAGCGTTGGAACGGTATCGATATGTCCAAAAAGGAACGTGTTATGCATACACAAAAAAGAATTCTGAAAACGGGCAAGGAAACGCGATCTAGAAGCACGCAGAAAATTTGCATATAACAGAGGCAAGATGCCAATCACAGAACGCCGACCGCCAGATATTCAGCGGAAGAAGCCGATAAATACCAGACGATAATACCAGGCGGGTACGCGAAGTCCTCAATCGGAACTCGCACATGGAGACAAAATTACTCTTCCTGGGAAAGTTCTTATTTTCCATTCGTACCAAACTCTTTTAGAGTAACTGCTGTCAGAATCACGAATTAAATGGAAAGGTACAGTTACATGTTACAAACACAGTTAAATTTCTGGCTTCGGATCTGTAAAATTATTTATTTGTTAGAAATAATGTCTTTGAAGAATCATTGAATCACAACTTTTTAACTGAAGACAACGTTTTCAATTCTTCGTGGCTAAGTGAAGTTACAACATTAATAAAACGTTCAGCAGTATGATGAAAAAATTTAAACGTCCTATTTCTTTGTCAAATGTTTATTATCTTCATGTGCCTGATTTGATTCGGAAACTGTACTAAAAGATTTTCGTTGTTCTGTTGATGAAAAATGTTTTAAAATTTAAAATTTTAACCACTATAATTCAAACGTTTTATTACTGTGTACAAATATTAAATACGCATTAAAATAAATATCTGTACTTAACTTATCCGTGACAAAAAGTCAAAATAAATGGACTATAAATCAGATCTAACATCATCTACGAAAACTTCGACTAGTCTTTTAAATAACTTCGACTAGTCTTTTAAATGGCTATCTTTATTTAGAGCATGAGTGTAAGGGAAGGAAACGCGTTATTGGATGTAAAACAATCATTTTCGTATGCTTCGTGTAATAAAAAGCACGATTACATCGCGCCTCCGTCAGAGAAGATGAGAAATTGAGTTTGGCAAATTCCCTTTCAGGAAATAATTTCTAGTTCTCCCCCCACACCACTCTTTGTTTTTACTCTCTAACTGCTTCAATTTTGTAGCCCAGTCTGGAAACGGCATTTTACTTCTTATCACTTTTCAGATTGTTGTCACCGAATATCATCACCCTGTATTAAATTTAAAGAAATAAAATAATGAAGAATCTACGTGAATGTGTGTATATTTCTCGAGTTGTGAAAAGCAAAGGTACCTAGAGCAATCAGATTTTGAATAACATACTCCCCCACCCTAACATCTGCACGTGGAAGCCCGAATTTTGAATTTGGTTTATTCTCTATTTCATATTTTGTAAAACGCTAATGGCTGTTTGATTAAAAAAACTCAACAATTTCAAAATGAGCAGTGGCAACACTGTTCAGAATAAAACATGTGTATGTCGAGCGCGCGAAACTGTCTATCGGAAATTCTAAAGATATACTGTTTTTAAACATTTTTAGCCCAAAGCGGCTGTTAGCATAAATGCTCTCGAAGCGTGTATGTGTGTGTAAATTGGAAAACAAAGCCCCTGTAATATGTAATCTGAATGCTCTCAGATTTTTTTTTCATTTATTTTCTTTTCTTTCAACGACTGCACAGCACACAAATTGAGAACCGCTTGGTTAAGGTACACACTGTTTCAGACGGATCTTCTTGTTTTGATCTTGAATATACTGACAAATGAGCGAAATGCGATTGGCTGTAGATCCAGTAACATGATCTTTAATGAAAAACGCTCCTGTCGCTATCCTTCAGCAGATTAAGGCTAAAGGACTCATCGCTCTGTTATTAAAATAGCGAGTAGATGCTTTTTAGCAGCGTATCTGGTTTTGTTAAATACTCATATAATTAAGTTGACACTCATATAATAAGTTTTTCTTAATCTTTCTAATTGTACAGAGTGTTTTATAGAACAGACATCACAATTACTTTAATAAATCATCATTTTAATCCTCATCAATCTTCTTTTACAAGTTGTAACCGCTGTTTAATAATGCGGGCTTCTTATTTAAAAGAAAGTATTTTTTAGCATTCTTCAGGTATTTTCGCTTTAAGATAGCTGTACAAAACATTTTTGTCTTTTTATTATTAACGTTGTTTTGTGTGTTTATTTATTACTAGCGGTTTACTACTAGTTTATTTATTACTAGCCGATGCTGGTTAAGTTAGATTGGAGGGTAATGCATATGAAAACAGAGAGAACGACACCACTGTAATCCTTCTCTAATAACGATACTGATATATAACTAAGTGCAATGCTAATTGCCATGCATGGTGTACAGATTCTTTTAGATATATATCATCACGATTTACATCATCTTATCATGTTAATTTACATCATTACATGATCATTAACATCATTTTATCATGTTAATTTACATCATTACATGATGATTTACATCATCTTATCATGTTAATTTAGATTCAGCTTTGTAGAGTCATTAGGTTATTCTGAAGCAGGAGACGTGAAATATACGCAAAGCCCTCGCCGAGACTCAAACCTGGACCTTTCGAAGTATGCGCCAACTGTGCTACCGTTACACCACGAAAGCATGCTGGAAGGAGGGAGAAAATACCTTATCACTTCTTTTAAGTAATTGCTTGCCTAGGTTTAGATTTTTTCGTCGTAATTTTGATTTTTTCGCTTTAATGCAAAAAATAAGAAATACTATTGTCTCATTTTTAAGAAATAAAGAAACGCCTCTGAATCTAAGGATTTTAAGATTGAAACTGTTTTCTTCATGGCCAGAAATTTGCTAGTTAAGCATTCATTGAGAATGCCCGAACCGATCGGTCGATTAGCCATCTCATCGTCGAGAATGCTGTCCGAAATATAAAACAGAGGGCGAACGGAATTCGTTAAAGTTTTACAAAATATGAAATAGATAATAAACCAAATTCCAAATTCGGGCTTCCAGATGCGCATATTCGGGTGGAAACGTACGTTATTCAAAATTGGATGGCTCTAGGTACCGTTGTTTACCCCATTTGGAGCCCATATACATGCATTTATTCAGATTCTTCATTCTTTAATTTCTTTAAATATAATATAGAGCTGCAAGATTTGGTGGCAACAGTTGAAAAGTTTTTCAGACTTTTAATGTTTCCGACGATAGTCCTTCAGAGACAAAGCCCCTTTGGACTAATAATTAATAACATTTTTTTTTCTCTCTAGGAACGCTAATGGATATCAAATGATTCGAGAAAACCTTTCATTTACCAGTCTCTTATACGCATATCAACAGTTGGGGCAAACATGTCGCTCAAGAACGATGAAGACAGTAAATCCATCCACAAGGAATACAAAGTTGATGATTTTGTTGTGGATTCGAAAGATACTGTCGAAGTCAGCGACCTTATAGGGGGCTATGGACCCTGGCAAAGGGATATTTTTGTACTTCTCTTCCTTGCCTCTATTCCATCTGCATGGCATAATCTTCAAATGACTTTCATGGCCCCCACTGGCGTTGATTTCTGGTGTTCTAGGCCACTTCACCAGAATGTATCGGTAGATGCATGGAGAAACTGGAGCGCTCCGCCTGAACATCTAGGCGTAGATGGACGATGTCATATACTGCCTTACTGGAGATTGCCAGACAACGCCACAGTAGTGGAAAGTGATCTTCTTAAGTGCACTTCCTGGGAATATAACTCATCTTTCTATCCTTCTACAATTATAGACGAGGTAAGTACAAAATTTCAAAGTTTATAATTGTTCTGAATTCTCTCAATAATAATAAAAATTGCAATTCGCATTTCCAAATTCAAATCTACACTAGAATTAAGAGTTCAGTGTTGCCCCCAAAGAAAGACGTGATTATTGTCCATTAAATTAGTATTACAGAATTTCTCTAAGCAGTTATTCAAAATTTTAAATTATGATGTCACAAAGCATAGAATATCTCCGAAGTTGTAAGAGCTATACTCAAAATTTCTTATTTTTAGTCCTCTTAAGGGGCTTTGTCCCTGAAGGACTATTGTTTTCGCTTTACGATTTTGCGTCAGAAACATTAAATGTCGGTTCACTTTTCAAACTGTTGCCACCAAATATTGCAGACCTTTATTATATTTAAAGAAATAAAATAATGAAGAATGTGCATAAATGTATGCACGTTTCTCGCATTCTGATAAAACGACGGTACCTAGAGCCATCGAATTTTGAATGACGTAATCCTACTGCGAATATGGGCATCTGGAAGCCCAAATTTGAAATTTGGAATTTCTTTTATGATCGATTTAATATTTTGTAAAACTTTAACGAATTTTTGATTAACAAACTCAACGATTTCAAAGCGAGCGATGGCAACGTTATACAGAAAAAACATTTTTATCTTCAGCGCTTGAAACTGTGTATCGGAAATTCTAATGATAGTCTTAATTTAAAATTATTTTGCGATATTGCTTTTGAACTGAATTTTGTGGTTTAAGTGCGAAGAACATGGTATCTAATAAATAAAGGTATGTTAAAAAAAGGCCCCTTTTGACGTAATTTAAAATCTGAAACCTTTCATATTTTCTTTCTTCCCCCCCATCTGGAATCTTACGTTTGCACCTGCAAGACATATCTGTTGATTAAATGTTGTTACTATTCAATATACTGATAGCTAAATATTAACTTTCTTTTTCTTTTTAATTTTTAATTTTTATCTGTATCTCGCATTGTAATTTTTTAAAATACATATTTCAGCAACTTAAAAACGATATTGACTGTATGAGATGAAAGATGTTGCTGCTAAGATTGCTTAAGACTGGAAATGAAAATTTCTTCGTGATCTACTACTACCAGTTTAGCATTTTGTTAGCTATTATCTTAGCTCTTGAAGCGAATCAAACTGAATATGTAATGCCGTGCCTTAACAAATAGCATGACTGGTGCCATTGAAAGTAGCTGGAAAATATCTTTATACGCAATGAGATGTTAGCATTCTGGTATGATCCTGAAACGAAAGAACAATTTCGATGAGTAGAAATAGGTACATTCTGAAATTCAAAATCCTTTAGCTGAAATCACATTGCAGAATAGAAATCGACAAAATCTGAAAGCCAAAATTCGTCGATCGAAACCGCAGTCCAAATTAATGATCATTAGAATATGAAGTCCAAATGGCAAAGTATTTCTGCCGTAATTAAAGTAAAATAACACGCTGAACAAAACATAATTATGTTTTAGTTTTCTTTTCATCAATAGATGGCGCCAGTAGCTTAACTCCTGTCCAGCCATTCTTAGCTAATCTCGTTCATTTGGAACTTTGACAACTGAGCCTGGTGTTTCGGTAAAACCATCGAAACTAGTCCTGTGAAAATTTGCAAATATAACGCTGATTTTTGTTGTTTAACTCCTAAATTAATATTTCTGCTGTGCTTACTTGAATCATCTGTGTCAAAGAATGTAATATGTATATAAAGCTGTAATTTCTAGAACCAAAGGAAACTGTCATAGCTTATTCTCCGTGATTCTTTGCTACGATGTCTATTTTTCGAAAATTTTAGACGAAGTTTTTCAAAACACCTTTCAATTTTGTCACGTACTGTTTTGTAGCAAAACTGAGCTTCATGTGACTACTTCAAATTCCCACTCATAAAGCACCATTTAAAGATTTCTATTTTGACTTTGTAACCATCATCCGGAAACTATGACGACGGTTTCAAACAGCGTTCCTTTATCTATAAGGCATAAAATATTCTGTTCACTTCTTAATTGTACAATGTTTTATGGAACAGACATCACAATTACTTTAATAAATCATCATTTTCATTCCTTATCAGTCTTGATTTACAAGTTGTAACCGCTGTTTAATAATGCGGACTTCTTAAGTAGCAAAAAGTATTTTTTAGCTTTCTTCGGGAATTTTCTGCAATAAATTTTTGGTATTAGAAGTTTTTTTTTAATTCGCCAGTTAACTTTAAGATAGCTTTATAAAACTTTTTTTGTCTTCTTATTATTCACGTATTGTGTGTTTATTTATTAATATGGAAGTGCCTGATGTTAGTTAAATTAGATTGAGAGTGATGCATCTAACAACACAGAGAACGATACCGCTGTAATTCTTCCCTAATAACGATGCAAAAAAATACGATTCATAATCATACATTTTTGAGTCTGATGGGATATGGAACTCATATAAAAAATTTCGATAGAAAAATAAGCTAATTCTCTCATTATATCAGCAATAATGGCACGCAGTTTTTAATGATTTTCGTCTTTCTAATCAAATGGTCGTAAAATCTCAAGTTCTATTCAATATTTCACCTATATTCAATTTTTGTCGTTTAACTGAGGCAAAACATTTATCATAATTGATCAGAAATCAATAATGCGAACAAACAAACACAGAAACAGACATTCTTCTTTATAGGTATACATTTTGTAAAACTTACAAATTTTTTATTAACAAACTGTAGGATTCGAAAGCGAGCAATGGCAACAACTTTCGAAATAAAGCAGATTTTTATCTCCAGCTTGTGAGACTGTTGCCACTCGAAAAAATGAGAGCGAAAATAATTGTTTTTCCGAGTTTTTTTATTAATATCTCTGATTTTAGCTTTTTCTTTTCTTTTTTTTTTTTTTTTTTTTTTTTTTTTTTTTTTTGTAAAAAGGAAACGCTGACTTTCTTCTTTAGGACCCAGAAAATAGTTGTAGAAAGTTTGCTGACGATAGCTGTAGTTCTGACTAAGTTATTAGTGAACAAACACACACAGACTTTCTTCTTGATATGTATAGATATATTACGTTCTTGGCGCTTACGATTCTTAAATTCGATTCTTAAATTCTTAAATTCGCTTAAATTCGATTCAACGGCAAAATATTTAAAATCAGCTTTTCTTTAAAATTTCAGATAGACAGTCTCGCGCACTAGAGATAAAAATGTTTTATTCTGCAGTGTTGGCACTGGTCGCTTTGAAATCGGTGAGTTTGTTAATCAAAAGTTCTTTAAAGTATTACCAAATACGAAATAGGTAATAAAGCAAATTCGAAATTCAAAATTCCGTCTTTCAGCTGCTCATGTTCGGCTGCAAGACTGCGTTATTCAAAACTGCGATGGCTCTAGGTACTTTTTTTTTATTTTTTTCACAGTGGAAGAAACATATGTCCATTCGCGTAGATGCTTCATTTTTTAATTTCTTTAAAAATAATGCAGGGCGATAATATTTGGTGGCAACACTTTGGAAATTTGTAAGTAGTTTTTAGTGATTCAACGCAAAATGACGTTTTAGAGACTAAAATCCAACTCGTGACTATCGTCTCTTTTGGACCAAACAAAGGGATTAGATATTAGTGATTTCGAGACAAAATACCTTTCAAAGAATATTTTGCGAAATTTATTAGTCGCTAATTATATACAAGATAAATTTTAGAAGAATAGATTTCATCTTGAGTAAACCTCGTTTTGGTAAAAAAAAAATATCGTGAAAGAGACTTTTATATCTAAAATTTAAAAGCCTTGAAACGCTTGCAATCATCGGTGAAACTATTTACTGAATTCTTTTTAAATTCATGTTAATTTTTTAGAAGCTTAAGTAATTTCGAATATTCACATACTTTTCCTTTCTTCAGTGGGACCTCGTTTGTGACCGAGAATGGCTAATTTCTTTTTCCAAGTCGATTTACAATGTTGGATACTTGGTGGCCGTGCTGGTATTCGGTCAGTTATCAGATAGGTAAGTTTAACTTAAATATTCCAGAAATGCAACTGAGCGTCATATTATAAAATAATGTAGTTTTTATCAAGTGATTTAACTTATTTGATATAGGAGGAATATTCGAGCTGCTAGTATTTTTACATCTACTTAATGTAGAAGATGATAAACATCTATTTGGTAATTTAACAAACGAATTGTCCAGCTAATAAGAACACAAATAACTGCAAGTTCAGAGTAAATTCAGATAAATTTAAGCGATTCAGATAGATGTCTCCTTTTCATAATCAAATGACACTGTTTATGGTATTAAAAATAATATATAACGGAGTTATTTTAATTCTAACTTCATGACAATTCGCACTAAGCACTTTATTCCTTTGTTTTCTCATTTTAAGTACACATGATAATCACATAAACGCTTTTACACAGTCTCATTGAATTTGCATTGTCGCAACGTATTCATTATTATCGCCTATCTTGTTCAACTGTTATTAAACTCATATGTCGTTGGTTCACTGTTAAATGTGAACAATTAGTGCAAATAAGCAATTTCCTTAAATCAGTTATAATACACTGCTGGCCATCCAAACTGCAACACCAAGAAAGACGAGATATCACAACAAAATTTATTTAGTAGATAACATGTTGACCAAGTATCAAATAATTAAATTTATAGACTTCTGTGAAGTGTGGTTCCTTTCAGAATCAGTAGCCAGAGTAGCCGCCATTCTTGGATATCACCGCTGCCACACGCCTCGGCACTGATTCAAAGATACTTTTATGTGTTCTTACAGCAGACCAAGCAGCTTCCACACGTTGCCAAAATTGATCTGGTGTGGCAGCTTGGGATGTAATCTGGGTCAATCGTTCAGCAACCATGGACCACATGTTTTCTAACGGCGAAAGATCCGGAGAGCGAGCCGACCAGGGAAGCAATTCAATCTGCCGATTGACGAAGAACCCTTGGGCAATGCGTGCCACGTGTGGTCGCGCATTGTCCTGTTGAAATATGGCTGTGGGCAAGCCCTGAAGGTAAGGAAGGACAACTGGCCCCAACACCTCGGAGATGTAGCGCTGGCTGCTTAAAGTACCGGCAATACGTACTAGAGGAGTGCGAGAGTGATATCCAATACCGCCCCATACCATAATACCCGGTGCAGGACCAGTGTGGCGGTGCATAACGCAGCTGTTCAGCATCCTCTTTCCACGGTGTCTCCAGACTCGAATCCGACCATCGGAATGTTGCAGACAAAAGCGTCACTCGTCAGTAAAGACAATTTCATTCCATTCTGCCGTCCACATCCTTCTTTCATCGCACCATTGGCGGCGGAGACGTCTATGGTTCTCCGTCAAGGGTAGACGAAGCAATGGATGTCTTGTGGACAGACCACTCTGCTGTAAACGCCGTCGAATGGTACGCGCAGACACTAAATGATGCGTTACAGACTGAATGTGCTGTGCTGTGCTGTGGTTCGTGATGTGACTGAGCGGTCCGTCACTGCCATGCACGCAATGTTCCTGTCATCACGTGAAGTGGTGCACGGAGGTGGATGCGATCGAACACGTTGGTGCGTCGTACCCTCCTGCATCCAACGGTCACATATCCGAATTACAGTTGTTTGGTTTCGTCCAACACGACTACCGATTTCCCTGAAAGATAATCAACACTCTCGGTAGGCCACTATTCTTCCTATGCCGAACTCGAATACTTGATAAAACGATAATCGCTGTTTACTACGAGGCATAATTCATCGTTTTTTTTTTGTTAATAAACCTTTGATACCGCTACTTGCAAGGCTCTCGTAAGCAGATTATTTAAATAATTGCAACACACAAGCAAACTTTCAATTCCTAGCTTCCAGCTAATGGGGTTCCAACTTAGCGCCCTAACAAATACAAAAATTATTCACCAAAATTTCAAATTCGCTTGTTATTTAAACTCAAACTAATTTGAATTCCATTAAAGGTAGACTAAAAACAAATTGAAGGTATAAAAAAAGTAACTTAAAAACAATACTGTTGGGTGCGTACCGGTTCGTAATAGATAGAATGCACACAGAACCGATGATAGCTTAATAAAATTTATTTTTATCAAAAGCACTCGTACAGCTCTTTTCAGTATCACAGAACACAATCAGTACTTACACTCCAATCTACTAAGAACGTTAAACACAACGCAATGCAAAGGGCATCTAAAAGGCAAAGCTGTCACGAATATCTCAGTACTCCGAAGTCGCTCTGAACTAACAACAACTGAGAAACTGATGCTTGCCCGGTCTTCTATATTCTTCTCCCGGTCGCCGAGAAATCTTTAGTACTTTCCATTTCTCAAAATTACTGGAAGGCATATGAGGGTCGGATGCGGTTACAGTTACATAGATAATCAATTGCAGATTTTTAGTTACAATACACATTATAGTTATATATGGACATGACTCAAATTTCGCCAAATGGTCCGCAAATTTGGCGACTTTTGGCTATTTTTCTCCAAATTTGGCAACCAAAATCATAACCTGGCGATATCTAGCCATGTACTCAAAGTTAGAGAGACTTGCCCTTGTATTCTTATTTTCCTGGCAAAGCTTCGCCTCTTCAGACTTGTATGTTACATTATACAAAAAAATACTACAGTTTAACATATAATTTGACTAAAATTATCTACATGTGTACAAAATTCGTAACAACACGTTAGCTAAAATAAACTTTATAACAAAAGAAAGCTGTTTTATTTAACATAGTTTATTAATCATGCATTCGTTTCAACATTTATTTTAATTGTGATTTTTTTTCCTCTCTGAATAGTGTAGGCAGGCGTCCTACCCTCCTGTTCTCGTATGTGCTTAATGTGAGCGCGAGCTTCCTATGTGCCTTTGCTCCGTCATTCGCCATGTTCGCAATTCTCAGGTTTTTTACAGCCGTGGGAGGTGCCGGATTTTACACCGTCTCCTTCGTTATATGTATGTACATCTCTTGCTTTTAGAGTTTCTGTATTCTTAACAATTATTATGCTTTTATACGAGGTGTTTGAAAAAGTAGCTATAGGGTTATTTCCTTAACGCTTTGAATACTACGTCATTCACGGGTGACTGACACTGAACTTTCCGTTGAGGCCGCGTCAGTCACCGGTGATTAACAGTGATAAATACACAGTCCAGTCACATTAATGTGACCACCACGTACTTTCCATGTCAGAGTTAAATAACCAATCACAGAAGGCAGGTGGCAGCACAGTGCAGTTGAGCGTATATAAAGGGTGTGTGAGGGCTTCGGAAAACATTTCAATCGTTGGCGTAATGCAGAAACGAAGCGATTTATCCGACTTCCAAAAGGGCATGATCATTGGCTTTCGGGCCAAGGGTGGAAGCATTTCCGAAACGGCTGAGTTTGTGAACTGTTCGCGTGCCGCCGTGGTAAAAGTGTACCGTGCATGGCAAAATGGGACTGTCCAAAATCAGCGACGTGGCAAATGTGGTGCACCACGGGCCATAGATGACAGAGGCGAACGACGGTTGCGGAGATGCGTTCGGGCAGATAGACGGGCTACCGTTGAGCAACTGACCACCAAAATGAACCAAGGGGCTACCAAAAGTGTCTCCCAAAGTACTATTCAGCGAACATTGCTGCGTCTGGGCCTCCGAAGCAGACGCCTGGTTCGTGCACCTATGCTGACTGCTGTTCATCGACGGCGAAGGCTAGAATTTGCACGCCAGTACAGCAGCTGGACGTCCACTGAGTGGCGACAGGTTGCGTTTTCGGATGAATCGCGTTTTATGCTCCATCGGACAGATGGACGTTGGCGTATAAGGCGTGAAACCTCTGAAAGGAACCACCCTGCAACCATTGCCGGAACGGTCCAAGCTGGAGGCGGGAGCATTATGGTCTGGGGAATGTTTTCCTGGCATTCTCTAGGTTCACTGATCATTGTGGAAGGCACAATGGATCAATACAAGTACGCATCTGTCCTTGCGGACCATGTTCACCCCTACATGCGCATTGTTTTTCCTCAGGATGATGGCATCTTCCAGCAGGACAATGCGAGGTGCCATACAGCTGCCAGTGTACGTGCGTGGGTCGAAGAGCACCAGGATGAGTTTACCGTCCTCCCCTGGCCAGCAAACTCACCTGACTTAAACCCAATCGAGCATCTGTGGGACCATCTCGATCGAGTTGTTCGCGCCGTGGATCCTCAACCGCGTAATCTAGCGCAGCTGGCCACGGCATTAGAGTCGGCATGGCTCAACATCCCAGAGAACACCTTCAGGGACCTATGTGACTCTCTTCCTGCACGTCTCGCAGCAGTCCGCTCTGCGAAAGGTGGTTATTCTGGCTTTTGACAGATGGTCACATTAATGTGACTGGACTGTGTACGATATAAAACTGAAAACAATTACGTTGTTTTAATGGATTTTATTGAAACTCGGTAACCATCAAAACGGTTGTTCTTCGTAGGTATCAGAATATATGACAAATTTAGTCAATTTTCTGGCCTTTGGTCTACCAAAATGAATCGCATTTTTCTCCACATACTTTACAATAGATATACACTCATTGCCATAAAAAGTTGCGCACCAAGAAATACTTGTGAGATCGTAACGAAACTTGGCGTGAAGGTACATGTCGGGTAGATATGCAAATGATTAGAAATGTAGCATGATTGCGCATTGCGTAATGCCACTAGAGGACGTTAAACTTCTTTCTTCTTGGAGTATAAAACAGGTAAGCAGAGCTTGTTTGAGTGCACTTAATCTTTTGCTAAGGAAACGTTGAGGTAGACGCATTATGCCACCATCGAAGCCAATATTAGCATCTGTCAGATTCGAGAACGGAAGAATCATCGGGATGATGGAACTGGGTGGTCAGCTCGGCGAGTAGCTCGTCAGCTAAGCCTTTCTGATTTTATTGTGAGGAGATGTTGGAACCAGTGGACAGAAGAAACGTCATTTACACGGCGAGAGGCTCAGGACGCCCTCGACAGACCAGTCGTCGAGAAGACTGTCACATCATACGACACGCACGCGTAGAGCCAATTGCCTCATTGCCCGCTATCCAGACACAGACAGCAGCTTCATTACGGGCCCCTATGTCTTCCCGAACCATCGCAAAGCGCCTGGTTGAAGGACATCTAGTATCGCGGCCCCCATTACGAATGCTGCCAATGACACCCACCCACCGACGCCTCCGTTTGGAGTGATCTTGTGCACGAACAGTATTGGACTTTCACGGAATGGAACTAGGTCGTCTTCAGCTACGAATCTTCATTCAATTCTGATGACAATCGTATTCGTATGTGGAGGCCCCGTCGTGAACGCCTCAATCCTGCCTTCGCTTTACAGCAACACACAGTTCTCACAGTTGGTGTGATAATATGGGATGTCATTGCTTACGATACACGGTCACCCCTAATATTGATCCATGGCACAATGAAAGGCCAGCGATACGTCCATGACATCCTTCAATCACATGTGTTGCCACTCATGGCAGGGCTCCCCGACACCTGGTTTCCACAAGACAATGCTCGGCCACACACAGCACGGATCTCACAAGACTGCCTCTGCTACATTAACACCCTTACCTGGCCTGCTCGATCCCCAGATTTGTAACCAATCGATCATTTGCAATGGCAAGTGGGACAGCCTACGAGATTGGCCGAACTAGAGGCGCGTTTACAGCAACTTTGGAACTTGATATCTCAGGACACCATACGGAACTTGTACGCGTCAATGGCGGCTCGTATCGCATCGTGCATTCGCGTTAGAGATAGTCCAACAGAGTACTAAAACTGCTCTTCATGTGTACTTTTCTCTGCCATAAATGATCCTTGTTTCTTTGATTTTCTAATCACTTGCTTATACCAAAGTGGTACTTACATACGTAAAATTTCGTTTCATCCTGACAACTCTTTCTTGGTGCGCAAATTTTTATGGCAATGAGTGTATATCAGATGCCTAATTTACAATATCTTCACATTGTATAGACTGTTCCAGTTTTTTGGGGGGAGGGAGTTGTTGTCATTGTCTTGTAGTAGTAGTTGCAATACTGATAGGCAATTGTGAGGTGACATTAAACTAATTAGACTAACGTTCTCACGTTCTAGACTGAAGAAAGATTTTTGTCTGCACATAACCAAGAACCACAAAGAACTGAATGCATATAAACATAAAAAAAATTCTAATCTTAATTAAACAACCTCAGAAGTGTGCTTGGCATTGCTATACCATGCTACCAGTGCTCTTCTCAGCAGCACGCATGGCCTGATGGGAATTTCCTTAAAATTCGCGTGCCAATCAACGTGTTAAATATTGAGCCTAAATATGCACTTTGCAATTTTTTAATAAGAGGCCATTTTATTAGACCACTTTCACCACTGGAGGAATAAGGGTTCTTTTACGTGGCCTTCGTAAATGAAAAATCAGTAATACAACAAATTTTAGTAAAATAACCGCTGTGCTAAGTTAAATGCAAAATATCCTATAAATTTTCGTCAAAAATTTATCAAAATATCAGTAATTAATAGTTTTATGGCATGAATAACTATTGCTGATTTACTCTACAAGAAATCCTACTCACCAAAACGAGCAATTTTTGTTTAGTAGTTGCTCCCTAAAACTGCCCAAAATCGATTAGTAATAAGCAATGAAAAGTGATGAGATCTCTATGAGAAGTAATGAACTTGTGTTTGTTATGTCATGACAGTTATGCCATGATGTGAACATTTGCAAAAAACCCGTTATATTTGTTGTTAGAATGGATTGAGCTGGATTATTTGGATTATGGCAAAACTCATTAGGACTATTTGCCTAACAGGAGTTGCAACAGCCTTGTTGCATGGTTGATTTTCGTTGTTTTCCCTATGTGTAAGGTGAATATGACTCATTTTCCTTTAGAAAGTCGTCTGCGAAGACATTCCTTTCCCTATGCAGGTAGCCCTCATGTGCGTTGACATATCCAAATAAACAAAGGCAAACTGAGTAAGTCTGGTTTAGTTGATCATGACAAGGCCTACTAGGCAAAGCTATGGCACGCATGCCACTAGATGCCACGTGACAAGTATTTCGGTGGCACGCTGCAGGTACATATAAAATTGATTTTATTCATTTGCATTTAATGAAAGCAACATTTAAAAAAAGGAAAGAAAGGGAAAAGGAAAGGGGGAAAGCATCTTCAAGGCTACTGGCTATCAAAGGAGGATTCAGAAACGAGCACGAGCCCCATGAATAACTAAATGGCAAGTTAATATTTAAACAAGCAAGTTAGTAACTAAACAGAAAATATTGTTACAAAATACAATTCAGTAGTTTGAAATCAAAGTACGGGTTTAAAGATAATTTTTGAAAAGAAATATAACAGGTGGCACACTGGACACCTGAAAATAATAAACCGTAATTTAACTGGTGTACTAATGGAAAAAGGTTCGTCCCCCTGCTCTAGGACTATCTGCCTAACGGGGAGGGATATCTTCGCGGGGACTTTGTGAGGGAAACTGACTCGTATACACGCTGCACGTGTGGGGGAAAACCATGAGGGTGCCCATTGGGCCGGTCGTGCTCATGGAATCGAGCTCAGGTGGGAACTACCAGTGTTCAGCGATTTTACCGCTCGGCCGCTGGTGGGTCCAAACTGAGTTAGAAAAGATTTATCTAAAAGAAGTTGACTCGCATTCACGTAACACACGAGAAACGCATCAGCCAGTTGGTTTGCCCGTTGCCACTGTTCAGTGGTGATATTCATCCGGCCATAGATGGGCTGTCATGGTGGGCATACTGATAGCATCTTCGCATGTGATACGTGACGCATGTGATACTTGATCAATGTGTTAGAAACAATGAATTTCGGTGGTAATGAATGCTTCATGGTATTTAATGTATTCGGGAAGAAATAGTAAATATTATTGCTTCAGAGAAATATTTTTTTCAAGTATCTTGCTCAAGCAAACTAGTGAAATCAACGTACAGCTGTGTCTTGAATGAATTAAGTCTCTGTTTTGTTACATAAGTAGACAAATCTGCATTGTGGAGATTTAGTTTATAATTGCATTGTGTAGAGTAGTTTATAATGAAATTAAAACAATTTTTTTTCTACCATTTGGGCCAGCTTTTTTAAACAGCTGATTTTAAATATAAGATTTTATGTTATATACTTTTAAATTTCTGGGGACTAATTCTTAAACCAGTAAAACTATTTTTACTGCTTAACTTAAAATCGTTTCGGATTTTTTAACTAAAATCTGCAATCTAAAAGTCAGACTGTGATTCCATTTGAATCTTATGATTTTAAGTGACTATTTTTGTTTATCTTTTTCTATT
>KK118728.1:92238-115195 GCA_000611955.2 Stegodyphus mimosarum | reverse complement strand
ATCTTTTTTCTATTTTTGTTTATATATATATATATATATATATTCTTCTCATTAAGCAATAATATGTAAAGTTTTTCTCCGTTTTGCAAGTACTTATTTTTCGTTAATTTTAACATACACTCTTAGACAAAAAAAAAAGACGCACCAAGAAGGAGTTATCGGAATGGGACGAAAAGTGGTAGAAGTGATGTACATGTACAGAAAAATAAATGATTATAGTTTGAGAAAAATTGGATGATGTATTGAAGTGAAAAAGTCAGTAACGCGTTTGTCCACCTCTGGCCCTTGTGCAAGCAGTTATTCGGTTCGGCATCGATTGATAGAGGTTGCGGATGTCCTCCTGAGGGAAATCGTGCCAAATTCTGTCCACCTGACGCGTTAGATCGTCAACATCCCGAGCTGGTTGGAGGGCCCTGCCCATAATGCTCCAAACGTGCTCAATAGGCGACCTTGCTGGCCAAGGTAATGTTCGGCAATCACTAAGGCAAGCAGCAGAAACATGTGCAGTGTGGGGACGGGCATTATCTTGCTCAAATGTAAGCCCAGAGTGGCGTGATGTGAAAGGCAACGCAACGGACATTAGAACTTCGTCGACGTACCGCCGTGCTGTAAGGTTGCGACGGATGACAACCAAAGGGGTCCTACTATGAAATGAAATGGCGCCCCAGACCATCACTCCTGGCTGTCGGCATGTCTACTGGAAGACAGTCAGGTTAGTATCACACCGCCGTCCGGGGCGTCTCCAGACTCGCCTTCGCTAGTCATCGGGCTCAGCTCAAAGCGGGACTCATCACTGAAGACTATTCTACTCCAGTCAGTGACATTCCGGTGCGAATGAGCCCGACACCACTGCAAACGGGCTGGACGTTGTGCAGAGGTCAATGGTAGTCGGCTCAAGGGGCGCCGGGATCGCAGCCACCTTTCTGTGAGCCGTCTATGAATGGTCCTTGTGGTCACCGAAGCACTAGTTGCACGTACAATCGATGATAATGATGCATCTGGGACTGTGAATGCCGCTCTGTCGATTGCTCGGTCTTCACGTTCTGTCGTTTGTCTAGGCCTACCGCTTCCTTCTTGACGCTGTGTGCGGCCATGGTTCACGCATTCCTTCCAACATCGTCTAATAGTGGCATCGCTCCTGCTCAAATGTCGAGCTATTCGCCGATAAGACCACCCGGCTTCTTTGAGCCCAACTACACGACCTCTCTTAAATTCTGACATCTGCGTATATCGTTCGCGCACCTGTATGCGAGGAATAGTTACTGTCTACCAGAGTACAGGGAATGAAATTCTTGAAGAATTTATGACCTGGAACCGTTATTTCTCCTCTTAAAGATCCTGCCAGTTGCGCAGATCAGATGCGCTGTAGCGACAATCGTTTATTCATTGGCAGGCAAAATGTAAAATTTTGCATTTTCTGTCGAAACCTGTATGCATATCAATTTGTGTCCAATTTGCTTTATATCTTCTCGGTGCGTCGTTTTTTTTTTTTTTTTGTTTGTTTGTTTGTTTTTTTTTGTTTTGTTTTGTTTTGTTTTGTTTAAGAGTGTATAATTTTGTTGTTTAATGAAATTTGGGATCAATTCTTTCAAACGCGCTAAGAATTTCTGTAAACGTTAAAGACTTTCTAGAATTGTATTTTGTATAATTTCAGATTGTGTTGAGATTTTACTTCAGATATGCTTATTAAAGATGTTAATGATCTCGTGATATTTCAATTAGAATATTTTAGAAAGAACTTGAGTTAATTTTTATGTGTTTTAGTAATGGAAATGGTCAGCCCGGGCTTTCGCTCAATGGTAGGCGTAGCCATCAACTTTGGTTGGTGTTTGGCCTTCATCAGTCTTCCAGCGGTGGCCTGGATCATTAGAGATTGGTTCTGGCTGCAGCTAGCTCTTACAGTCCCAAAACTGTTGTTCATTTCTGTTTTTTGGTGAGTTAATTCCTTATATATTAAGGTATCTAGAGTATAAAATTCAATAAATAAGTTAGTACTTTAAGAAATTCTAAATCTTTTGCAATAAAGATTACCAGTGAACAGCGTGAACCAGTTTCCGGTATTAAAGATTCAGGTTCTTGCGAAAGGATTAACCTCATTTCCATTAAAATTAGTTTTATGTTCTTTATTTCAATACATTAGCGATACGTTAAATCTGAACATCATTTATAATTAAAATTCTCTAAAATACTCTAAAATTTGTTCACACATTTATTAATGAATTTATATACTAATGACTGCAAAACTTTTCTAAAATTACTTCCACTAAGTTGACAATAACCTGAAATTGTTCACGTTGACACCAAAAACAGAAAGACAGCTTTAGACATTAAAACTTCTAAGACGGTAATAACGTTGATTAAAACACGTATCTTAAATTTTTACATTACGAACGATTTAACGATTACACAAGTTACTCCTTTGAGGGTTACATCGCGGCAAACGTCGCCGCAAGCGGACAAAAAACGTCGCGGAGAAAACAACGCAAGGCGAAAACGTCATCGTACAAAATATCATGCGAGGAAAAAAAGCAAAAAGAAAATATCGCAGTTCTAAAACATCGCAGTACAAAATATCGTGGTCGAAAATAAAGCGGTTCAAAAACTTCGCAATTTAAAAACATCGTCCTCGAAAATATCGTGGTAAAAAATAAAGTACATACAAATCATCGCATGACGATAGTATTGCACGTCAGGTTTTAAAAGTTGTAACTGCATTTTCGTATAATGATTTGGGAGCGCAAGAAGGAAGGGGAAACAGGGTGAAAATGTTAGCGACACTTCAAGAATACAAGGAAACAAAACAAGATATAATTTTCACTAAAGTAATAATAAATTAACAAACGTGAAGGAAAATCATTTGATAGCTAACTAAAAAATTTTTATAGAGGTCATCCTCATAAAACTTTATAAAAAAGAGATTAATTTATTAATAACCTTTGTTAATTAGCTACCTAAATTTAAAAATTCTATTACGTGCTATAAGTTGCATTAATATTCTACTCATTTTCGATTTTTAAATGTTTAAGTTTCCTTCTTACCTTTCAGCAAAAATTTATTAGTTGACTCAAAAATATGAAATGTAGAAGAAAAATATCCCTCTTTTCTTCTTGCGCTCCCAAATCATTATGCGAAAATGCACTTACAATTTTTTAAATCTGAAAAACGCATATGTGCGATGTTATCATCATGAGATTATTTATAGGTACTTTATTTTTTACTACGATATTTTTAAACTGCAATGTTTTTGAACCGCTTTATTTTCAACCAAGATATTTTGTACCGAGATGTTTTAGAACTGCGGTATTTCCTCTTTGCCTTCTTTGCTCCCACGATGTTTTGTACTACGACGTTTTCGCCTTGCTTTGTTATCTCCCCGACGTTTTCGTCCGCGATGTTTTTGGCTGACACCCATTTGAGAGGTAGTTGAAAACTACTTATGTTCCCCTACACGCACACACAATAACACCAAAATTATGTTTTAAAACACAATGCTAGAAATGGATTTGCCTTTTAAAATAATAAAAGCATAGCATATCTTGCATGCTCATATTAAGCGTACCTTGCGTCAGGAAAAAAAAGAAGAAAGTAATTAAATTAGAACTTAACAAACCAGTTCTTTGGGTCATAAAACGGCATTTATAGTCAAAGAACCCAGATCTGAGAAACTCAAAAAATCTGTTAATTCGCTCCTGGTTTTATTCCTGGAATTTGAATACGCTAATTGCATGAAATTTTCGTGGTTTTCTACGTATCGTCCATTCCCCTTGAAGTCCTTCATAAAGGCATATCTATCCATAAAGGGATGGTTCTAATACATATTCTCCACAAAAAAGGGGGGACAGTTCTGTATCTCCTGGGTTGATTGACGAAATTTAACTAGCGTTTTTCATGTCTCGAAAGCACGACTTAGAATATTTATTAGACTTAAATATTGATTCCTTCTTTAGATTTATTTTTTAAATAATATTTTTTTAGTAATTTTTAGAAATTTCAGGAAAAAATTTTGAATTTTATAAAATTTAGTTCATAAAAACTTTTATAAATTTTTGCAACAACCTTAGACGTATTTCTAGGCATACCTGCAAAACGTTAGAGTTTTTTATACAAAATTTCCCAAGTTATACGTGAATTTCTATACTGGCACATTTTGAAATGTTATACATTTGTTATAAGCGATAATAATGCCAAATGTGGTTTCGCACTTCTGGCTTCTTTATCTCTAATTCTACGATTCTAAAATTATTTGAAAAAATGAACGATGCACCTTTTTTCCTCTCATGCACAATGAAAGGGAAAGGAAAATAGGTTACCATAAATTAAGAATTTCGCCAAGTGGATTATTCAAACTGAAAAAGATAAATTTTAATAGCTAAATATAAAATAAGATAATTTTTTTTTAATTTCTCTGTAAATTTTACAGAATTTAATAATTAGTCATAATTTGAGACGTAGAATCGAAATATGGAAAAAAAATTGTTATTTCAGAAAAAGTCCTGTTTTGGTTCAATATATCTATGTTAGAACAATGCTATATATAAATCTAGTACGTATCCTGAGTCGCGCTTTCGAGAGATGAAAAACGCTAATTAAATTTCTTCAATGGGATCAGTAGAACGGGGGATATTAACAGTCTCATTTTTTTATGCAGAGTGTACCTTGCTTTTATCAAATAATCTAATACAATCCAGTTAAGGTTACTAATTGCATATACTATTTATCATTGTCTTTATCAAATAATCTAATACAATCCATTTAAGATTACTATTGGCATATACTAATTATCAATAATAATAGCCAATATAATGCTTGAAGTAATATTATAATGGAATAGTGAAGCTTTTTCTTCTTCAGTGACCTTATTCAAGGCCCGTTACTGCCCAACAACGATACTGAATGAAGTCTGCTGTCGACAAAACAGATAATAAATGAATACGTTCACTATGAAAGAGACCTATATGAATGTTATCCCTTATAATCCTGGACCATTCCCTTTTTGAAATAATTTACATAAAATATTTAATTGTCCAAAGTGGTTATAAGTTAAACCATAATAATCAAACAATGTGAATATTTAATTAATTCTTTGGTCCTTATTTAAAAACGTTATGTATAGTTTAAAATTTGATCTTCAGGGTGATACCAGAATCTCCTCGATGGCTGTTAATCCGCAGTGAAAAAGAAGAATTCCGGCGCGTAGTCTTAAAAGCATCCAAGAAAAATGGCTTGCCAGAAGCTTTCGTCCAATCTGAAGTAGACAAATTACTTCTGAGGGCAGAAGAATTACGAGTAAGCTCCGAATCTACGGCCACCGTGTTTGATCTCTTTAAAACACCGAGATTAAGAAAGAATACTTTGATACTCTTTTATAACTGGTATGTAGACCCAATTCTTTTCATTTAAGTTTATCATTTATGATTAAAATTTACAGTTTTCTTTAGCATGAAGGTACTCATCACGAGCGAATGTGCCATCTGATGGCTCATCGCTGCCGAGTCAAACAATTATTTGTTACAGAAATGATGCTATATAATATATTTAAAATTTTGGTATGTCTTTTGATAGTAAATACCAATTTCGTGTCACCAAAAAACAGATTGCCGAGATTTTTCCCCCTCCTAATTTATAGTTTGTCTATGTCATTGATACGTCTGTTTCATAAACATGCATTCACAATTGATAAAAAAAACTTGTAGATGTCGAACTAGTACTTTATGAGCATCCTCCCTTATATTATATTTCAGACTATCCGCTACGCGGCCGGCCTTCGTCTGGCTTTTAAGTGTACCGAAAAAATGTCTAAAGAGAATCACCAAATATTAAATTTAAAAACTGCACAGAATTTTACTCTGCAGAACAATTTTATCGAAAAAGAAACAAACAACAACGAAAAAAAACACAAATTTCAGTTAAAAATGTATTACATATAAAAAACATACGATGAAGTAAGCAATATCCCTTAATACAAATATTAACTATCCTAATAAATAAATTAACCAACTTCCCGTCGCCTTCTCTCGACAAACGTCCAGTATCCAAGAGAAACATTAAATTTAAAAACTGCACAGAATTATCCCCCTCATTTTTCCCGGTGGCAATAGTGCTGATATCAGCAACAATGGCTGCGTGCCATTGTTGTTCATATAATGAGAGAGAATTATCGATTTGATACTATTTCATTGAAAAAAAAACTCATTCGAAATTTGAGAAAATCGCTTTGAGGTGCACTGGCTCTTGTCTAGATGCATCCTGTGTATCAGATTTCATAGGCATGGGTCCGTTAGCTTACGCGCAGTACGAAAGAAAGACACCCTCACACACAGAAAGATTCGTCTTTTAATATATATATAGATATATAAATTAATTAAAAAATTTACCTTTGCGAAAGAAACAATTTTCAATTTCTTAAAAAAAGTGACATAAGAAATGCGATGAAAAACGTTGCGAAACCCACATTTCTAAAAGAATGAAACTATTCAAAATGATGCGATTTCATAAAAAATCTATCAACAACAGTAAGAAAGAAAAATTGTTGCCAAAACCATATTTTAAAATATGTGAGATGTGAGAAGTGTATTTGGAAGCTTCATTTAAAAAAAATTTTAAAAATACAAAATATTATTATTTTTACAAAATTCTTTTCGTAAAAGGAGTCGGAAGGATTAAAGCTAAACGTGTCTAAAAAATGATAGGAAAATAAGCAGTACATTTTTTAAAATAAACTTTAAAAAAAAAAATGTCCGTTGCAAAGGTGTTAAGCTCACTTTGCTAAATAAGTTCGTGTTTAATCGATTTATTAAAATACGAAATTTATTTTAAGTTCGTAAAATAGGTAAGTGCCTGCGTTTCACGACGATGTGAAAATGAAATGTATAGAGTGAAATCTCGCCTTCCTGTAGCCCATTATGTCTCAAAATGACGCGATTTGGTCACAAAACATAAAATAAAAAAAAATCGAATTCGAATTTCGAAAAAATCGCTTCGAGGTACACTGGCTCTTGTGTAGATACACCTATGTACCGAATTTCGTAGCCCTGGGCCTATTAGCTTACGCCCAGCAGGAACGAAAAACACACACACAGACAGACTCTTTCTTTTATTATATGTAGAGATGAATATGTCTCTTCAGTGGGATGTAATAATTAAAATAAAAGTTTGTGGAGACATTAGAATTTATTTGGAAGCAGGAAATATGAAAATTGAACAATGTTCTCACCGAGACTCGAACCACGAACCTCTCGAATGCGCGCTGACCACTACACCACGAAGACATGCTAAGAAGGCGGGAGAAATACCTTATATACACCCCCTTTTAAAGGGCGAATGGGGGTTAGGGTACGCAATCGCCATATTCTGGTAGTGGAGAATCATCATTCACAACCTTTTTTAGTTCGGGCGCCACTGTAGAAAATTAGGATTTGTTTGGAAGCAGGAGAGATGAAAAATGAGCAATGCCCTCGCAGGGACTCGGGTCACGGAACCGTCGAATACGCACGAGCGTGTTGATCACTGCACCACGAAGGCATGCTAAGAAGGCAGGAGAAATACCTTATAAGTTTATCTTTTTTGATTTCATTTATAATTGAATTATATGTTTTGGGCATACTTAGAATATTAACAATTTTTTCCAATCAAAACTGGACGGTTTAGCTATGCAAGATGTAAGCTTTAATCTATTTAACTATACTTGCCGCTTACGCGGCCTAAAATGGTTATTATAAAAAGAATATATATATATATATATATATAATGATTTTAATGAGTCCCGCTAGTGTAATTTCATGAGTTCAACTAGTAAATGATGATAACAAAGATGAAGAATTGTTTTTATTGCTTTTAAATAGCTTAGAATATTAATCAACAACAGGCAGATTCAATTTGAAAAAAAAAAAAATATGTAAATAAATAAATAACACGTTTTGTGGAACGGCAGCACACTGATAAGTGGAAGGTAAGAATATTTTATTTCGGACAATGGCTAAAATTTCTTTTAAATGCTGATTAAATTTGAAAGACATTTTGCCCAGAGGCAACACATTTCTTTTAAATCGCTAAATTTCCTGATTAAATATGAAACATAAATATCTTACACTCTGCCCAGTGGCAAGACATTTCTTTTAAATCCCTAAATTTCCTGATTAGATATAAGACATAAATATCTTACACTATGCCCAGTGGCAACACATTTCTTTTAAATCGCTAAATTTTCTGATTGAATATGAGACATAAATATCTAACACTCTGCCCAGTGGCAACGCATTTCTTTTAAATCGCTAAATTTCCTTATTAAATATGAGACATAAGTATTGTACGCTTTGCACAGTGGCAACATATTATTTTTAAATCGCTGATTTTGCTAATCAAAATTACATTAAGTTCCCAAATACATCAAATAAATAAATAAATTCGAAATTCATAATTTCTGTTTGGAGGAGCACTTGTTCGGATGGATGGCTAAATGCATTCGTAATCATGATTCTATGTGCTGGTAATATGGTAATATGTGCTGGTGCTCTTCCCACACTGCAAGAAACGTACTCGCATTCAGATTTTGCATTATTTAGCTTCTTCATTATTTTATAGCAGAGGTTATTTGCAGTTCTTAAAACAGACCTTTCTATGTCTTCTGTTCTGCAGGAAGAGTTTAAAGTTGCTAAGCCTGCAAATTATTTTGTTAGTAAATTTAATTTAGATAGAATTTTAAAATTCTAATTTTTGTAATATTTTAATGTCCCCAATAATGATATTCAGATGGAATATTTTAAAATAAATTAAATTCAAGATCTGAAACAAAGAATACATTTTACTTCCTTGTACTAAGTGAAGGAAATATTACTTTCGCGAAAAATTTCTCGTATGGAAAATATCCATTTCAACGATGTTTTTGCCAGACATCTGTATGTACGGACAGAATAAAGGGCTTTTTTTTCCAAAACGGATTGTTAAATGGCTTTAAAAGGAACTCAGAAGAGATTTTTTTCGTGACGTCTGTATGTACTTATTCCGTGTAACTCAAAATCGAGTAGCTCCAGAACGTTGAAATTTTGTATATGGGAAATTTTATATATGGGAACGTTGAAATTTTGTTTATGTAATTGTGCACCTTCCTTCTCGGTTGCAATCGGCCAAACCAAACCTGTATGTGGGTATAAATATATATATATTTATTAAATTAAAAAAAAAAAAACCTGAGCTCACTATCTAGCTCAGTTTTTTAACCTTGAATTCTGGTAAATTGAGCCTTTTTTTAAGAGATTTAATTATTTTGGTAAGGTTTTTATGCCTTTAGTTAATCTGCATGCAATAGTTTTAGAACTATCAACAATCTAAAAGTGGCGCTAGGCCTAACGAGGCCGCCGTTTGATTTATTGGAACTCTTAGGAGAACAGTGAATTAAGTCAGTTGGTGCACGAACATCAGTGTCCTTTTGCTCAGTGGGGCGAAAGTTAACTTTTAATTTTGTGCACCGAAAATTTTGTCTTTTAGCTCGTTGCCCGAATTGCTTGTTCTCCGGTAGAAACTAATTTTAATTGTAAAATTTTTTTTAACTATTTTTAATTTTATTTGGTGTTTTTAGGTTTTTCTGTATTTTGCAATTTTTAATGAAGATGTTTTTAGTTTTTATGTATTTTTGCATTGTTGCAAAAAGAGAACTGAATTGGTTCATTGAGAAATATGTGCTTAACGAAATTCGCGGAAATAAATTCAGAGGAAGTGCAACAAAAAATATCTATAATTTAATAGGTTGTACAAGGAAGTCACGTGGTGCCCACAACAGATATTTAATTTTAGGACTTAACGCAAAATAGACGTCTGCCAAATTTAATAAACATGTTTCACGAGTATTAGATATGAAATTTTTTTTGACAAATCTATTACAAAATTAAATGAGTATCAAATGCATTTACCAAATCAAATTTTAGGCATCCAATAATATACAGTAAAAGTAAGCATATGTTAAATCTTCCTGTGTCTTTTGATGTAAATTATTATAATACCATACACTTAATTATTCATTTTTACTAATAAAACGTCTATTTCAGGTTGGTGAATTCCTTCATCTACTTTGGCCTTTCATACAACACGGGTGACTTATCACCTGATCCCTATATAAGCTTCTTCCTCTCAGGGGCAGTAGAATTCCCAGCCTATTTAGTGACGATGAAAGTAATCGGTTCTGTAGGCCGGAGGAAACCGCTTGCTTTCGCTATGATGGCTGCTGGTGGTGCTTGTGCTCTTGCGATTCCCGTACCTTCTGGTAAGTGCTTCGCTATTTCAAGCTTTGTACGGCTACTGTTATTTTGCATTAACCACTTCTTATGCTTTACACCTTTACTATCACTTCTTCTTTCCGTTCTCTTACCAGAAATGTAAATGACTTTGACAGTATTTACGTTCAGAGTTTTGGACTGTAAGACAGAGCGTGTGTCTGCCTCTCAAGCCCGCGTTACTAGGTTTTGCCAATTCTGATAAGATTGCAATTGTTGGGCTTTGCGTTATTGCTGCCGACATTTAATTGTTACGCCGGTGAGTAGTTCTGAGACAACTTAGAGTTAAAATCGGATTTGTAAACTTTGACTAGTCGGATTAGCTTAACTTTTAAGTCTGGTTATTATTACTTTTAAGCTACATCGCCACAAATGGTGGCTGTTTTGTAAAGCACAAGACATGCATTTTATGTTGAAGTTCTCATTTAATAAAAATTTTATTTTAACCTTCTCAAATCCCTCTATCTTCAGACGCACCGACAAATCGCTTGAAGTTTGTTAGGAGTTTGATACTGGTTTTACGTTATCAAAGCAAGTCAAACTCTATAGAGCTTAATGCTGAGTTACTGACAGTTTGATTTTGTTAGACAGAGCCGCGAATACTTTTAAAATATTCGGCCGTCTTTCCATCAAACACATGAAACTTATTACGCCGAAAGAGACGTTAGTCTTGAATGGGATATTAGTCTCGAAACGGCATTTTGCCTTGAATCACAATAAACGAAGTATCACTTTACAATTTGTTATCACCAAATATGCTCGCCCTGTATTATATCTAAAAATATTAAATAATGAAGAATGGATATGAATGTATAAATGTTCCTCGCATTGTGAAAACACGAGTGTATTTAGAGCCATCGAATTTTGAACAACGATGTCCCGTACCCAAACATGGTCACCTGTAAGTCCGAATTTTGAATTTCGAAATTTATATCTGATTTTGTAAAACTTTTATTAATTTTTAACAAACTCAACGATTTCAAAGCGAGCAGTTGCAACACTGTACGGTATAAAACATTTTTATCTCCAGCGAGCGAGAAAGTCCATCGGAAATCCTAAAGATATGCTGTTTTTAAATATTGTGATTTTGCCCTTGAATCGAATTTTATGTGACGTAAGCGGCAAAAAAGTTATATTTAGTAAGTAAACACACAAGACGTTAATACTAAGAAGACAAAAACAAGTTTTGCAGATCTTAGTAAAAAAACTGAACACGAATATGAACTGAAAAAAACGGAGACATGAATGCCAACACTTTAAGCTGCATCGAGAATTCTAAACGTATACTGCGGTTGTGATTTTACTGTTGAATTGTATATGGAAGTGCGAAGGAAATGATGCTTAATAATAAAGCTAAAAAGACAAAAAAATGATTAACAGGAGTGAATGTAACAGCAGACTGGTAGACGGCGAGCTCAGCGAGAGCGTGAAAAAACCTTAACAAATCTTTTTGGGCGACAGTTAAAATCTGAAACCTTTCAATTTTATTATTAGTAGTAATATTATGAACAATTAAATTTCATTTTATGTCGTTTGGACGTTAAGTCGATTCTTTAATAGAGACAATTTAATATTGGTTTTATGTAGTTCCGTTTATCAGTGAAAACGAATGTTAAATTGCGTTAAGCTAAATTGATGTTGGATTGCACAGAGTGCCCGGACAGTCTCTGATTCCTTGAGGGTAATACAGTAAGTGTCGCTTAATGTGATATCACTTTTGTTCACGTCTATTTTGATAACTTTAAAGAGCAATGGAATTCAACTAATTTAATATAAATATAGCTAGAAATAGACATTTTAATTAGGAAAATGCAGAAGTTTATTTATGATCATATTAAGCGGAGTATTAGCAATATACACTGGTTATCATAAATTAAGGAAAAATCACAAAAATAGCGACAACTCCTCAAAAATAAGCCAAACCGTGTAAAATTTGAATATGTTTCTAAGTAAGAGTAGCTGAGCAAAACTGCAATATGCAAATTAATGGCGCTGCACTCGGAATACGTCATCTGCGAGAAGCATAAAAGTCCATGTTTGAGAGCAAGTCCACATATTTCACTGTGATAGTGACATCAGAAATCTAAGATAGCCAATTCGTAACAATGACCTCTAGGCTGATGGAGAGTCATTGGGAGACTACAGGGCAGGACAAAGTCAAACAGAAGTGGCCAGATGGCTAAATGTGAGTGCCTCTGTGGTTCATAGACTTTGGAGGCAATTTCAAACCACAGATTCGGCATCTTGGAGGTTCAACCAAGGACGGCCAACTGATATGACGAGCGGCGATGACCGATGTTTGACATTATGTGCACGCAGGAATAGAACCGCTATTCCGACTCTTGCTGCAGCCACCGGAATCCTCCCTTGCTGCAGCCACCGGAAGGTTGATGTCAACGTCAACTATGCGTAGAAGGCTTCACGAAGGTGGTCTGAGGCAACCAACCATTTGCGTGCCGCTCACGTAACGCCATAGGAGGGACCGTTTGCAGTGGGCACGACAACACGTTCACTGGACGCCTGATCAATGGAAGGCTGTTCTCTTTACGGATGAGTCCAGGTTTAGTCTAGAAAGCGATAGTAGGCGTTACTTGATATGGAGAGAATCTGGAATCCGTTATCATCCGTCAAACATCCGTGAAAGAGATGCATACGGTAGAGGCAGTGTCTGTGTGTGGGGTGGCGTCTCTTTGGGAGGGAAACCGTGAATGCTCAGGTTTATAGAGATGACATCCTTGACGCTTATGTGGGCCGATATGGCGGGGCAATAGGGGATGCAGTCCTGTTACAGGACGACAACGCAAGACCACACAGGACTCGCATTGTAGATGATTATCTTCAACAGGAAACAATTATGCGCATGGAGTGGCCAGTTCGATGCCCGGACTCGAATCCTATCGAGCAAGATTGGGATGCTTTAGGCAGACGTCTAGTTGCTCTCAGTCCGTCCCCTCAGACCCTTGCCGCGCTTGCAACTGCTTTGCAAGAACAATGGCTCTCGCTTCCTATGGAACTGATAGACCGCATAATTGAAAGCATCACACATCGCTGTGTATGCTGTATTGCTTCTGGAGGCGATCATATTCCATATTGAAAGTACTTTTCCTATAGCAAACTGACACCTTCGAATTGTTCATTTTATACATGGGCTAATTTCTATACTACCATAATTGTGTGTTAATTTCTTTTTATGTTATTTGATACTTTACTATGTATTGTATATTGTGGGTAAGTTTCATAAAATTCTACATGTAATTTTTTCAGTAATCTTGATTTTTGTGATTTTTCCTTAATTTATGATAACCAGTGTAATATTATATGTAGTACAATATTTCTATTGTACTCGCTCTCATCATCTGCCGCGCATCGTCCAATCATGTACCACTACTTAAGCATCCACTTTCCTATGGAAAATTGTGAAAGCGAAAGTATAATCCCTATCACCTTAGGAGTTACATGTTGCAATCGTGCCAGCATGAGAGAGAGGATTACATAGCTCGTAGAAAATACAGAAATGTGTGGAGAACTTCTGGATGGCGGGAGTACGGTGGCAACATGTTCTGCGCAACAACTACGTCGAATTTCAGTAATTTCAGTAAACAGCGGACTTTCGGCTCTGTGTAAGACACAGGGCCGTTCCTAGAGGAGATGTAGAGCATAAAAGTACGCGGGCGACGAAAATCAGGGGCGGCCGGACTCTCGCGATACCACGCCTAAATATTTTAAATTCATTGCAAGTACTTGCCATATGTAAGTGCTGTTTATACAGTTTGTCATATGTAAGTACTTAATGAATGTGAAATAAAAATTCTATCAATCATTGAGCATTTTTTTTAATTTGGGGGGGACAATCTCAAGAAAATACGTGGGCAGCCAGTGGCCTAGAAACGGTCCTGTAGTAAACGTATCTTAATAAACTAGTATAAAGTTTTAAAAATGGAATTTTGTGTGTTATAATATTATCATTTATCTTTAGATATGGTGATTGCTAAAGCATTCTTTCCCCTGGTGGGCAAGTTTTGCATAACAGCGACATTCGCCACTGCCTACGTCTATTCAGCTGAGATCTTTCCAACAGTCGTCAGGAATGTCGGTCTCGGAACCGGATCCACCGTGGCTCGAATAGGCTCCACTGTAGCTCCTTTTGTTCGAGAACTGGTAAGTAAAATTAGTGAAATTGAATTTATTAGCTAATCTTGCAGAAATTTGTGCAAACCAATATTTAGCGTTCTAACACAAAAGACATTATCAAAATCAAAAGAATATCTAAAAAACTATATGCCCATCGGAGATCGAATCCGGAATAATTATAGCAGCATTTCCCAAATGATGTTATGTTTAGCAAAATTCTGGATCTTTCTTTTGTAAGATTAAAGGTTCTGTCAAATAGTTTTAACAAGTCTATTAGTTGTGCAATTGAAGTGGAGGAATGCCATTTTGTTATATCCCGGACTTCCCAGATCCATCATAGTTGCGGTGTTCCGTTTGGAGACCGGACATGATTGTCTCGCTAAACATCTGCATCACATTGGTATATATGACTGTCCCTTGTGCATTTTGTGCAACCAGAATTTTGAGATGGGCAGAGATCATTTGCTAAAATGTTCCTCGTTGAAGAAAGGAAACCTGTGCAGTCGATATTGGCGGACTAGAGAGTTTATGTAGTTGACATCTAGCGACTACATTTTTTTTAATGCTTAATATAGTCATATGTCATTTCGCTGTAGTTATTGTTATTGTAAAGAGGTTAAACAATTTTTCTTTTTGTATTTATATTTTTACATACTTGCCAACCTACGACACTCAAAAATCGGGAGAATTTTTTAGATTTATTTTCAACGGCAAAAAGATTTGTAAATGATAAAAATATATTTTTTAATTATGAATAAACTTCAAGTCGTTACTAATTAATATCTGAAAGTTCAGTTACTAATTCTTAAGTGCAAACAGTACATTCTGCATTAATAACTTTTTGGTTCTTTGTTTCCATAGAAAAAAGTAACTTTTTTTTTTCAATAGAACTCATGTTGTCTTTGTGTTTTTGCGTACGAACATGTTTGGGAACATTGGCCTTCCACCGTGCGAAATCGCAATGACAAACGGTACACATCGCAAATGCATCACATTTCCTTGAGGAACTATTAGAAGATAAATCATCTGTGTACCATTTTTTACAAGAATCTGAGTATTTACCGTTTTCGCATTCATAACTAATACGAAATATAGCAATTTCTTAAACTATTTCTCGAAAGCACGTACGTTAACACAGGTTAGCAACAAAATGAACGAAATAACAACCTCGATCTTCCTTTGTGCTCATTGGCTGATATGTGCCAGATGACACGCAGTGCCCCTCGATGACGTTTTCGGATATGTGTCCTCACTCACAAAGCAGAAACGTGCAGTAATTTCTCACTGATGAAATTACTTTGATTTTCTATATAGTCTAGAGAAAAACCAGATACTTTCAGACACTCCGAATCACTTTTTTGGGATGCAAATAACGAAGTATTAAGCCAAGCTTCATAAAAATCGGGAGAAATTTTAAGAAGAGAAAGTCGGGAGAAATATATTGTAAATCGTGTTGGCGGGAAAATCGTCAGAAATCGGGTGTCTCTCGCCTAAATCGGGAGAGTTAGCAACTCTGCTTTTGTATTTTTAATGCTCTAATCGCACGTATCTTTGACTGCTGGGGTCCAAAGATGTATAATCAAGTGCCTTTGAAATAAAAATGTTTTCTTTTTTAAGTTTTTCATATTTACACATAGCAGCTAAGTTTAAGGGAGCAAGACAACATCCGGTAATTTCTCGCTGTCTAATTCATAAGTTAAACTGCTTTTGGAATTAATCTAGAACCAGCACATTACACTGAGTTGTTGATACCATGTATATAAACATAAGGAAACACCGCATAGTTTGTTACGATTTTGTTACGCTTTAACATACTGAGGAACATTTCAGACATAGTTACAAACTCGATGGCTGCAGTCTTTCGTAAAAGACTTGATGCTAGGCTAATTTGAAAAATTAATTTCTACCCACAATAGCATAGTTGAACATTCAAAATGTTGTTCTCAAATCCGATTAGTTTTTGATTAACTAACTAGAAGTGTTGCATACGAGGTTGACAGATTAGAATGCGGGCCGGCTGTAGCAATGAAAGAAGGAAAACTGCTTCTTCCGTAAAAATATATTGTAACTGTCATTAATTGAAAGCTATTTGACCTTCCGAATTTTAGCTGAGAAACGTTTTCAAATGCAATCTTCTGGCTTCCTTTGCTCCAGTGTGTCATACTAAATATATTTATGATATGAATGATACAATGATCATATTGTTGGTGCGTACAGGTTCGTAATAGACTGAATGCACGCAAGATTGATGATAGCGTGATCAAATTTATTTTACCAAAAGAAACACTTCACAGTTCTGAAACTTTCCACAAAAATAGTCGTACAACTCTTCAGATTATTACAGAGTACAGTCAGTAGTTACACTTCCAACTACTAAGAATGTTAAACACAACGCAATGCAAAACGTATCTAAAGAGCGAAGCTAAGCCAGAGATATCTCAGTACACCGAATTGACGATGAACTAACAACTACAATTCAGAAACTGATGCTGTCTCCGGTCTTATATAGTTTTCACCCTGCGTCAAGATATTTCTAGTAATTTTTGCTTCTCGAAATTACTGGAAGGCGCATGAGGGCCGAATACGGTTACAGTTATTCAGAGCATCAATTATAGTAATTCAATTATAATATCCATTTCAATTGTACAGGAACCGAACAATATGTCTCCACGTGGTTGCGAAATTTGTCGATTTTTTGCCAAATTAGCGAGATAGCCGTTTCTCAATGCTACTTACCCTGTGTTGATATTTTCCTGATAGAGCATCGTTTCTCTCAGCTTTTCATGTTACATTATACAGAAAAATATAGCAATTTCACTAAAATTATCCGTATAGGTACAAAATTCATAACACTATTATCAGAGTTTTTTCATATTGCTAGTGAAACCGCTGTGTACATACCACGGAGCATTCACTATGATCAGAAATATCCTTTATGTGTCTTTATTGTCTTTTTTTCGCCGATGTAGAAGACGCATAAATGCCAATAAAGTTGTATAATTGTTACTTAAAGAGTCTGTTTATTTTAATAGATTTATTGAAGATCCTTTACATTACCGTATAAATACTAACATCCGCTTTATTAACTCTATTATAGTATAGAAGATGTGATATTTTAATATTAACCTTAGATTAGTTTGAAGACTAGACACTTGGACGAAAGTTCATACGTAAGTTCATCGTGGCTTATGAAAAACCAAACGTGCACATGACGGCCGATTGGGTGCTTTTTGTACGGAAAAGAAACATTTTTATTATTTATTAATTATTTTAGTGACCTAAAACTTTATAAAATTTATCTGTTAGTTATATTGTAAGTGACATGAACTAAATGTATTATAAATTGCATCCGTTAAGAGTTTTGTTAAAAAATAAAATTTAATGTAAATTATTAACAAGTTTGCTTGCAGATTTGTCAGTTACTAAAGCAATGTATAGCTTTAATTTGAGAAAATTAGTTTCAAATCTTATGCCAAGTAGAATCTCTACACCTCTGATAACTGGCAATTTCTTAGGTTGCACGTACGATAAATACCGTGGTAACCTGATCTTAAAGACCCACCAGTGGCCGAGCAGCAAACTGAACACTGGTATTTCGGTTCGAGCCTCGTTTCTCGGCGAAAGGGCTAACTGCACAGGCGTTTTCGTAGTTTTCCTTGTGTGTAATGTGGATATCAGCCAGTTTCCCTCAAAAAATCCTCCACGGGCCGCCCAGCCTGGATAGTACCTCAAGACTGCCATAGCAAAAGTCCCAGGTTCGAATGACGGAGAAGGCATGGATGTTTGTAAATGTATAGTGTCCTTGAGAAATGGGGCGTTTTAAATATGCGGCGAACCGAAAGCCCTCTCCAGAAGTTGGTGGTAAGGAAAGAGGGGTGGGAGACTCTCGGATCCGTCCGCTCCGGTGTGCTCTTTCTCAAAACTGGGGTTAGAACTAAGCTAAGTGAAGGACGCCCACTCTCTCAGCTCCGAACCGGTGTCTTTGAAGTACTGATACCCTGATCTTTTGCCTCTCAGACCACAAACGCTACGCATCCTCAACATCATAATGACGGAAGATACAACATCGAATGTTTCTACGAATGTCATTGCTTTCACAACACTATCATTGCTTAAACATTAAGTTATGCCAAAAACTCATCATCGAAAATTCAAGACTTCAAAAGTGATGCATTCTTCTTCGATTGGGATAGGACTTCGTCCAGGTGCCCTTTGCATCGAACATTCTTTCATGGATTTACTAAGCTAAAACCGGGCTGTCACCCATATGGTCTTCAAGCCTCTTGCTAACGACACGCGCATTTGACTCTTTGTCACGATAATGTCGTGGCCTTGTGCTGACCATTGTCAGACAAGTGAGATTGGTAACAACAACAATATTCCACGTGGCATCCCTTCGTTTCCGTGTTGTGCTTAAAGGCGGTGCTGACGTCAGAAATGGAGACTAAAACGTTTTGGATGCAAAACCTAATTATAGATGTTTCTAACGTCAAAACTCTTTTTTGAAAGGACATGCTCAAATATATATAATTTTATACATCGAATATAAAGAGAAAGTAAGTTTGAAACCTAGTAAAAGTCGTAAAAAACATTTGTAGTAGCCTATCAAAATTCCTGAAACACTATGTAATATGAGTGATAAAGCAAATTGAAATAATTTGGTTGCATAAACCTATCCATACAACAGAGAAAGTGAAAATGTGTACAAAAAATACAATTGTTAATCTCTGTTTAAAGCTTCAAACAGAACTTATCAAGGGAAAAGTGTTTCAAGCCCTAAACCTAGTTGATCAACCAAGAACATACAAACACGTTTCGTCTGACAAAACCATTGAGACTCCAAACGGTATTAATCGAAATCAAATTGAATAATACAAAAATTAAAACTCAGTAAAAGGTAAATACAAAGTACAAAGTGGCCTAGCAAAAGCTAAGGTAAAATTAAGGTAAAAGAATTAAGATATTCAGAAATTTTCAGATATAATTGACAGATATGATACACATTTCGATGCCAATCAATTCTGGTACGCCACTCCTGCAACTAAATGCAACTGCGGGTGCTCACCCATTTCTGCTGTCCGTATTATGTAGAAGAGCGAGATCGCAAGATCCCAGAGCAGGACCATCTTAACATATGGCCCTTCTGTGCACTTGCACGGGGGTTCCATGCCAATCCATCTACATTTCATTTCTGTGAATAGTTGTATGTATATTTTTGCATATTTCTGTCATACATTGCATATATATTTACGCATATTTCTGTCATACATTGCATATATATTTACGCATATTTCTGTCCTTTAATTTCTGAACGCAAAATTCGATAAAACTATCTTAATAATTTTAGAACAATAGCAATAATCTTGTATTTCTGTGTAAAAATATAACAATCTTTTTGCGTAAAGATATTAAACACTATAGTTTCTTAAAGCAGCTATTTCCAAGATCAATCTGTTGCTGAGTTAATTATGTCACTGCGCTCGAAGGATACATATCTAGCAGGGGTTTCTTAAAATAAACAAATACAATTTTATGCAGTTCATGGGAAGTTTCCGCGAAATAATCATGCAACCCGTCTATTCTGCCCTGAAGAGAACTATGGAAAATATTGCTAGCGTTTTACTATCATTGGTCTTCGGAGAATGCTACCAATGTACTCGACTTAGGCCTGATTACTGGCTAGGTTCGCAAAGCTGAAGCCTAAAGCTCAGAAGGGGCTTGTGATTTTTGTTATGTGTACTCTAAATGCGGGTAATTTTTCTTTTAAACACCATGAGCGGAATTGGGAAGCGAAAGTCATAGCCAGGTCGTCAGCGGTCTTAACTAATATGATAGCCGCTAATTTAGATCTTGGTGGGTCACATCAGTTATGCTTCAGCCTCTTTCTTATTTTAATACTGTTATGATACACGTTTCGGTATCAATCAACTTTGGTACACCACTCCAGCAACTAAATGCAACTGCGAGCGCTCACCCATTTCTGCTGTCCGCGCGGGCTCGCAAGATCCCAGAGCAGGCCGTCTAAACGCATGGCCTCTTTGGGCGCTTGCACAGGGAGCCCATACTAATCCATCTACATTTCATTTCTGTGAGTGGTTGTGTTATTAGTGACTTCACCACAATGATTTGTCTAGGCGCTCATGCTGTTAAGATGACACTATCCTAGAGGATTCTTTATATCGAGGCTATATTATAGATTATGCCAGAGGGATAAACGAATTCTCTTACATCGCATCTCTCCGGGTGCCCCACTCACAGGAAGCGGATTAAGATTCTATATGCACCGCCGAACCAAATCACTGAACGCTAGGATTTATCTCTCAGACACACCACAAAGGGTGTGGAGCTTATGAACCAGTGAACAGACTGGTCGTCAAACAACCCACTCGGATGGCTGACGCCACTACCTTCCAAGACCGCATAAGCTGCCCTTTTTGAATAGTAGGAACCGGGATTAGGTATTTTACGCCTCCAGAGCTAAGACTGTCAAAGTGTAATACTAAGCCAATATATTCGACCTAGGGAGTAATAATAGCCCTGGGGGTATACGTTTAGATATAATCATGTAAATTATTATGCTTCAAAGCAATTGTACTGATTTCACTTAACATACATAATCTTAACTAGGCAAAACTGTTGCACGACCAAGGGCGAAAAAGAAAAGAATACGGAAGAAAGCTTTCACAAATGCTGCTACTGCGCGGAACGTAATATCTTTAATTTAATTCTACATGCCATCGCATGTAGGCTGTTATCAGTGTATTATTATTCAACAAAGCAAAAAGTTCTCTAATTTTATATTTCAGATTTAATCATTCCGTTACTGATTAACAAACTAATCGATTTAAAAGCAATAAGCCCAATTTTTAATAATATTAATTTTCATTTTTTATTAAAGTATCGAATTCATAAAAATTTAAAAACGTTAATAATTTACAATGCTTCCAACTGAGGTTGTATGAACATTTGCGGCTTTTTCGTAATTAATAAGCTTTTTATAACATTACATAATTGAAATAATTATTTGTTTTTCGAATTTTTATAATGTTTTATTACATTTGAAAACTTTTTTGAAATTTTTAATGCTAAAAATTTTTTTAAGAAGTCAGATTAATATCTGAAGTCTTTAGGTTGCTTTTTTTTATTATTCTGTTTCAATCTTGATACAGTCATTTTCCGCATTTGCAGAGTGCGGGAACATTTACCAGCTTACCTGACTTATTATATTCTGCATTATCTTTGTCAAGTGGATGCCTCATTCTTTTCCTTCCTGAAACCAAAGACGAGCCATTTGCTGACACTTTGAAGCAAGCAGAAGACATTGGCAGGTAAGATCACATGCAAATTTTTCAATCATGACTGTTGAGAGAAATGAGCATTCTCTAACAGCTTTCGTAATTTTCCTACGATGTCAATTCAGAGGATAGAATTTAAAATCATGCAAAGCTAGAAAATCCTAAGTTCAGGTCAGAGCTCTTCTGATGTCCAGATGTAAATTCAATTGCCTATGAAAATTAATGCGTCAATGAAAATAGCTGGTATAAAACGAAAGCATTCTCTTCCGCTGCCACACACTCATTAATGACTGAGTGGATAAGACTACTGAAAACTAGTAGTTCATTCCAGATAAGATGCTGGGCAAAAGATCTCACCGATTTTTCCCAATATGTAGGGAGAAAATGAGGCAGGCTGATTGTTTTAAAGTCTTACACTAAAATTACTAAAATTAGTTGGTAACTCTTTTTATAGGTAGCTATATCTTTTATAGATAGTTATCTCTTTATATAGGTAGCTTTATTGTGCGCGGCGTAGTTAAATAATTTACTGCTAACTAATAAATTAAAGAATGTATGTTTTTTTTAATAAACACAAATAGATTATTATTTAAATTGAATTAAGGACTAAAATGTCTATGAAGTATAAAATGCTAACTTTATTATTTATTACAATGGCAAAATTGGTTAGAATAAAATGGTTTTATTTGTACAAAATAATTATATTGGGGAAATATTTCATCCATTATCAAAGATTATATCTACTTTTTCTGTAAAAATGTCCGATATTTTGGATCGATATAGTCAAATTATATTAGTTGATTTTACTTAAGATAAAGCACAGGAAGGGCTATCTGTCTAGGAAAGGTGCCCCTTCAAAAGCACTTTTTAAAAAAAGAAGTTTAAGATGTACAAAATAATAAATTTTTGAAGGTGTACAAAATAATTATACCGGGGAATATTTCATTGATTATTAAACATTATGTCTACCTTTTCTTCATAAAGGTCCGATATTTTGGACTGATGTTGTCAAAATTATTTTAACTTTAAAGGCACAGGAAGGGTTAGACAGATATATCGAAGAAGGAATGCCCCTTCATGGAGGCCGTTTTCAAGGAAATTGGCTTGTAATCAAATTATACAAGGGGAAAATTGCAAAAGCATTCATACATCGAGGCCATTTGCACGAATTTGAATTTGAGTCAGCGTTCAGAGACCTTATCCACTTTTCAAATGCACTTTTAGATTAGGAATATACCTAATTGAAATATAAAATTAGTTACACAT